>JAVJGJ010000036.1:1497615-1516576 GCA_035590215.1 Microhierax caerulescens | reverse complement strand
GGGGGGGTCCCCAGAGGCTGCAGGCAGCTTGGGGTGTGAGCAGGAGCAATCATACCGGTGTGAAACTCCCTTCTGATGCCAGTGTCATCCAGGTGGGAGCAACAAATTGTGTCCGAACTCGAGCCAGCTGAAGAGAGAGCGGCTGTGACCCTGCAGACATGGGCACAGCCTTCAAAATGAGGCACATTTTTCAAATTTTATGAAAAACCAAGATCCATCAAGAAGATTTTCCAGGGCATGAGAGAAACTGGACACTTGTATGGCCAGAACGTACCAGAGCTTTCATGTCATACGACCAGACCTTCGCTTCCCTATTGCTTCACAGATCTTCCTTTGGACAGGGTCTGCACCCAAGCTGTGTGCCAGCCAGACCCTAACAGCCCCGAAGAGCAAACAAGCACATTAGAAAAGGGGGAATTTTTGGAAGGGATTACATAGCAGACCGGAACGTGTCTCTTAAACGCTTTACTATAGGCCATAAAATGGGATTAATAAAATGTGCCTGCCTCGATTCACGCCAGGACGGAGTGTAGGTGGCTGCCCTGCAGAGTTTCGCGGTTTCACACTGCTGAGTTTACATGAGGACAGGGTACCCCCTGCTCCGAGGACGGGGGACGAGGCGGTGGCAGTGCCAGGGGGTGCCTGGCACGCTGGCAGCCCCTCCGCAGCGTGCTCAAGCTCTGCCTTGTGCACACCCTGCCCTGAGTCTGGAGCAGGCAGTTAATGTGTAACGATGCGAGTTCTTTGGAAAGCAGGTGTTTCATTCAGCGGGGAAAAGCGGGTTACATCCAGATGATTCCAACAAAGCCTCCCGAAGTGCCTGGTGATGGTTCGTGTTTTGTTTGGGGTTTTTTATTATTTTTTGCCCTTGACATGAAAAGGGAAAATGCACACAGGCTTGCTTCTCAGTGTGGTCAAAGCCACGAAATGCTTTACAATTTGTTTGTTTATTTTAATTGGGTTTGTTGGTTTTTTTCTATTGGATTAAACATCTAATAGTCAGGCAGCTGAGAGCTACTTGCCAATATTTGATTTGTATAAATTACATTGTTGTTACAAAAAGGGAGCACAAGCCCTAACCGTCCTGGGTAATCTTTCAGCAGAAGGGTTCTGTCCTGCACCTTGTCTAACTTGACAAGGTTCTGGATGAGTCACTGCTCTGCAAAAATTCTCAGCCAAGATGCTGTGGTATCAACAACTTGCTTTATTCAATCAAGAGCAAAAAATGCACCGTCTGTAATAATATAGACAAGGAGCTACTTGGCTGCATCACATTGAATCTATAATTTTCTTAAGTTAAAAGAGTTTTGAAATTTTCACTCTCTGCTAAATCCAAGCAATGCTCATCTCCAGATTACTCTTTCCTGCCATTTTACAAGCTCTGCGTCCTCACTGCTGTAGCCACTGCCACAAACTTTGGTTTTAACCTGTCACACTGCTGCACATTAACAAAAGAAAGTAAATTAATCCAGGCGGAGGCTTTTCCAGTGTCAGCAAACTTTTAGGTAATAAAGTTTGGCTGTGCATGTCAAGGAGAGATTTCCATTCATCCTTGCTGAGAATAACTCAGAAAAATTCTGAATTGGTGTTATCGGTGCCTTTGTTGATTCCAGGGTGAAAGCGAGGGGTTAGCGCTTGAGCTGGGGGCGATGACTTAATGTTACTGTTCTGAGCTGAGAATCTAACAGGGTACTGGGCTTAGGTGGGGTTTAGGGAATTAGGGGCACAGTCATCTTGTGTAACCCTGAATGGCCCTGTTAGCAAATAGATTCACAGCACTGAAACGTAGTGTCAAATAAGGGCTTAGTTTGTAGTTATATGATAATTATCTGTTTATTTGTTTGGTTTTAAATGTTGTTACTTTTGACTGATTTTGGCTTGGACAGTATTCTGCTGAACTAAAATCTTCCATTTCTCTGTTGTTCCTAGGTTATACTGTCACTAGGTTTCCCCCTTGATTTGGAAATGAAAGATTTTGAAGGTAAAACCCTTTGCACAAAGTTTTTATAGCGGTATTAAAAAAAAAAAAAAATCATTTCAAAATGCTTGTTTCATTGAGGTGCTGGTTGGTATCTGGTGCTGTGCCAGGAGGCCAGAGCAGCCTCAGAAACTGCCGGGGGGGCGGGGGATGGGGGGAGAGTCGCTGCCGTGCGCTCAGTGCCACGGAATTCAATGGTGCTGATGGTTGGGCGGTGACTGATGCACGATGGGGACCACGCACGTGCTGGAGAGCCCCATAAAGTGTCCATCAGCCACTACAGTACCTCTGAAACCAGAGGAGGGCTCAAGCACCTGCAGGGACGCGCGCGCCCTCCGTGCATCGCTACCCTCGTTGGGATTGCCTGTATCTTCCCCCCGTGCTCGGTTTTTGCAGGCCATACCCCTCTGCACCGCGCTGTCCTGGCTCACAACGCCCTGTTCCGGGAGCAGGGCTGCCAGGCGCTGCCAGAGGAGCAGCAGAAAGATCTTCGGCACCGGAGCAAAGAGCTGGAGTCCTGTATCCACCTCCTGGTGCAGACGGGAGCCTCCATCGACAGCCGGGTAAGCACCGGCTGGGTTACCCCTGTGCTGTTGGCTTGCATGAGAGCTGGAGCCCTGCCTGGAGCTGGTGCCACGCACAAACTGGGGAACGGGAGAAGGAACAACGGACCAAGCCTGTTCCCCGCTCAAGTGGCTGGTTGCAGGGTTAGTTGCTGCCTTTTGGAGTTGCTTTCTTGCAGCCCGAGGCAGACGCTGGGCAGGAAGGTGGGAAGGAGGTGCTCCACATCAGCTGCAGGGCTGGCCTGGACTTTTCTCCGATGGGTTTATATAATACCTTCAGGTTGTTCTCCAGAATGTTTCTCATTTTGTTTGTTTTGGGGGTGTTTTTTTCTGTTTTTAAATAGGATGTGAAAAGCAACAAGACAGTTCTTCATTATACGGTCCAGGATGGGAACATCTCCCTGCTCAGATACTTCTTGGAGCTGAATGCTTCCAAGTCCAAGGACTTTGTTAACAACAAGGTGAGTCCAGCCGCGCGTGGACAGGATTTGTGCGTGCACCCACGGGCAGAGGAGGTGCTGAGAGCACTGTGAGAGCCGTGCTGCGGTGGGAGGCTGCGTGCAGGCAGAGGTGTTAGGAGACCTGTGGGGTCCTGCAGAAACCCGTTATTCTCTCCCCACGCATGTCTCTTTCTGGAGGGAAAAAGCAACAGTTTGTGAATCTAAAATTATTTTTTTTTAACCTGAAACTGCATTTTCCAGTAAGTAGGCACTTCACCTGGAAAGCAGTACCTGGCTTGAGCTCTGAGCAGCGTCATGAAGCACAAGCCCCTCTCCCAGCAGGCAGGAGCCGACAATGAGAGAGCGAGACAGCCAGGGAAGAGGAAGGGCATGGGAAGCGGTTACTTGAGGAGCAACATGAATTTTATTACGTTAGGGCTGAAGACTGAGAAAACAGACCCGCAGTGATGCAATGGTTTGCTGTTGGCAGCAAGGCAACACCGAGAGGCGGCAGTTTCGGCTGCGGTGGATCAATGGCAGGCGGTGTCTCCGGCTCATAGGAAGGACGAAGCTCCTGTTTCAGTTAGGAGAGATGGTGACTCTCTCTGCCTCAGATGTTATTTGCAAGTCTTCTGGCCCTGTTTGTGCCTGGCCACAAGCTGGTTATTGTGATGGCTGCCTACAAGTTTGAACCTGGAGAATCAAAATATGTACAGGGCCCACCAAGCCCTAAGAGCTGCCAGGAGCAGTGTCGGGGGGCAGACCCGTACCCCAGGCAGCGAACCGGGGGGAAACCAGCATCCTTGCCAAGCACTGTGGTGAGCAGACCACCTCTGACTCGGGGGGCTCAAGACCCTGCTTTAGGCGCCCCGTAAAACCCTGATCACTGAGCTGGTTTTGCTAATGCTCCGTGGGGCGTTCTGGAGGCACAGCCTTTCCTAAGTTGGACGAAGCAAACCAGAAACCTGCCCCGTGCTGCTGTCGTGTCACCCCCCGCCCCCCCCTTGCTGCCCCGTGCTTCACCCCTGAGCAGATAGCGAGCAGTGACACTATCTCGCAGATGCATCAGCTTCACCCATCCTCCTAAGCAAAAATCCTGACATTCCTGTGCCTCAGCTGAGACATCGCTCTGCACCATCGGCCGGAGCTCGGGCGCTTGGCTGCCCACCCCTCCTCAGCACGGCTGGGTGGGGGACGCCGGGTGCTTCTGCAGAAGGGTGCCCCTGAGCAGGAAGGGACAGAGGCAGGGGAGGACGAGGCTAGAGCTCTCTGTTTTGAGACAAGCAGTGCTTTAGCTTTTCATTTCAACAGTTTCAGTCTCTTAGCCTTGCCTGTACTCCCCAGAGCATCCACATGCTTGTGTCCATCAGAAAGGAACCGAGTGTTTTCTATCCACTCAGTTGCTCACTTGGGAAGCAGATACTGGGCAGCTTCATGGGTTTTTTCCCCCTGCAGATTTCTGTTGGACTGGAGGAAACGTGTCCCACTTTGTGTATGCAGGTAGTAACAGAGTTTCTGCCTTTCTGGACAGTGAAGGGCCTTCATGCTGCCTTTTCACGACATTTTTTCTGTATCTTTTAAGACCCATTAGACAGGTACTAGCTTGTCCGTGGGAGTCTGCTGTTGTCTCTTGATCACAATCCTGTGAGAGCTTCCTACTGCGATAGGATCGCTTGGAGTCTTCAGTCTTGCTGGTGAGCTGTCTGGGACAGCGAGAAATATGACGGCGAGGTTGTCCGATGCCTTGGCTTTTTAGCTCTTCCAAGTATGAAGAAGGCGAGAAAACAGAGATGCTGGAGTCCACGTTTTGGCTTCCCTGGCTCGCTGTGGTTTTCTCATTCCAAATCCATTTCCTTGTGGATTTTGCAGTGAGAAAAGCATTGAAGCCTTTGAGGTATTTTCCAGCTGAAGGATTCCTAGAGCCCACGTGTTGGTGCTCTGGGCTGTTTTCTTGTACAAGCCCTGTTAGAGTCCACGGGAGTCCTCAGGATCAGGCGCGGGCAGGTGGCCTCGTGTTAGCCCTGTCCCTGGATTTGGGAGCTATCAAGTGCTCCTGCCACGGAGATGCAGCAAACGACTGCAGATGTTTCCATTTTAATGAGCAGTCCTATAAAGAGCTTGTAACTATCCCTTGACTCTGTGGGATGATAAAATTGACAAGGATCTGCTTGTTCAGGGCTTGTAAAAAATGCCTTGTCTGAGAAGATTTGGCTATTTCGTCTTGTGCTTCAGTGTCCCTTATGGCTTGGTAGTAAATCGGACCTGGAAATTGTATGTATTCCTTTTAACAACTGGAATAGTAATACACATTGCAATTTGTGTCCAACCATTCCAAGATCATGACAAATCTATGGTGGTTTCTGAGAGAAGAAATACACAGCTGCCTAAATGAGGCTTCTTGCAGACTAAAAATACCTTGCCTCACGCATTTGCTTATTAGGTTTTTCTCATTTAAAACCGTTACCAGTCATACCTGACTAGGCAGGAGCACAGGTTTCTACACGGTCTGGTGGTACCAGGCTCTTCTCCAACCAACTGCAGCACTCTCCATCCTGTGCCGCCCCGTGGCTTCACAGCAGACGTTGTCTGTCCTTCCTGCACTCGTCCTGTTACTGAAAACGCTGGAGGCAACGTGTGCTTAAGAAGGGCCCTGACCTCAGGACTCTGCTTAATGGCAGCACCAGGAAAACAAAGCCCAGCGCTACCTTCAGTGCTCTGGGAAGGAACCAGGAGAAGGTTTGGAGCCTGGCAGGATTTATTCTGTCTGCTGCAGAGCCAAGCCATCTGCAGCCCTGTTGGGTCCAGAGTACACAAAGTCCCTGGGGGACGTGGGCTGCTGGACCCCTGGCTTGGCTGGGACACTGGGGCAGCCCGGTACCTTCCGGAACACTCCGGTGTAATGCCGGGAGTTTGGTGGCTTGGGAGGATTCGCACAGAGATGCCTGGGATCCGAGAGATCACTTCGAGCCTCGCGTATAATCCCTGCACTATGGGGTCTGGCTTTCGCTTGTGTCAGCTCTCTACAACTTTCTAGAACTTGCAAGTGATTGTAAAAGGGAGTACTGGAGCTGTGGAGAGCACAGATGGGTCTCTGCTGCCAGTCCTTGCACAGCCCGTGTGTGATGGGGAACGCAGCACGGTTGGGTTTGTGGCCCTCAGGCTGCCCGAAAGGTTTCCCAGTGAAACAGTTCCTATTGCTTCTCCTCAACAAACCTGCATGTTACATGGCCTCTGCCTTTATCTTTTCCAAATAACTCATCAGGCCTCCGCTTACACGAGGGTACGATTCAGCAGGGGGTTGCAGAAGGATTAGGAATGTTGCTGATACAGGACTATTTGTTATCTGTACCCAAAGCATCAAAGCCCCCCAGATAGTGCTCTATCAGAGAGAAAATTCGAAATCGTAAATCTCTTGCATGAGCAGCCGCACATGGGAGAAGCAGAGCAGGGCTACTCCCTCACGTCCTGCTACGTAACCAAGTGAGGCTTCTTCAGCTCTCATTTCACAAGTCTCCATTTCTAGGACAATTTCGAGTAGGGGACGCAGCTTATCAGGAGGTTTCTCTTCTTTTGTTCTTCATTTTCTTTTTCTTCCGCTGCACTAGGCACATGGCAACACAGCTTTGCATATGGCAGCTGCATTGCCTCCTGACAAGAACCAGAAAGAAATCGTCCAGTTGCTCCTTGACCACGGGGCAGACCCGAGCATCCGCAACTTAGACAACGATCAGGCAATTCACATGGCTCCTCCTGGAAAAGCTGGGGATCAGGTACAGGATCCAGACTGCTGCTGCTTCCTAACACATCTGTGCACCCCACGGCTCTTTGTCCTTACCAGGGGAACGGTGAGGACAAGTCGTACGACATGGATCTGACATTGCGGTGGTGCAGGCTTGGGGGCTCCCCGCTTCCGTAAATCCATAATCAAGGACCACCAAGCAGGCATTAGGTGGAACTCCAAATACATCTGGGGAGGTAACACCATGTAGTTCTTTCACAATGGCAGCAAATCTCAAGGAATGGTCAGGTTTCATGCCTACAGGTATGGAAAGGCTCCTGGAGCTCCTTCTAGTCCCTGATATGTTTCTACGTGTATTTAGTTACACATATACATGTATGTAAGGGGGGGGGAGTATGTATTGGGGTGTCTGCATGCACAGTTTCAGATAGTATGTAACGAACTGCTACATTTTTTTGGCAGGTTAGGCATTTGCTGAAGAAAGGGAAAGTTGCATCTGCATTCATGTCCTGTCGCCGAAATGCCAGATCCTAGGGTGCCTGCAGTTTCTGGGACGGCTTCAACTGCAGCTTGCTGATTGCACGTGACCCCTTGGAAAAGCTGTGAGGGTGGTTCACCAACACGTCCCTGCCCCTGGAGCCTTTCAACCAGGTGTTTCTCAATGTCATCTCAATGTCTCAACCTGTAGACCACGAGCAGCACGTAAGAGATCAGAAGATGAGCTTTCAAATGGTTGAAAACTTTATTTTGTTAACAAAGAATACTAATAAACTTCAAGCATCGCCTGCGAGCCATGAGGCAAGCAAAGCAAATGGCTCTTACATAAATAAGGAAATGTTCGAAGTACAGCCAGCTTTTGATTTGGTGGCAGCTGAAAGCCGTGGTGGTGGTGGAACACGAGATGGTAGTTTGGCTATAAAAGGTTGAGAAATGTTGCTCTAAGACAGGCTCAGACCGTGCTGCCGCCAATTAGGTCCTCTGCAGAGGGACTGGTCGACGTGATGAAGCCTTTGAGATGTGTGATCACCTCCATCGTTCCTGCTAGCCTGGGAATGCAGGAACCTGAGGGGAGGGAAAAGACTGGATGGAAGAGGTCAAGTCAGCCTGAGGAGTCATCCACGGCTGTATTTTATGCGAGAGGATGGACAACCAAACACAAGAGCTCCAAGTGAGGGTTCCTGCGCGCTGCTACTACCCCGTTTCTTAGCACTTTTTGGAGGAAAGCTGAAGCTGTCCACGCCACAGCCTCCCACCCCACCCCGAGAAAAGGAAAGAGATGCTCATAAAAGCAAGCGCGTAGAATCGTAGAATATCTCCAGTTGGAAGGGACCCGTAAGGATCATCGAGTCCTCCTCACAGGACCACCTAACCTAGCAACATGGGGCAGGTTCCTGTGGCTCCCAAGTGCTTCCCAGTGAAGGGAATCGTCTCTGAGGCATCTGATCTGGTCCCAGTCTCCTCAGAGTGGGGAGCTGAACCCTGCCCTGAGCTAACACCTGCGGAGGAGAGCGGCTTCCTTTGGGTCTCCAGCGGGTTTTAGGCATGGACAGGGTAGAAAACTCCTGAGCTGTGTGGGCTGGTACGCAGCAGGGTCAGAGCGCACTGTAGTTGGTAAGCGCTCTCCTATTCCCACCCTTACCTAGGAGGGCGTGTGAACAGGTCCTTCTTATTCTTTCCGTGAAATGATTTGTGAATTGCTGTGCAATCGACTGGCAGCGGCGTCGCTGCTGGGCCGGTGGGATGGAGGGAGGCGGATGCCCGGAGGGAGCCGTGGCCTGACAGCCCCGGCACCGGCGGCGGCTCACCGGCCGTGCGCGCTCTGAGCTACAGTTTGCTGCTTTCTCGGTGTTGCACAAGTTCTTGTTTCTAGCAGGACTGAACAACAAGACGAAGGGCAGATGTCTTAAATCACTGCAGTAACTTCCTTGATCGCCCACGGACGAGCTCGGTGGGACGGGGGTTTCTGCAGCACTTGTCAGTCTCACGGGCCTGGGCTGTTTAAACAACTGTTTAGCAGACTTGAACAAAAGCTCTTAAGAAACGCGGTGACCGGCTCAACTTTCTCAGCCCTCCTCCCTGCTGTTTTGCTGTTACTCCTCACTACATCGTATCTACAAACCTGCCAACATCCGCTGACAAAAAAGCAGGCATGTATTTGCATGTGTTTGCATAAATTTGCATGTATCTGGGCTTAGGCCAGCAAAAACATGTGCTTTCTTACTTTGAAGTGATGTTATTACGAGCCCTGGATTGAGTGGTAAATACATTGGTGAGTTTGTACTGTCTGTCCAGGCAAAATGGTCAATAAAGCATCCACTTCTTGAACCTGCCGGCAGCGAAACCGTAAAACTGTGACCAGCATGTGGCACGTGACGCACTAGGGAAAATGCAGAACGCTTTTTGCCATCTAGAAATGTCTGTGAGGTGACAGAAGTCCTTCTGCAGCAAGTAAAAATAATACACGAACTGTCTTTTAGAGTTATGTCTTTCTTGTTTCGTCTGCCTGCTGTTGGGTGTTTAACGCAGAGCAACGCCACCAGTGCCTGCAAACGTCACCGCCGCCACAATACCAGGGGGAGCGTCGCTCTGGGGAGGGAGGGGTGGGCTTCATTCAAAGCATCACCCTGGCAGCTGTTCCTCAGAGCTGAGAGCTGAGGGAAGAAGCCATGACCAGCCCGGGGAGGGTCCCCTCTGCGGGCACGTGGCTGTTGGGCTTCCCAAAGCTCAACGTTAGGGACCTGCTCCGAAGCCACCACAACCGACACGACACGTCGTCGTCGTCGTTCCTGCTGCCTTTGGGCTGGACCCGCGGGGCACTTGGGGGCTGCTCCTCCCTGTGCACCTTTCCCTTCCCCGCTCACGCCAGCCAGTGCCTGGCCTGTGGATGGAGAAAATCCTTTTGAAGGCTCAGAGGTGGCCTCGGTGTTGTCTTCTGGTGAATTTTATTGATTTGAGCAGTGTCTTAGTTCACAGCCTCTCGATTTTTTTATGCCTGTTTCAGGGGAAATGTACTTTTTATAACCATAGCAGCACTGGCGGTGTGTGATACCCCTTTATTTACACAGTTTATCTCTTCCTACCTCTGGCTTTGGGTAAGTGGCTGGTAACAAAGGTTTGTTATCACCAAATAAATGTTGTGAAGTGGCACCTTAGAAAAGTCACCAGTCGGTTGGCAAGGAAAACTTATTGATCCAAAACTGCGCAACTGGTAAAGAACCTGAAAATAAGGACCTTTTCTTTTCCCTGTAACTGCAGGTCACTGCTGGAGTTATTTGTGGCTTTTGTAAGCATGGGGTGATCCTCGCTTTTGTGTGACCATGTGTTTATGTGGGCTGGCAGAACTTCAGCTGGCAGGGACCGATGACATGCCAGAGGTCGTGCTGTGCCAGCTCTGTTGGAGATACGACCCAAGCTACTTCCCTTTAATGCCTCCCCCCTCTTTTTTTTTTTTTTTTTTTTTTTTGGGGGTGGGGAGGCCGTGGGGGGGAATAAAGGGGGAAGGAAGAATGTGTTCCTCAGCCAGAAAATGCACAATAACCTTTGAATAGCCCTCCTCTCTGGTTTTTTTTTCCCTTCCTTGTGTCAACAGCCAGCAAGCTTTTACTTGCCCTGGGTATGTCACCTGGAGCTGCTGACACGGAGCCGGGGAACAGCATCCAAAACGTGCTTCCAGTGCCCGGCACGGGGGACTGCACAACAAACAGCGGCTGGGAAGAGGCTGCAAGGGATGGAGGACAGCATCACCTGCTAAATGGGAGCTGTAACCACTCGCCCTCCTTGCTGGCACTGCTGTGCAGAGCAGCTCGCTGCTCACCGCGCTGTAAGACGTGTGAAGGTGAACGCTCCCCTTGCTGCAACTGACCTTTGCCAGCCCGTGGGGAGGATGTGGTCACCCCGTCCCACTAGAAGCCTCAAATATCTTCCCTCAGCCTTATCAGCCTTATCTCCTCGTGGCTCTGCCACACAGGGTGACCAGGGGCTTTGGCGTGCGGCTGCCCGGCGGCAGGCAGGAGCAGCTGGCACCGAGCGGGCTGAGGGCTGGGGCAGCAGGAGCAATGAATCCAGTGTCCTGAGTCAACACCCGGGGGCTGAAGCACCCCCCGGCGCTGCCAAACCAACCCCTGGTAGAGTGTCGGCGCAGGGGTGATCACACCCAACTGCAGCAAGGGAGCAGCTCCTGGCTCCTGTTTCTAAGCTTTCCGTGACCTGATGCGTTCATCAGCTCAGAGATTAATTAACCGAGTAACAGCAGGGGAGAAGGAAAGGTGTAATTTAAAGTTGTCAACGTATTTTAAAGCAAGTTTGGGGAAAAAAAGCTGCTACCTTACATAAGGTAAAGGAACTGGACGTTGGAAAGTTGCAGTTCTCTCTGTAACTTCCTTGTCCAGCATGAAACTGGACATGAACTGGACATGAAGAAAATGCCATTTTTAGCTCATGTAGAACTGAAAGTGAAGAGAACCCTGGAGTTCTGCATGGGAGGTGACAGCTCCGTTTACTGATGAAGGCAGGGATAGAAGGTTGAAATAACTGGCCTTAGAGTCTCATTAAAAAAATGTTACCCTTAGTTCTTCATAGACTTCACAGGGCGAGGAAATATTAGTTGGGATTTTTTGGTAGAATGAAGAAAACCTCCCTGTTTGCCCCCCAGATGTGTCTGTGGCATCCTCGGCCATACAGGTGATTTAGCTCCGGGGAGGGGGAAGCTCCTCAGTTAACTGGAGAAGTGCCTGGAGGAGAAGCATGCAGCCAGTTAGATTATTTATTTGCCTTCACGGCTGTACTTAGTATTTTCATCTGTGTTGGGCTTAACATGGAGAGGTGCTTCTTTCTCCCCAGTGTGTGTGCTCACCGAGGAGCCGGCGCCTTGGCAGCCTGCCTCACCACACACCGTTAACAGGACGTGAGATAAACACAGCCTTAGAAAGGTCGGGGTTTGTGCAAGAAACGGGGAACGCTCAGGTATGACCATTTTCCCATTATCTACTTTTTTTAAAAAAAAAAAAAATAAAAATGCAGCCACTGTTCAGTTTCTACCGGAAGGTGCAGGACACCTGCTCTCAGCCCAGCTGTACGAAGGGCTGCTGGCGGCATCAGCTTCCCACCGGAGCTGCCTGCACCGGGGAGCTGCTGTTGAGCAGCAGCCAAAGATGTTTGGCGCCGGGTCCAAGCTCTGCGGAGGCCTGAGGGGCCCTTTCTGGCACATGAGCCACGGACTCAGCCCTGGGCTTGCACGGAAAACAGCGGTTTTCCTTCCCTGCGAGAAGCGCTGGGGAGTATGGTCGCGGCAGCCCGGGCAGAGGCAGCGGCTGAGCTGCTCTGGGGTGGTGTGCTGGGTGCCGAGACACATGCAGACCTTTTATCATCTGCTGGAAACAAGTGAGACCTTCCACCCTGCTAATTGCTCCTTGTATAGGCTGCTACGGAGTCCCTCACCGCTGTGACAACAGGGATCCTGGGCCATCAGCAGAAGGGAAAAGCAACGACGTTTAGCACATGAGGAATGACGGGGCCTCAGCACGCGTACCAAATTATTTATTTGTATCAAAAAAAGCTGGCTTAATGACATGTGTTTTGTCAGGCACCTCAGGGTTTCTTTTAAGGACACCAACAGCGAAAACAAACAGGAAAAAACCAACACCCCCCCAAACCACCACCACTACAACAAAAGACCCCTGCCCACAAAAGCCAGGAGGACGAACGTAGTGACAGCGCCGTGTAGAAAACGCGTGAGTAGTGAAGAACGCAACGGGCTGCGTTGGGCAGCGCGGCTTTGCATAGTTCATGGGCAATTAATCTGATTTGGCTACAGTGGATGTGTAAAACCACAGCCCCCATTAGCTATAGCAGATGTCGCAGCTCCTGTCCCTTCGGAAGAAGCCGTCGGCCGCGGGCAGGCAGTCCGGGCAGCCCGCGCTGGGGCAGGGGCAGCACTGCGGGACCCTGCCGTCCCCGTGGGGCTGGGCGCCGCAGGCTGTGCAGCAGCAGGCGGCGGGGGGTTATGGGGAGGGGGCATGGCAGGACCACTCCTCCGCTGGGTAGCCCCAGGTCTTGGTGTCCAGAGAAGGTGGGCTGGGGGTCAGCGGGGTGAGGGGAGAGAGCTGAGGAGGGGAGCAGCTGTAGCTGAGTGGGCTGGGCAGGTCGGCTGGGCTGGGGGATCCGGCAGCCTGGAGTTTGAAAGGAAAAAAAACAAAAAACAAACAAAAAAAAAAACAACAAATAACCACCAGGACATTTCAGGGTGTCATTTGGGGAAAAGCGGGCAGCAGCCAGGATTTCCGTGCCATTTTCTCACGAGGGTCTGGCTGCACAGGGGGGGGGTTGGCCCTTGGAGGCTTGGAGCCAAGAGGCGTTGGGGAGCTTCCCCCCCGAGCGAGACAGCTGCTAGCGGGAGCTGGGCTGCTCTTGGCAAAAGATCTGCAGGATCTGTAGAAGGGCCAGTCCCTGTTCCCTGCTCCCCACGGGAAACCATCCGGACGAGCCGCCTGCAATGCTGCGGCTCTACCCCGTGCCCCTAAAAGCAGCCGCGTTCCCAACTCAGCTTGTTGCTCTTCTGCCCCGGGATGCAGCCGCCTTCCCCATCCTCCCCCTGTGCGCCCCCCTGGCTGCCCCCACCCCCACCCCCCAGCACACAACACTTACCAGGCTCTGGTTAAAGCACAGCGGGACTGGCTGGAAGGCGTCTGGCGTGTAGTGTGAGGATGGCTGGAAAGCACCGACGGCTGGGTCTAAGGACGCGTCTGCCTGCAGACAGGAATCTACCAGCTGCTCCAGGTAGCTCGGGCTTTCTTCGCAGGAGAGGCAATTTGAAAGCTGCCACGATGGGCAATAGTTGGGAACAGAAGAGATGGGTTCTGCATCAAAAGGTGCTAGGAGAGAAGGTAAACCAGACAGCAGCCGGTTATTCAGAATCTGTCTCCGTAAAGGGCAGGTGTCACCCCAGGCCAGGTTTCACTACGCCCATACGTTCGGTAGCCCTATGGATTTAGACAAAGAAAAAGGCCCTTCGAGTTCAAGGTGAATTTTCTAGGGAAGCAGCCACCAGGAGGAAGATGCTCAAAAGCATGCAAATAACGCGGGGAACTCCAGTCCCCTGGAGAGCTCCAAAGCTTTTAAATACTGCTGGAAACTCTTCTGGCTCTAGCCACTTCGGACAGGGATCCAGCTGGAAACTCCCGCAGGCTCTTGACCCTCTGGCTTCCCTGAAAATGTCAACCGCAACAGACCCAGAAGCCTGCCATGCGCCGAGTCACGTTTCAGCTCGGCAGATGGCTTGCGCCCTTGCCTCACCCATTCTCCAGACGCAGGGTAGCTAATCTGCAGGAAGGAGGGGATAACAGAAAAATAATTTGCTCTTTTACCCTCGAAACAGCCAGACAGGAGACAAATTTCTGAGCAGACAAAATGCAGCGCTTCAGTGATAACGTGGCATCGCATCCACAGAGAGTTCTGGCGAAAGCACGAGTTCCTGGAAGGCTGCAGGGTCCGACCCCGCTGCACGGCCGCACGCTCGCGGGGGTGTGGGAGCTCACAGTGGAGCTGACTGCTCAGAATTACTCTTTCCACACTGCGTTCACATACGGCTAAAAGCAAAGCCCTGTCCCTGTGGAGGGGCACAGGTCTGCAGGCGATGGCACTGCCCGTGGGCAGAGTCACCCCGAGTCCCAGTCCTTTGCGGGTTCAAGGCGGCAGGGTCCAGCGGGGTGTGGGGAGGGAGCGAGAAGCACCCAAAATACATAAACAGAGACTTTCCAGCCTGAAAAAGCTTTGGTATGTCTCACGTTTCTTTATTAACATAAGCAAATTCATTCCCAAATATTGGTGATTTAATAGTTTCCTTGTCCATACAATGTATATATTCACACCTGCCTAACCTTTTAGGTCTGTCTGCTTTGGCTGCAGAATAATTGAAGGATCTGCGAGTCCAAAGTGCTGTTATCCCCGCCTCTTTCCCCTTTCCTTGGATGTTCCCATAGAGGAGGAAGAAACTCTGGGCTGCTGCAAACCTGACACTCCCCACTCCTGGACATGGCCAGGGGAGTGAGAACAGCCACCTCTGCTGGAGCTCAGCAAAGTGCTCGGGGGGGTGACCTGACCCTCCAGCTCCAGCCGGACCCGCAGACCGCAGGCAGCCTGGAGACGGTGATGCCAGCAGTGTCATTCCCTAGGGGATGCACATCCCTTCCTGGCGGGACACTCGCTCCTTGCTGGGGGAAAAATAAACTGCACACATGAGAGCACGTGAGCGGGCTCCTGAACAGGTAATACGTGCCCTGCTGGCCGCCCAGCACGCTCCCCCACGTGTCACGGGCCACTTTCAGGTGCTGCTCGGCTGTATTGCCCGGTACCTGGTAGTGCCTGCCTCAACCAAGGGCTGGAAAGACTCGGGGCTGCGGGAAAAACTGGGAAGGGGGCGTGGGAAGGGACATGTTGGATGGGCTTTGTACCAACCTGGGTGAGGAGGAGATACAGACTCCGAGAGCTGGATGCTGCTGCTGCCCCAAGGAACCTGGCCAAAGAGAAGGGAAGAAGAGGAATTGTAGATACTGTAACACACGGGAGCATTTTTCTGCGTGCTGAGGTGAGTCAGAATTTTGCTTCAACCTCTTTATGTAAACCTGATCTACCTCTCAGCTGTGACATGGAAAACTTGCCTAGTATTGACAGAACAAGATGAATGTGCATAAGATGATTTTTCCCTGAGCCTGTAAGGGCACTGGAGGAGCACACCACCAACCTGGTGTAAAGGCCTCGATTCCACACCTTGCTAGTGTGCTCTTCCAACCGCATCATGAATTAATTAATTCAGCAGAGATGTGGCTGCCTTGGAAAGCAACGTATGTTCATTTCTAGGACTGTGAATTCCACACAGTGAAGGGATGCCCAAGAATTTGTAGGGAGAAATACGATTAGGAATGAGTAATTAACAAATTGTAGTGATAACACTTGAAACATGACTAAAACACTTGCAGGTATCCCCGTGGCTGGGCATCAGACGGGGTCACCATGCTCGGCGCTGATGCCATCTGAGGGCCAGCTCTGACGCTGCTCCCCGCTCCACCACAGCTACGTGCCCCTGCGAAAACGGACCATTGCATTTTCTAAGTGCTGCTGGAAGCTGAAGCAGACAGATCAATCCATTCCAGGAACCTGACCTGCTGGAGGGCAGAAATCCACCCCAAAAGCAACGGGAGTTTTGATGCTCATTGTCAGGGACCAGGATTTTACTCTGCAAATACAAATGCTGGGGTTGGTTTTTTCCCCCTCATTTTTAATTCACGCAGGCTTCCACTTCACCTTAATTCAAAATGCTCTCGAGTCAGTGGCTCATTTCTCTAGCAACACCTTCCTAGCACATCCCTGTGCATTTAATTCATTAAATAGCAGCTGCTCGGGGCTGCCAGTGCCTGTAGGGCTGTTGGGCTGCCCCTCTCCTCCCTGCCTGCCGGCGCTGGACAGGGCAGACCGAGCCCTGCCACTGGCGGCAGAAATTTTTGGTTCAGCTTTTTCCAGTGCACGGGGGCAACTTATCCCACCAGCACTACCCTGGGAACCCCCCAGGACAAGGCGTGCCTCCTGCGGATCACACAGGCAACCTCCACGGCCACTTCCCACTTTTTCCTGCTCGGGCAAACGGAGCGCTGCATGAACTGCCTGTGGGAAGCTACAGGCAGCCCCCAGCAGCCCCCAGGCTGTTTCCATTAGGGCTGGGGGCGAGGAGCGACCCAGCAGTGCCGAAGCCCCGCAGTCCACTCTGCCACTGGCTCCCAGGCTGACCAGCTTTGTGTGCCATCAGCGGCGACGCGGCGCAGGAGGTGGGAGATGAAATCTGAAAACCATCCGAAGCTGTCATGAACCAGGAAGAAGTAATGATTTACCAGCGTCTTTATGCAAATCCCTGGAGTGGCTGGAGCCAGAGGACTCCCACAAAGACTGGAGGAGTGAGTGAGAGAGAGCGAGTGTACACGTGTGTGTACACACACACACAGATCTCCATCCCCTCCTCTAGAGGACATGGGGCTGGGCGCTGCCCAGGTGATACTGAAAAATGCTGGAGACCTGAATTCAGTCAAGCACGCTTGAATGTTATGCTGAGGAGCCCTAACGGCTGGATGGAGCCCTATCAGAGCAGGATGGAGCCCCGCTTAACGGGTCTTTGCCCATCCCTTGTCTTCTTCCTTTCTGCCAGCCAGAATCTGTGGCTGCTGCCAAGTCCCCAGTTCCCAAACCCTCTCCAGTGCCCGGGAGCTGCTGGCACACGGCACTTCTGGTGCCTCCGTGTCCTGCCTGATCCAACTGGACAAGGGAGAGCATCCAGGGGCAGGGGTAGGCAAAAGCAGCTTCCTGGGGGGCTGAGACTTGTGGAAAAGGGGGATGTTGGGGGAGCTTTAGTGTGGCAGAGCTGTGCACTGGCTGCTCCTCAAAGCCGCACAGGCTGGGGCAAAGGTGTGCCCTGGGCATGATGCTGCTGAACAGCCTCAGCACCACCAGGGCACCTTTTAAATGGGGGCCGGTGATCACCACCTGCCTTGCTCATCCAGCACAATGATACTGGAGTTGCTGGGCTAACTGTAAGCTGGACTGAAATTTGTTGGCGCGGGTCTTCCATCCCTGAGCGAGCTGCGTTCCTGGAGCAGCAGCTCTGCCTGCTCCCTGCGCTGCTGGCTCAGACCGTCACTGCTGCTGTCACCCTGCACAAATGTTCTTCTCCCCCATCCTCAGCAGCCTGCCACGCTCCGACCTGGGCAGCCCCCTTGGCCCAGAGATTACAGTTTGGGCAAAAAAAAGACCAAGAGAAAAGACACCAAAAGATTTTTACTTACCGCTGGACCGGTTGCTGCTTGTCGCGCTCTTCTCTGCTGCAGTAACTCCTTCACTGTGATCTTCACTCTAACACCTTGATACACCTTAGGCTTTCCTGAAAGAATTTGTCAAAAAATACTTTACAAGGTGGGAGGCTTTCAGAGGATACAGCAAGCCCAGCACGTTTTCAGGCACACTCCACCGAGTCTCCAAAGTGAACATGTTTCACTGGTCACCATTAAGTCACTTGTACTCACAGTTTACATAGCCCTCTAACACCAGTTACTCAAACCTGTGACGAGCAAACGTTTATGAGAAAGCTGGTGTGGATTCTATACAGTAACCACACACATTCTATGCTCTTCTATCTCCTTCTCCCCCCTACCCACCCCCCAGCCATCCTAACACTGAGCCCCATCTGGTGCTACCATTGAATTTATTTAAATTCCTATCATATCTGCCACTCTTAGGACCTGAAAATAAATGTGGGAAGCACTTCATCTGGCAGGTGAAGACCAGGAATACAACAATGGAAATACGCGGGCAGTTATTCAGAGGGCTAAACAAAACACAAATAAACACGACCACTTTCATGAATCACTTCTTGCAAAGCCTGCATGATCCCCGTATTGTGCTGGCTCTGTGCAACTCCCATCTATTTCAAATAAACATTTAGGTTGCCTTTAATGCAGCCAAAAGCAATTAGCAGCCCTCCCTCGCTGCCTGATGAGGGATTGCCAGTGTGGGGAGGGGTGGAGAATTGCCCTGTCTTGGGAAATCACTTTTTCACTGGTGCAGTCCCGGTAAAATCCGTGAAGCTCGGCCAGTTCTGGTCCTGCCCTGACCTTCTGCTGCTGTTTCCAGCCAGTAGCAGCTCCCACAAAAAGGAGCCCCAGCCCGTCCTTCCGGGCAGCCCCCAGCCCCCGGGGGGCAGCCCCCAGCCCCCGGAGGGCAGCTGGTGGCAGGTCCCTGCCCCGCACAGCCCAGAACCCCCCCCCCCCCGGCGGGCACTGCCCTCCCCTGCGGGGGGACCCCTACCCACTACCGGGGGGTGCGCAGCACCCTCGCCTGCCTGTGCGCCCACCCTTGCCCCACCGTGCACCCACCCTCAGCCTTCTGTGAGCCCACCCAGGCCGTGCCCCCGCTCGCCCTGCCGTGTGCCCCCCCTGCGACCCCCCGTGACCCCCCTCGCCCTGCCGTGCCCCCCCCGCACATGCCCCCCGGGGTAGGGGTCCCCGCGGGCTGAGCCGAGGCCGCCCCGCGAGGGGGGTTGCTGCGCTGGGAGCGGGGGGGTCGTTCATCCCCCGGGTTTTTGTCTCTATTGGACAAAGAAGATGGAGAAATCGGGGGGCGGGGGGGGGGAAGGTGCCTGTGCCAGGGACACCCAGCAGCCCGGGAACCTGGCCCACAGCCCCTCCTGCGGGCGGGGGTTCGCGCA
>JAVJGJ010000036.1:1481258-1494814 GCA_035590215.1 Microhierax caerulescens | reverse complement strand
GCTCCCGGCCGGCCAGGGGGCTGGGGCTCCAGGGGCTTGGCCCCCGGGAGGGGCTGGGCAGGGTGCAGAGGTGAGCTGTGCACCATGGCTGGGGCTCACCCACAGCTGTGACCCTGGGATGGCTCCAGGGCCACCACAGCAAGACCTGCAGGTGGGCACCCTGTCCCCGCCACCTGCTGCTGCAGTGGGCTGCAGACCCCTGCGGGGCTGTGCTGGACCCCTGAAGACATGGACAGGCTCTGCCGGGCATGGTGCACCAGGGCTGCTGATGCTCTAGCTCTTGCAGCTGTGCTGGGGGGGGATGGGGAGGGGATGTCTGTACTGGGGCAGCCTGCTCAGAGCCTTCCCTTTTGGGGCAGCTGCCAAGACCCCCCAGGAGTGCTCGTTCCATCCGCTGAAGGCAGAATGTAGCGTGGATGGTTTGCGGGGTGCCTGAACAGCCAGGGAGGTGGTGTCTGCCAGGTGTGGGCTGAGCGAAGGGCTTGCACCCGCTGCTGTGAGCGCGCCGAGGTGCAGGGACGTTCCTGGCTGCGGGGTGAGGGTGCTGGGGTGGTGCTGGGCGGTAATGGCTGCGAGAGCTCGGGCTTTGTGCAGAGGACTGGCCTGCCTCCCTTGCAGCTCTGCAGCGTTGCTTACAGGGGCCTGGCATTGCTGCCCACTTCTAGGTGCAGCGCTGCGCCCCCAGCCCACGCTCCCCGCCCCCCAGAGAGGTGCCTGCAGGCAGCATGGCATGGAGCGATGTTCTGGGCCCGATCCTGCCACCCCGGTGCCATTTACGATCCCTGGAGGGTGCCGAGAAGGCTCCGAGTGCCCCATCAGCCCCAGGATTTGAGGAGAAAAGGCAGGGAGGGCCTTAAACATCTCATCACTACGCACCCCCAGGCCCTGGAAAGCTCTTGTTGTTCCTCAGCGACCTTTTGCGGCTGCTCCTGTGGGTGCCAGGCTGGGGGATGCTGCACCGCTGGCAGCGGTGGCTGCATGGGAGAGCGGCCACCTCTGCGTGTGTCTGCGTGTGCAGAGCTACCTCTAGTGGCCGTGGGGCTGGGGCTGGGGCTCCACCGCACCCTGCGCCCCAGTTACAGCCCCCCCGGGTGCCTTCTGGCCAGGGGCTGGCATTGAGGGCGAACAGCTCCCTGGTTTCTTCGGGGCGAGAGGGAAGTGGGGGACGGTGTGTTCTGCGCGTTGCAGGTGGGAGGGATGGCGAGGCTTCCCTGGGGACACATCAGCGGACAGCACAGTGCCCCAACCACCCCTGCCAGCGCACGAAGCTGTCTGCCAAGCCCTGGTGCAGCGTGGTGGGCTTTATCTGGTTGTAGCCTTCTGTGCTGTGGGCTCAACTTTTGCTACCCTGGCTGTAACTGCTGCCCAAGGCAATGGCACGTGCACAGCGGGCTAGCGTTGGGGACGTACATTCACACTGCTGGGTGACCAGATGCTGTTATACAGACTGTGTAATTAACGAGGGCTTCCCTCACCCCCACCTGCTCCCCAGCTTTCCCAAATCTCTTCTGGTAATATTGCTCTGTAGATGTAGTTTAGAGTTTAGAGCAACCTGTTTTCTCAGCATCTGAAAAGAAGTTCCTGGCGTCCTTGTTTGTAGGAAAGGCCCACAGAATGCAGACATTTTCCAGGCCATGTATTTTACTTGTAACACCGTGGTACTGTGAGCAATGACTTTTATAAGGCACTAGAAGGCATCACTATAAGCTAAATGTGATTGTATTTCTAATGTGATCCCAAGTGATTGTATTTCTAACCAGAGCACAAAGCATTGCATGTTGTTAGCATCCTCTGTTTGAAGGACCAGCTTTAGGAAAAAGCGTGCAAGTAATTAATTTGCTTCAGTAATGGTCCATTTTTCTTTTCCTCCAGCTATTACCTCTTATAAGTAAGTTCTCCGGCCTTCGTAAGTCCCCCAGATGGGACTTCCATCCTCTTTTGCCCAGGCGGAGTTATCATGAAGGGGTGGCGTCTCCGAGGACTGCTCTGCCGAGAGGTGGCTCATCCTGGAGGTAAGCTCGTTTGCCACAGAAATGAAGGGTGGGAAGGAGTAGGATGAGGTGGCAGCGTAGCTGGGGGCGTAGTGGACATCTTCAAGGGGATGCAGAGGGTAGGGCTGGGCTCCGGGGATGGCTGGGGTCCAACCTGAGCTTCGGTATGGAGAAACGCCTCCGGACTCGTGTGAGGAGAGGCAGCTGGCACTAGCAGGCAGTGCTTGCAGAGGGTCTGAGCACACACCATCCGGCTGGCTGAGGCTGTCGGCTGAGGTCTGCTCCCAGGGCTCCCTCTGCACGGAAGTGGGGAGAGAAGGCAAGAAAGACCCTTAAGGATAAAAGCTTGTCCTGGCAGTAATGCCATATCCCAGAGCCTAGCTGGGAGCACTCACGAGGGTTTCTGTTGCTCTAGGGCAGTATTTGGTGTTCAAACTGTTGAAAGGAAACATCCATGCTGCCAGTAGCGGGAAAGGCCTGGAACAGGCTCCCGGTGGGATTGAGCAGCCCTGACCCAGCAGGGCCCAGGGGTGTGAATGGGGCTGGCTCCGCAGAAGCGGCAGGGATGGGGACAGGCAACAGCCTGGAGCCAAAAACTTAAGGAGCTTAACGGAGTAGTTGCTTTGGGCAGCCGGGAAGGTTGTTAACCTAGGAGCTGGTCTCCAGCAGGAAGAGGGCACAATTAGACAGAGGACGGAATCAAAGAGAAAAAACGTTCCCCCTCAGCCCTGCCCCACTGCTGCGTGCTCTGCTGTGGCTGCCTCCTGCAGCAGGCACGTCCCTCCCGCACGAGTCCCGCTGACCTAACCCCGGCTTTAGGTTGGGTGATCTTTCATCGGGTGACTGACAACCATAGGCTCACTCACTAGTAGGAAGTGCGCTGTGTCATTAGGGAAGGATGGCAGGAGAGGGGGCACAGAAGGGCTGAAGAAGGAGCTGGTACCAGCTGTGAGGGGAGTAGCACGGTAATCCCCGTATTGGTCGGTGAGATACGGGTCCAGAAGAGCCGGGTAGCCCTGAGTGGCAGAGGAATCGCACGAGAAAGGCTTGGACCCTAGAGGGGACAAGCAGACATCGCTGACAAACTGCTTTGTGTTGTGGAAATCCAGTTCAGTTGTGAAGGATCTCCTGACGCCGCAGTAACCAGCCATGGTAGGTAAGCCTGTGGTGGTCAGAAAAAAAGGTTGGCTAAAGGGAAACTGTAATAGCAGCACCTGGGGAGCCACAGAGCTACGGGCACCTCTGCAGGTGCAGAGTAGAGCCCTTTTCCCTCTAGCATCACCCAGGGCAGGAGTCAAGCCTCTCCCGAAACAGGTGTGTCAGCCCAAGTGCTTTTAGCACCTCGGACTGCCCTGATCCAGCTGATGACCTCCATCTGCAGCAAGCCAAATGTATTTTGGGAAGCTTCTAGCGTGAGTCCAGGGGGGCTGAGGTTAGTTTTGCCAGCTTTTGCTTCTTCTGTGCTTTGCTACAGCCCTTGTGGAGGAGGATGGGGTTACAGCTGCAAAACCACCTGCCATCTGTTCCAGCCTCACTCCTCTTTCCCTGCTCAAGAGCTCAAGCAACAAAACAGGTCAGCTCCTGGTTTCGTACTTTTGCCCTTCAGCTCCAGGGAAAACTGGAGGATGCAGAGGGAAAAGAAGGGGTTCTGCTTCGCACTGCTATCAAAAGAGGTGGGAACTGCTTTAATTACCTCTCTTTCCCCTCTTTGGGAATTTCATACAAGGTTACAGGGGCCTTTCTCTTATTATCGCTGCTCCGGTGTTGACTCTTCCAATTACTTTCCTCCTGGACCCTCTCTGAGGGGTGGCCCTGCCCCAGTGGTCCTTTGCTCAGTTCGTGTCCTTTGGAGAAGCAGCGGTGCCAACTGTCCCACCCGCGTGGAAGCTATTTACTGGTGGGGGAAAACCTCACCTGGCATTTGGACAAATGATGACTGCGGTGTACTGGTGCTGCCCTGCAAAAGACAAAGATATGTTAAAAAAATGTATTTTCAAAGCAAGGCAGCTCTGTAAGCACATAGCTTGGGAAGGTGTCGATGTAATTCAGATGCGCTATTTGAGCCTTGGTGCGATCAGTGTGAAGAGCTTTACGAGATTTTAAGCCTGGGGCCTCTGAGGTATTAGCAGATAGAGGCTAAGAACAGATTTTGAAGGTCTTGTGTAGAGCGGATAACAGTAGAAGTATCAAGATAACCGGCTGCTTTTTTTGTGTACCACAGGGACCCTTAACACAGGCGTAGCACTCAGCAGTGATTTTGGTGTTGGCACAAAAGAGGTCTCAATAAGATGGTGTCTGAGCTCTTGGCTGGTCAAAACAGGCAGGCTCTGCGCTGCCCACGTTCTAGCTCAGCTCTCCTGTGCTGCATCTACTTGCCACAGAGCCGCTTTAGCTGGCCCGTTCTAGCAGGACAGGCTGTGTGTAGGAGGCCTATTTGGGTGCTACAGCAATACCACTAATAACCTCCTCTTGGTTCTAGGCAAGGGAGAATTAGCACCGAGTGACCCTGGTGCTCACAGAGGCTAATTCCTTACAAAGCACCGTGGCAAAGGCATCTGCAGAGCTCACACACACAATTTCACCGAGTTCTGTCTCTGGGCCACTGAACCTATGCAGCAGAAATGCAGTGCCCACAGCTGCATTTACTACAGCTGCGCTGTCGCTCTGGCCAGCGGCGGTGGCATGCTATTTTCAGTTTGCATAGCACAAACAGGAGGTTCCTGCCATAGCAAGCAACCAAATTTAGAGGTTTAGATTTGAATTAAATTTGCCAGTGCTAGGACTTCCTTTTAATGCTGAGGGAGGTTTGCAGCTGCTCCCTGCTCCATCATGAAAATGAGCTCTGAGCCCACACAAGTCACACGGGCTGCGGGAGCGAGAGGAGGTGCCAGGAAGGAGCCCTTTGGCTCGCGGATAGATGAGAGTGTTCACGTTGCAGGGTCAGGGCCGGGGCTTGCACCTGTCTCCAGCTGGGCCGTTTTCAGTTGCAGACCTCGGTGAGGATCGTAGGTGGTGATACAGGCTGCCCTGCAAAGCTAAAGCTTCCACATGCAAATCTGGTCTCAGCAGACACCTCTCCCTCAGCATCCAGGTCACTTTAGTAATACCTTCTCCTGGTTCGAGGGTTTTATCCCACCACCTCCTCTGCCTGTCCATGGCCATCTTATCCTTTCCCCAGCTCGTGTTGCATTCACTGAGGAGGAACCTCTTTGAAAGTAACTGTACTAGTGTTTAGACCCCAGTCTTAACTGTCATCTGGCAGCCCTAGTATTGTGTTTGAAGAAAACGTTGAGTTAGGAGGTGCAGGTAGCACAGATGCTGTCTACAGGTTGGGCTGCAGTGATGAGAGCTGGGATGCTTTGCTGGAGGGACAGGAAGGTCCCTGAGCACAGCTGCCAGCCTCTGGGATGGAGCATTTCAAATTACCAGTGCATCCAAGCTCATCTTTGATCCTGGCTATTCAACAGCCAGTGAAACTATCTGACTGTGTCACAGGCAGCAGGTCCTCTTGCACACACCTGTGATGGATAGCCTCGGAGCTGAATTAGCTGCAAGGGTTTCACTTGCCTTAATTTAATTCCTAGAGCCTCTGCAGCATCTGCTGCTTTGGCCTCCCCCAGCACAGGCACCCAGGTACTTGTGGAGACCTACATTTCACTTGCCTCCTGGCTCCTTATCAGGCGATGAATGGCTCGGCTTAATTGAAGCCCATTAGTTCATTTCCTCCCTGCATTACTTCCTTACAGTGCTGTGGCACCGGGGTAGCTGGATCTTCTGCAACACATCGGTGTCTGTTTAGCGTCACTTCAGCCCACAGCACGTTCAGTTATTGATAAGCTTGGTCTCAGCCTGCCTCACACACAGCGGCGGGGCAGAGATCCTGGCTGGGGGTCCTCCACAGAGCTGTGTTGCTTCGCTGTCTTGGTAACCCAGGAATATTGTTCAGCTATAAGGCTGCCTCGGGCAGGGCACTAAATTTAAGGATCCAGGTCAAAATAATGGCCTGGTCCTGTAATGGGGGACCTACGGTGCCCTCTGACCAGACTTTAGTTTCAGTGTATCTCCTCTCTGGGCCCAGCCTGTAGTACAGCAGCTGAAGTAACAAATGAGCAATAAAAGCAAAGCTTAGTCTGGACGGGGCACCTCACTGGTTTGCTGCTGACGGCAAGTTTGCTGAATAATCTGTCCCTGGCCTCTGCGTGCTGCTGGGTGTAGTGCTCCATCTGTGTCCCCATCTGTGTCCCCCCCTGTGAGAAAAGGGTAATCCTTTTAACATGCAGAGGGTAACTGCTGGTTCCTGCCTATGTGGTGGGTGAGCCAAAGGGGGGAAAGGTCAGACCCTCCCTAAAGCCCTGGACCGAGCCCTTCTGCCCTGCCGTTGTTGGGAGCCCAGAAGCCCAAATTGTGTGGTTTTCATCACAGTACGTACATGCTGCTTTCCTATCGTTTGATGTGTGCAGAGCCTGGCTGTCATAAAATTGTTGCTGTTCTCCTGCCTCAGTGAACAGCCCAGCAGCTCAGCTCTGATGAGCGATGACCTTTCCTTAGCAGCACAGATCTCCTCCACAGACCTCCCCTTGCACAACAAAGGCTTACTGATTTTGGAGCCAAGATCACGTTCAAACAAAAGATGCAGCTAAATTACACTGCATCATAAATACACAAAGGGGTGTTCAGTTATCTGCCATTTGCTTTGATTCTGGATTATATTATGGCAGATAAACAGAGCTGCACTTACAGCTGTTCTTTTCATGATACGTTCAAGCAAATACGGATGTTTGCCCTGCACAATAATTTTTCGTCTCTCATAGGGAATTAGCAACAGGGCTGATTTTGCATTAGAGACGCACACAACTGCTAAGCTTTGGAATACAAAGCAAAGAGTAATAAAGCAAGCAGCAAGTGTTTTACAATTCCTAGGGATTGCAGCTGTTGAAGCTTCCGCCTCCAGAGAGGGAGCAGGTAAGGCACGATAGTCATCAGACAGGATCTGTTTTCTCAGTGAGCACAAACACAGCAGTTGCTTCCTGCTGCTCTCCAAAACAGTCTTCCTAAAAGCCTGACTGGTGGGAGCATGTATTTCCCAGTGACTTCCCATGGCTCAGGGGGTCTTCTGCCTCTCTGCATTAGCTGAAGGCTGTGAAGATACCTATGGCTAGATCTTGCTTTGTTTGGTAATGCCCATGATGGTTTTGTGCCTATTTTGTTGCACAGAATTAATACGCATGAAAGCAACAGCCAGAAAAATACTTGCAAGTCCTTTTGAGGTCTTTTTGTTTCACTAGAGGCAGAAAGCCTGAAGCAAATGGTCTGGGGTGGGGTGAGGGGGAAGCATCAACACTCCTAAT
This sequence comes from Microhierax caerulescens, assembly GCA_035590215.1. NCBI lineage: Eukaryota > Metazoa > Chordata > Aves > Falconiformes > Falconidae > Microhierax > Microhierax caerulescens. Next base: position 1,487,475 of record JAVJGJ010000036.1, on the reverse strand, counting down.
ATGTGCCTTTTGCTTGTAGCAACTCAGGTCTCTGCTCCCAGCATCTTTCAGCATCTTGAAGGCATCTCCTCATCTGTCAATGGCTCTATTAGTCCCAGTCAGCCTGGAAGTGAAGTGCTGCCGCTTGGTAAAGGTGCGTATTGAGAGCTCACAGGGGATGGCTCATTGTGCCACTGGATGCCGCTTGCTGGCACCTGCAATATTGTGTCCTCTCCTGGGGACTGCATTGCTTTTCTGACTAGTAATCGAGAAAAAACTGTGTGGTGTACTGTAATTTGACTTAGGTTTTCTGTTGCTGTAGGACCACTTTAAGAATAAATCATTTTTTACAAAGTGATGCTTGGCCTCTTTCCAAACCATAACATCACAGCATCTTCCCTGGCACTCTAGTATGCCAGAGATGAGCTGGAAGGAGCACAACATTCAGGGAAGAGCATCTATTTTTGTGGCACTGAGTTGTTCGAGTGTAGCTAGTGAAAAAGGAAGTTGCCTTGGAAAGGTGTCATATGGAGGATGTGAAAGGATGAGAAATTTAGCATTACTGATTTGCTTAAAAAAAACAACAAACCAAAACACAACCAACTTTAATTCCTCAAAGGTTCACTGATGTAAAGAAAAAAAGAAAAAAACCAAAAAAAACCCACCAAGAAGCCATCTGTGATCTTTTGGGGCAAACACTAGTGTTGCAAATGTTTTTGCTATTCCCTGTCAATATTGGTAGTGGCCTGAAATCAATGTAAATGGTCTTTAAACCTGGGGATTACATGACATGACTTTTCTGGTTTAAAAAAAAGGGGGGAGGTGGGGAGAGGGGGTGGAGGGACTTACACTGAAGCGGGAGCCACTGCTCTGCCTGGATCGTTTTTCAGCAAGAAGATCTTTGACTGTGTGTTTCACTCGCACTCCTTGGTACACCCGCTTGCCAAAATCTGTAGGGACTGAGGGAATGAAACCAGCATTAGAGGAGCTCAGTGAAAGCACAGCGTAGCTGGAAGAGGTTGTTGTGGAAGAAGCAAATTGATCGTCTCTGTACACCAAGTTAGGAAGGAAGCATATAAGACTGCTGTTATTAATATAAAATCATCCCTTGGGAGCCCAACAGCGAGGGCTGCTCATTTGCAGAGAACAAAGACCGAGGTGCCCTACCCTGCATTTCAGTACTGGGTGCCAAGTGGTTTCCCTGCAGATCCCTCGCTGCCAGATACAGCTGGCTGATGGTCTTGGGGGATCCTACATTTCCCCTTTGGGCCAGCAACATTTGGTTTAACCATACAGCCCCTGTTGGTTTCAGCAAAGCTGCTGTGGTTTAGCCCCTCCTTGCCCTGCTGGAGTTGCTGGCTTTCAGCACGTAGCTCTGTGAGCTTTGATCGCAGTGTAGCAAAGGTGGAAATACCCCAGACAGTTGGAGCAGCTCCTCTGAATGGTGATGTGAATCACGGTGCTGATCTCGGGAAAGGAAAAGGAGCTGACTGCTCAGTCTGCTTTGTATCAACAGCAAATACAGACAGGTACTTGGGGACTCTGTTTTATCAAGGTTGAGGAAGGCACAAAAAGGGGTACAGTGTCTTGGCCGTGTCACCCAAGAGGCTGATGGCAGGCTCTCTTTTTCTTGACCTGCCTGGAATAAAGCACAACCTGTCCGTTGGGTCTGTGTGACTTTTGGTGTGAAGCATCTGTCCTCTTCCTCTGCCCAGATAAAGCTTTGCGAGCTCTGCCTTGTGTACAGGCGTTTTGGCACGAGTGAGGGCACAGGGACACGATACCAGGGACAGCTCTTTTATCCTGCCTGAACAGAGACCTTGCACCTGTGGCACCAGGGAGGAGTGCCCACGTGGGCTTTCATTGCAACCTGCCAGAGAAGAACATAACTTTGAAGCTAATCCCTTGGAAAACACGCAGCCGTGCTCTCCTGAGAGAACACAAACAGCCATTCTACATCTGATGTGTTTGATCTCTGAAATTGTGTTTTATCATTTTTTGCCTTTTGCTTTTCAGGATGTGTCACTTGGCTCCGTTTATCGCTTTCATGCGTGTGGCATTGTGTCCCCAGGTGCACATACATGTGCAGAGATTAGAAAGGGAAGAGGGGAGGATATGTACAACGCAGAATCTCGGTGCTGGCTTAGGACTACCCCAAATGTTTTCTGTTGGGCCACAGCAATTGCAATTTTGGGCAACTGCAACTTGGTTTTGGTGTTTGAGTAGCAATCGGAGAGACTTCAGCCAAGACTTGGGTACAAGGCAAGCATTGCAAGAGGCAGTACCCCAAAAATCTTATGATCAAAATAGAGGTGAATGCTGACTCTGCATACCAACCAGCGAGTATCTGTGGATGAGCCAGGACAGAGACAGAAATGGATATCAACTCTTGCACCTGAGAAGAATCTGTACACTGAGGCTCTCATTTCCATGGCTCAAGGAAGAAATCTCCCTCCTGTAGTGCCTTCTCAGGACTGTTTTACTGAGAGTAGTTGGAAGCATGGGCACCCGGCGTGCACGCGTAGCTAGAGCTCAAAAGCTGTGGTAGAGCTGGTATAACTGTCAGAAACAGCTACATTTCTGCGTTGAAAACTTCACATCTTTGCATGAGAATTCCTTTAGAGGTAACAGCATTGCTATTTGAACAGCACAGCATAGTTCATTGAGCTCCAGCATGGTTTGATACCTGTGATAACTCGTGCAGTCTTTGCTAGCTGCATCCAGGCCTTGATTCAGAACAGAATTTCTGGAGGAGGACTGATGCCAAGGAGGCAGTCATGTTTAATTTTCAGAATGGGGATATTTCTAAAATAGTGTCACTGGAAAAGCTGTGAGCAGCTTTTATTCTTTTATTCTGCAGTCTGATGTTGCCAAGTCTTACAACCTATTTTGTATTAACTAACCTTGCTTCTCCGTGACCGTTTCTAGCAAGTGTCTGATGCTCCGCACTTCTGCCGTCCTGTTTTCCTGACACCTTTACTATTGTTTAAAGGCATAAAGAAAAACACTTCCACACCTCCTCGCTTTTACACGCTGGTGCTGTGCTATTGAAGTGACTTCACTCATATACCCACAGGTAGCCCTCTGCTCAAATTCTTAAAAGTGAGTGATGGAACAGCTCTGTCCTCTAACCCTGGCTTTAACTTAGCCGTGCAGCCTCACGTAACCAAACCTGTTGCTTTCAGTGAGTTATTCAGCAGGATGTGACACTGAGCTATTAAAACTCCGCATAACTTTGCTGTTGGCAGTATCAGAGAAGGGATTGCTAATTTAGGCCTAAGTTTATATAATTTTCAAGCAAATTAAATCATCTTTCACATCACTTTGGTCTAACTGCCTTTTGGAAAAATATTGCAATATGAAGGAATATAAATTCAGTCTAGAGAAGGTGGAACATGCTAATAGATACTACTAAATTCTTGTGACATTAAAGATGCCACATGTTGACTTTAGACAATTCTTTCTGACTTTTTTCTTAAAATATGAGCTCAAGGATAACACAGTATGTTCTTTCCCTAGTATTTCCAAGTGTGAAAAGTCAAGGTGCTGAAACTCACCTGTTTCCATTGTTGTCACTGCTGACAAGTCCCAGCTCTCAGATTCCGCAGGAATTTGGAGAAGGGCCATCCGTCATGAGCTTCCCAGCACAGAGTGAGGTCTGTGCTCATACTTCACTGGTAAAGTTCCAGCTGAGCCTGATGGAAATACGTTTTCTACAATTTAGTGATGTCTTCATGATACCTTGTTTGGGATTTGCTTAAATGCAAATCTCTTGATGTGTGTTTCACTCCGATTTGCATGGTCAGTGTGGATCATTTCCCAAAGACTCTCTTTCCTGTCTGAGCTGACATTTCATGGATGAAAACTGTGGTTTACTGACAGAAGAATCTTGAGTTCCAGTGAAAGGCTGGTAAGTCTTGCAGTGGTGAGCCATCTCCTTACAGGTGAGGAACCTGGCTGGAAAAACAAGGCTTGGGACAAGAGCATTTTCTTGTGTGTAAGTGTGAGATACCCACGTGCTGTGGAAGATGCACACAGGAGACCTTACTCAGAGTAGTAGTGTCTCCCTGGGACCCCACAGGCTAGCTTGTGCATTACACAGTTCACACTGGATATCTGGACACTGTGAACCCAGTGAGGCTTTGCATGGCATTCGCTAGCATCTGTGGGAAGAGGGGTAACACTCAGCCACGGACAGCATGCTCGTGGGACTGGCAGGAGCATCCTTTAGCAAACCCGCATGCTCCTGGGGCAGGGAGCATGGTTTGGGTTTGGCTCTCTGTCATCAAGCAAGAGGTCGCCTTTCTGAAGGTCTAAGTTTAGTCTCCAGTTGAGCAGCTAGGAGGGGAAGCAGCAGCCAGGAAAGGAACTGTTCTTACACTGCTGCTGGAGTCCAATTCAAGGGAGCTTGGGCCAGGTCAGCTATAGTCATTCCTCTCTTCCCAGCCTCCAAACGGTAGCAAGTCTGTTTCTGCAATATCTGAACCAAGAAGCAGTGTTAAGCCTTTAAACTCTTCTTTAAACACCGTAGCTCGTATCCTAGTTCTGAAACATATCCACACTTGCTGTAAGAGTGCCATTTCCCCCACAAGGTGGCTAGCACAGCCTATCAATATGGTGAGGACAGGCTGTGAATGAGGCAGATGCTCTCCAGAGCTTTCTGTGTACAAGTAGAGTGGGCTGGTGCACAGCATTGCAGTGCTCGTCTTACATGAGCAGGACAAGACTGGCGCCAATATGTTCCCCATAATTAAATATTTCTCCTCTTGTGGAGTCTGCTGCCAGCTTGCGGGTCTATTAGGTAAGGTCTGTCCCTCCCTGTAATTCCACGTCCTTTCCCCAGCATTGGCCCAGGGGTTAATTTGGCCTGTCATATGAACTGCCTTCCTGGGGAAGGCTATAGTTTTTTAAGTGTAATTATTCATTCCCTTCAGAAGAAAAATAAAATACAGGGAGCAGCAGCTGGCAAAGCCTGCATCTGCTCAAGCCATTAAGGCAAGTGGGGAACGCAGAGCTGAAATAGCATCCTTTGTAATTCCCAGTATTCTTAATTTCCAGAATTACTTGGGTATTCTGCCAGCTCAGACACAAAGCTCAGGACCAAGAGGACATCACACAGTCAAGCTCAGGAAGACTCAAGCTCCTGTATACAGAGTCTTTCATCACGTACATACGTTCTCTTGTGTAAGACAAGTCTTACTGTGTCCTGGCCATTCCTGGGCACACCGTCCTGGAACCCGCAGGTGTCTTGGGTTCGGCAGACAGGTAATGGAACAGGCAGGGAGCACCAGGCGGGTTGGGGGAGCCTGGGCAGGTGTCAAGTCCCACCAACAGGCTTCGCTTGCCACCTGCCTCCTGGCAGGCTTCCCGGATAGCTCTGTCTTCCGTGCTGGATATTTATATACTTTGGTTAGAATAGACAAGCTAAATCCCAGCCCCATCCAAGCCAACCGCTTTGCACTGCCTAGCCGGTCCAGATGTTTTCTGTACTGATCATAAAATAATTGTGTTGAAAACAACAGATCCTGCAGAACACAGAGATAAACTAAACAGTCAGCCTTCCTTTAGGTGAGAGATAAATCTTACATTGTTTTCATTTGAACAAGCATCTGACCCAGATTTTCTCTGTAATTTAGTGAATTTGGTCACGTGCTTTCCATTCCCATCAGAGGGGAGAGCCGGTGTGTGTGGCAGGAGCTGCAGAAGAAGTTGCGTGCTGGCACATTCAACCCACATTCTGTGGCACATTTAGTGCAATCCCTTCAGGTTTAGCATGGCATTTACCTGTGCCAAAGCAAAATTCCTGAGGATCGTGTCTCTCCTGTGTTACAGAAGCCTGAAAAAGCAGATGTAATGCTCAATGCGTATTTGTTTTATTCAATTTTCCTTTCAACCTGCCTGAGCAAGGGGCTTACGTGGCGCCGAGCAGCGGCTGCAGCCGGCAGCGGGCCCTCGCCTTCGGCCGGGGAACACATTCTGGAGGCACCGGAGGGAACTGCTGCGGCCTGTGCCGGCCTTCCCGTCCACCGGCGCCAGGCGTGGCCCCTCCGCCACCAGGGTGGTCCCGACTCCCGGGAGAGGGGCTCCGCCGTCCCAAACGCGCCCCAGTCCCGCGGGCTGAGCGCCCGGGAACCCTGGTGAGGCGGCGCCGCTTCCCGCCGGGCCCGCTCGGCCGCTGCACGCCCGCGGCCGGGTCCTGCGCGGCGATTGGTTGGCGGCTCGGCGGGGCCGGTTGCTA
>JAVJGJ010000036.1:1448151-1463403 GCA_035590215.1 Microhierax caerulescens | reverse complement strand
CCCCCCCCCCCCCCCCCCCCCCCCCCCCCCCCCCCCCCCCCCGCACAGGGGGGCCTTTCTCCACCCATCTGAGAGGAGGGTGCCCACAAGGGGAGGCAAGCGGGGGCAACTTTAGGATGCGCTTCTCTCAACTCTCCCTTTCTCTCTCTGCTGTCCCTTTCTCCTCCGCCCCATCCTGCGTGGCCGCAGCGGTCTGGACAGTGCCTCCTGCTTCCAGGTGGTTTCCCTGATGCGGTCCCTGGCTCAGGGTGGGCGCACCATCATCTGCACCATCCACCAGCCCAGCGCCAAGCTCTTCGAGATGTTCGACAAGGTTTGGGCTGGGCTGGGACACAGGACGCCTCGGGTGGGCAGGGTCCCTCTGGCCCCAAGACCCAGGGAGAGAGGCCGTGGGAGGGACAGGCTGCAGGCGTTTGTCCTGGGGCTTGTGTGGCGCACAGCCCTGGTGGCGGGGGTCTGGCAGGGGTGGCCTGTGTCACCCTAGGACAGGGAGGTGGGTGGGAGCCAGCAGCAGTGCCCTGGCTGCTCTGCACCCGCCGTATCCTGGCTTTTCCTTGCAGCTGTACATCCTGAGCCAGGGCCAGTGCATCTTCAAAGGCATCGTGACCAACCTCATCCCCTACCTGAAGGGTCTTGGCCTCCACTGCCCCACATACCACAACCCCGCTGACTTCAGTGAGTGCCTCTGCCCCAGCTGGGGCCGTGGTGGGGAGCAGAGGGTGGAAAGGTCCAAACCCAGTGCCCAAGCCCTAGGGGCTGCCTGGCATTCCCCTGGGATGCCCAGGGAGCAGGACTGCCCATGCCCTTCCTCTTAGGTGCTGGCTGGGCACCGCTACCATGTGGTGCAGCATTGCGGGGTGGGGGCTGTGCTGGGCTCCCACCCCCCTGCGCCACAGGGTCACAGGCTTGGGCAGGTGGAGCAAAGTGATGGTGAGGCCTGGCTCAGCACCTCTCAGGGGTCCTGTTCTTCTCCACAGTTATTGAGGTGGCCTCAGGAGAGTATGGGGACCTCAACCCCGTCCTGTTCCGCGCCGTTCAGAATGGCATGTGCACCATGGCCGAGAAGAAGAGCAGCCCCGACAAGGCAGATCCATCATGCCCAGCACACTGTGTGACGGTGAGTGGGGACGAGAGGAGCCTGCTGCGGTGACGGGCAGCGGCAGGTAATGGGATGCTCACCCAGGGGCACCTCGGTCCCCCCCTCCCCACGGTGCACAGAGATGCTGTGATGCCCAGAGCCCCTTGGACAGCGTGGGCAGCATGAAGGTGTTCAGCCAGGCTCTGGGTGTCTTGAGCAACAGCCCTGTGCTGGCAGTGGCTGTTCTCACCAGGGGTACCCTGGGAGCGTTTGGGTGCTGTCCTAGCAAGGACCCTGCGTTGGGAACTTGACCCGTGTCCCTGACTTGCAGGACGTGGACCACATCGAGAGCCACACGTTTGCTACCAGCACTTCAACCCAGTTCTGCATCCTCTTCAAGAGAACCTTTATCTGCATCCTAAGGGACACGGTGAGGGCAGGGGAGGCTGGGCCAGGGCTGGGGGGATGGAGCCTGGCACGTCAGTCACTGGGGGCTGGCGGGGGGCTCACCCTTGAGGAGCAGGCAGGCTGTCCTCTGCTCCCCTGGGATACTCATGGGGTGCTGCCCTGCCTTGCTGAACCCCTGTACCCTCTCTGCCTGCAGGTGCTGACCCACCTGCGATTCATGTCCCACATCTGCATCGGAGTGTTGATCGGGCTGCTCTACCTGCACATTGGCAACGACGCGGGCAAAGTCTTCAACAACACTGGCTTTCTCTTCTTCTCCATGCTCTTCCTGATGTTTGCTGCACTGATGCCCACCATCCTCACCTGTAAGAGGCTCCTTCCCCCCAACACCCCTTCACTGCTCCTGACCCCTGGGGCAGAGGGGGAGCTCCGGCTGAGTGGGAGTGTGTCTGTGGGGAGGTGTGTGGTGGAGACAAATGAATTAGACAAAAGAGAGGAAATAGGAGAGGAAAAAAAAATCAAAGAAAGAGGGGGAAGGCTTCTGTTTGGGTGTATTGCAGTTTGCACTTTAATGTTTGGCAGTGATGAACCTGCTGACTCAAAGCAGAATGCTGGGATTTTTTTTTGTGCTGGGAAAATGTCGGTGAGGCTGCATTTTCAGCTGCTTCGCCCCTTTTCACTTCCTTAAAAAGTTTGCCTAAAACCCCCCAGCCAGGCTGACTTTTCCATGCAGAAAGTTTCGCTGACGTATTTCCCTGGTGAGGATTTGAGGACCCGCTCGAGGCGCAGGCAGGAGGCTGCTCGGTGCCAGCGCAGCATCACGCCTGCCTGCACCAGGGCAGGTGGCAGCAGGGGCTGGAGCAGCCCGGGGCGCTGCCGGCTGCTGACTCCTTGTTCCCCTGCAGTCCCCCAGGAGATGTCTGTATTCCTGCGAGAGCACCTGAACTACTGGTACAGCCTGAAAGCCTATTACCTGGCAAAGACCATGGCAGATGTGCCCTTCCAGGTGAGCTTTTGGCTAGGCTGAAGAGTGGCCCTGATGCTGACGTACCTTCCTTGGCACAGCCACTTGCCTGACTACCCCCATACCCTGGGCTGGCTTTTCAGGGGTCCCTGGTGCCCCCCAGCCCCCGGGGGGGGTCTGTGGGGTGAAGGTGGCCATGGCTCCAGGAGGGCGGTCTCTTTGCTTACCCTTCTCCAGGTGATCTGCCCCATCGCATACTGCAGCATCGTGTACTGGATGACGGGCCAGCCACCCGAAGCCACGCGCTTCCTCCTCTTCTCTGCCCTGGCCACCGCCACGGCCCTGGTGGCCCAGTCCCTTGGGCTTCTAATTGGAGCTGCTTCCACTTCCCTGCAGGTCAGCTGGGGCCCCGGCTTTGCCTGTTATGTGGAGGTGGGAGGAGAGCTGCAGGGGGTCTCGTGATGAGGGGGGGTGGAGGGAAGTGTTGCCCGTAGGTGGGCAACCTGTGCCTATGGACGGGGATGAGACACCCAGTGGCGTCTGCTCCCCAGGTGGCCACCTTCGTGGGACCCGTCACTGCCATCCCTGTCCTGCTCTTCTCGGGCTTCTTCGTCAGCTTCAAGACCATCCCCACCTACCTGCAGTGGAGCTCCTATGTCTCCTACGTCAGGTGGGACCCCGCGCTCCGGCCAGAAGCTCCCTGCCCCGGGTGCCCATGGGCTGGGAGAGCATGGGGCTGCCGGAGCACGTGGCGACGCCGGTGGTGTGCTCTGCTGCAGGTATGGCTTCGAGGGCGTCATTCTCACCATCTATGCCATGGAGCGTGAGGACCTGGAGTGCCTCGAGGACTTCTGCCCTTTCCAAAAACCCATCAAGATCCTGCAGGAGCTGGACGTGGAGGAGGCCAAGCTCTACCTGGACTTCCTTATCCTGGGCATCTTCTTCATCATCCTGCGGCTCCTGGCTTACCTGGTCCTCAGGTACAAAGTCAAATCAGAGAGATAAGGGGGCTGCGGGGCCCCAGTGCCGTTCCCGGGCCTGGCCTGCTGTGAGATGTTCTGCAGATGGACACGGTGCTCCTAGCAGGTCACGGACCGTGGCGGAGGCGTCGGTAGGTGCCAGCCAGGCCTGGCTCAGTCGAGAAGGGTTTTGAGACATCTCGGAACTGTTTTAACCTTTCCACACACTCTTCATTGCAAAAGTTTTGTACAGCCCTGGCATGTGCCACCCTCTCCCTCAGGACTGCCGAACCCCATGGAACTTGGGTCCTCTCTTGTCACCCCTGCCCAGCACTGCCCTTCTCCACCAACCGCGTCGGGACACCGGGAACGGTCCCGTGGAGGCGGCTGTCTGCTGAGCAAGGCTGGGGGGAGCCGGCTGCTCCGGGCACAAGGGGACCAGCACCCCGGGGCTGGAGCCGGGAGGAGGCACCAGCAGGGCATGGATCCGTAGGGCAGCGCATGGATCCGTAGGGCAGTGCATGGATCCGTAGGGCAGCGCATGGATCCGTAGGGCAGCGCATGGATCCGTAGGGCAGGGCATGGATCCGTAGGGCAGGGCATAGCCCCCATTGCTTGCCCTGGCCAGCAGCATGTGTGTCAGTGCTAAGAAGAGCCCAAAGATGCAATAGGCCAAGTTGCACAAGGCTTTAGTGTTCCCTGTCACCATAGCCACAGAAATTGCCACATCCCCTTTTTCTTTCTTCTTTTTTTCTTTTTTCTTTTCCTTTTTTTATAAACCCCACTGCTTCCCAGTCTGCATGGAGGGGAAAGGGAGCCAGCAGGCTGAGAAGGACTTGGGGCCCCATCTCAGACTTCTGCTTGGATGCCATCGTCAGAGATGGGATCTGCACACCTGGGGATGTGGCAGGGTCTGTGGGAATGGGAGAGTATTCACAGCCCTTAGGGAGCCTCATGTTTAGTCCCTGTTGTCTCTGGGGTCTGAGCCAAGAGGATAAAATAACCAACGTGGAGACAAGTGACTGGTCCCTTCAAGTGCTGCATGGAGCAGGGAGGATTTAGGTTCTCACAGCCTACCAGGGCCAGGCAGCTGAGAAGCCGGGCTGGGCTCAGCCGTGCCATCGCTGGAGCCTCTACTGCAGGAGGAGAGCTGGCCCAGAGCCCTTCCCTTGCGCCGCCTGCTCCTCACCCCTCTCCCCCCAGCACAAAGGTGGCTGTCTCAGCAGACCAGGGCGGACGAGCCTCACTCAGCACCGGCTGTGCAAGGAGGGGATGGCAGCCCCAGGGACGCCCAGCCTCGTCACAGTGCAAACCTCCCCGGTGCACGGCGCAGAAGGGGGTCCCAGCAGTGCCAGAACTGGAAAGCAGGTATGACCTTGGAGCAGTTCGATTGCATTGGGTGCCCCTGACACTGGGAATTACTTGGCACTCTGTGGCTGGTATCAGGAAAAGGTCTCTTTTGGCAAGTGTCTCTGGTAGCTCCTCCAAAGTCACCTGCCCCTCCACACCCCTTGCGGAGGGAAAGCGTTTCGGCACCTCGCTGGCTCTCCAAAGGAACAGAGCTGAGACCAGAGCTGCTGGGGCATCCACACATGCTGCTGTGCTGGGAGCGCAGCACGCTGCTTAACTACACAGCACAGGCCTGTCTGTGGGTGTGCTGGCACTGGTGTCACGGGGCTGCACTGGTCACCCATGCACATGAGAACCTGCTGCTTTTTAGTGAGCACGAATACGGGGAAGGCAGCTCTGCCCCGTTCTGGCACGCTGGGCTCCAGTTCAAGTGCAGACCATGAGATGCTGCTGCTGGCACGCTCTAAGCAGCAGGGCATTGCAGGGCAAATGCCAGATTTCAGCAAAATCCTTGAGACTGTTCTTTGCTCTTACCGGCTCGTGTTGGGATGGCTCCACGCAGCAGGGTCCGGCTGGCACACAGGTGGACAGCAGGCGTGTGGAGCACTGATGCTGGGCGCTCAGCAAGGTCAGGTTTCCTCTGCCTGGACAGCATCGCTGCAAGGAGTTTGTAGCCGTGGGGGTCTCCTGCACAGAGGGTCTGGAAGGAGGATGTGCCCTGATGCCCTTTCTGTGCCGAGCAGTTGGGGTTTTCCCCGGGGGCTCTTGTCCGACTTAGCACTGTCCCTCACAAAATTCCCCTCTGCTCCTGGATCGTGCTTCGCTGCCAGCCCTGTGCCATGCTCTGCCATGGGGCCGTGCCAGCCTGGTGGGCTGCAGCCTCCCGGGCACGATGCTGCCAACCGCAGAGGGGGGAACGGTCCCCATGTCTGCTCTGTCACGAGGTGGATGGAAGGGCAGGGAGCCAAGGGATGGTGGAGCTGCAGGCTGTCCCCCTTTTCCATCTCACTGTCCGTGGAGCTGATGGGACCAGTTCACCATTTCTGCCCCACTCGGGGGCTGGTGAAGCGTTGCCCAGCACCAAGTGTGCGCTGCTGGGCTGAGGGTTTTCCCCTGGATAGACACCAGGATGGCAGGAGGTGCAGCCCCATGCAGCGGGGGCTCTTGTGGTGGGTCCTGCCCGATTCCTGCACGGCGCAGGCACTGCTGTCCCCAGCGCTGCGCCCTGCTGCTGGCTGCACCCAGCACACGGTGCCTCCTGCGACACCCCTCTGCCATCGCACCCAGCGCCACCGCCACTCCCAGGAGGACCAGGACAAGTTGGACTAGTGATGGCCCATGTGTGGAGCAGAGGGGGCTACCAGCAGGCACTGGTGACTGCCACTGCCCATGTCCCCTACATGCAGGGATGCTGCAATGGAAACCTTTGCTGGCCATCCTCTGCTGCTTGCAGAGAAACCCCATGGGACAGGCTGCCCAAGCTTGGCGTGGCCAGGGAGAAACTGCTGGGACAGGTGGCTCCACAGGTGGCTGCTTGGACCAGCCTGTCCATGATGATGCAGCTGGCAGCACCCCCGGGATCTCCAGGACAGTTCAGCACAGCCTGGGCCTCCTGCGCCGGTGAGAGCGTGGGTTACGGAGTCCCAGCTGACCAGGTACGGAGCCACTGTGGGGCAGAGGGCCAGGAGGACTTATCCACGGAGGATGGCTGTGTCCTGAGCTGGGCAAGGGTGCTGGGGAGAGGGGTTCTGGGGCAAGTGCCCCTCCTCCGCAGGGCCAGGGCAGCAGGGGTGCCATGGGTGCCCTGGCAAAGGGCACCGGCAAGTGGATATGTTGGTGTGAAGGAGCCATGATGAGCGAGGGATCTGGGCACCCCGTGGCACAGGGAGCCTGCATCCAGCAGCCCCTGCCCCAGGCAAAGGCACCTTTGGGGGTGCCTGAGGAGTGAACTGAGCTAAGGTGCCAGAACGGGGCCACCCACTGCTCCTTCCACCAGTGAGGACAGTACCAGTGATGGTGGAAGGTACAGAGGGATGCAAAGGGACCGAGTGTGTTTGCACTGAGCCCTGCAGGCTGGCGTGGCTGGGCCAAGCGCTCGGGATTTATTGCCCCTCCACTGCCCAGGTGGCCCCCTGCCCCATCGAAGCTGGAGGGGGGGGAGTTGTCTCTGCCCTGGCATGGCAGAGGACCAGGTGCAGCCGCCCTGCTCTGGGGGGCCCTTAGCAGAGCAAGGCTCAGCTGCCCTAGCCCGCTGGCTAGCAGGTATCTCTTCAGGGCAAGGGAAGCACCGAGCCAGGCTGCAGCGGGACCACTTGGCGATGACACTGGTTTTGTGGGGCCAGGGGTGCCCAGGCTGGGCGAGGAGCACCCGTGTGCTGGGCTGGCATGCAGCAGAGAGGATGCACTTTATCAGAGCAGGGGAGCAGGGCCATGGGTGCTTCTGGCTGCAGGAATCCCACCAGGGAATGCGTCTGGATAATCATGAGGAGTGTGCTGGAGGAGAGCAGGCTTCTTCCCCCACACCTCCTCTCCCCCCCGCCTTCCCTTGCGATGCACTTTGAATGGATGAGGCTGCGGTTCGTGCCGTGGCTCCAGCCCCCTGGGAGCACTGGTTGAACCTCAGCCCATCTAAAACTGCTTCAGCCCCTTGGCCCCTGCAGCCCACAGGCACGGTTGTAGCAGGTACTGCCTGTCCCTCACGTGCGCTGTCAATGTGGGCAAGGCAAGCAGTGGTACGGCCTCTCACCTGCACGCGTGTCCCAGGCCACCTTTGTCACATGCACAAGAAGAGCGACCGCATCGTCACCCAGCTGGTGCTAGGGTTTGCTGGAGGGGAGGCTGGGCTAGGACAGGGAGGGGATGGGGCTTCTCCCAGGGTTTCACCTCTCTCTTATATCAGGCAATAAACCAGTGTTTCCTTCTCACTGTGTGTGGACACCGTTTGTCCTGTCCCGATGCCGCTGGGGTCTCTGGGTGCATCCCTGCCACACTGGACCTGGTGGTATTTTAGCCTTCGCTGTGCCCACACGCGCAGAGGAGGCTGGACAGCGGGGTGCCCGTGGGGTGAGATACAGGGCTGGGGTGCACCACGCAGAGGTGCGGCTGTTGAAACCCGTGCTTCCACGTGACCAGAGGTGAGCTGCTTTTTCTCCCGGGACTGTTTGGCCAAAACAAGATGCAGGTAACAGCTCAAAGGCTGTAGCTCTGCCGCGGTAGCTGCATGTGGATGGCATTTGCCGGGGTCCTTCTGCCTTGCTGGGAGGAGGCTGCGAAGTGGGGCCAGGGCACCGCTGCCCACCGCTGCAGCCTGGCAGGACCCAGGCAGGGCAGAGGTGAGCCCCTGGGCTTGGGGGCAGGGGGCACGGGGCTGCTGGCAGGGCCCTGCTGGCTCTCTGGGCAGCGCCACACATGCAGGTAAGTGCCCCAGAGGGACAGGGTGCCCAGGTCCCAGCTTGCTGCTGGTGGTCACCAGTGTCCGGAGGGCCCCAGGAGCTGTTGAGCAGGCGGAGATATTACGGCTTATTTCAGTCTTTCTGAGATTCCAGCTGTACTTGTTGGATTTCACACATCAATAAAACTTATATTTATAGTGTACTGCCTGGATGCCTCCCCTCCCTGAGCGGACAGAGGGCATGCACGTGAGGGGAGATGTGCCTGCCTGGGTACACTGGCGGGCATCCCTGTGCTCGGGGGGGGGTGGGGGGGGTGGGGGGTGGTGTGCTGGTGGACAGCATGTGGACAGGGACAGGGTGTGTGCAAAGGTGAACAGGGTGACATGTGCAGGCCTTTGGGGTTACCAGAGTGTGAACCCTTGCCCTCAACCCTGCCTTTTGGCTGACTGGGGTGGGCTGGCCCTTCCTGGGACAGCACCCAGGGGTTGCATGCAGCCCTGCAGACGCCGCTGGCTCTGGCCTCAGCACTGCCTTACTGGGTTGCCAGAGCAGATCTGCAAGCAGCGAGAACGTAGGCATGTATGTGTGTGTGTGCGTGTCCATGCACATGTTACACAGCCAGGCAGAACCAGGTGCTGCTGAGCTGCCCTGCCAGCACAGCTTCCTCCAGGCTCTTTTCCCTGTGGGGCTGCTGCTGTTGTCCCGCTCCTCGCACTGTGCTCGGTGGCAGCAGCTGAGCACGGGGGGATTTCACTGCGGAGCAGGATTTATCCTTGCAGGCTCCTGGTGCACAGCCAGGCACTAGCTGGGGATGCTGAGCCACCGATTGTGTCCAGCGGAACCCCCCACCTTGCAGCACAGCTGGTATGTGGATATATGCAGGACCACCCCCCCACCCCCCCCCACTGTGCGTGTCCCTGTGTTTGTGGGTACAGGTGTTTGTCCTCGCCGTTGCACTTGCCGTGTCCCCGAAGTGGGGGCTCTTTGGGGGTACAGCTGTTTGTCCTTGCGTTGCACTTGCCGTGTCCCCGAAGTGGGGGCTCTCCACGCTCCACGCCGGCGGCCGCTGTGCGCGGGGCAGGCCGGGCCAGGCCGGCGTTGCAGGAAGTTACAGCTGCAAAACAGCCTCCGCCGGAGCGGAGCGTCTTCCTGGGGCAAGGATGGACGGACAGGGCTAAGCAGCAGCAGGCTCTCCTTGGTGGGCTCAGCGCCTGCAGCACGAGCACGGGGAGCCGTGGGCTCAGCCTCCCTGGCCAGGATCCCCGCTGGAGGTAAACATGTCGCTTTCAACACGGCCATCGCTCTCGTCTTGCTCAGCGTCAGCCTCGCCATTGCCGTGGGCTCCGGGGCCTCGATCCCTCCGGACACCGACGCAGGGAGGTGGGAGCCTGCGGTAACCAGAGAGCCGGGGCGTGCGGGCCAGGCGTGCACCCGGGGTCCCTGAAGGGGACGTGGCAAGCGCGCGGCACAGGGCCCTCTGCTCGGTGTGCCCTGGGTGGCAGAGGGTGCCAGGAAAGGGCTGGGAGCTGGGCATAGGGCGCATCGGGGTCTGCTTGCTGCAGAAGCCTCCAGGCCAGGACACCCAGGTTCAAGGTCAGCTCCACCGTCTCCACCCCCGTGCCTCAGTTTCTCCATCTGGTTAACATGAGGGACTGCAAAAAGCCTGGGCTGCGGGAAGCGAGAGCAAGCAGTCGCCCTGCTCGTCCTCTCCTGGAGGAAGCCAAACGCAGAGATTGCGTACTGGGGTTCGCTTCCACCCTCCCCCCACCGTGCCTCAGTTTCTCAGGCTGTTGGGGCTGTGAGCATTCCCGAAGGATCGTCCTGCTGATCTGGGGCGGGAGCCTGAGTCAGCGCCGGCACAGCCGGTTCTGCGGGGCTGTACGGGCAGGCAGGGCTGGGCAGAGCTCCGCTGTGCCACGGCCCTGGGCAGCAGCGCTGCCCACCCTGTNNNGTCCCCTCGTCCGTTCTGGAGACGGGCGCGTTGCCTGGGGTATTTCCCCCTGGGCCAGGCGGGACCGGGTGCAGCCCTGAGGAACCGGCAGAGCTCTGGCAGCCCCCTGCCAGCTTGTGCCCTGGCTACTGCTGGCCACAGCCTCCCTGGTGGCTTTAGACGGGGGGATGCTGTGCCCAGCATCTCTGCGTGCTGCAGCCGCCTGGTCCGGGCACCTGGCGAGAGGGCTCGGCAGCTGCCACACAGCACTGCTCAGCGCCGGTGCCACCGGGCAGTCCTGGGCCACACCAGTGCCAGACTGGGGGAAGCCACCACTCACATGGAGATGGGATCATCTTTATCCAGTTCCTTTCCTAAGCCCCTTCCTGCCGTCTCCTCTCTCCCAGCCCCAGCTCCTGGTTTTACAGGATTTCATGGCACTTTGGGGAGGGCAGGTGGTTTGTTCTAATATAAAGCCCTAAAATATCGAGCCCTCAAGGCTGGGAGGAAGAAGCCCGCTCTGTCCCCGGCACTTTTGTTCTCTTGGCTGTGATAGTTGTTACAGCTGAGTCTAGGCTAGTGACTTCTGGCTGCCAAGAGGGAGGAGAACGTCCCCTGCCCATTGTGCCTCCAGTGAATGAGGTGGCTGGTCCCAGCTGAGGCCCTGGGGGGTGGAGGGGGGTCTGGGGGGGGTAGACAGGCTTGGCTGGTAGGGTGAGTACCTCCTCAGGACCCTGCTTTGCTGCCCTCCTAGCTGCAAGCCAGCCAAGGTGATGGCCAGGTATGGCTGTGAAGGATGCTGGATGGGGAGTCGGGGGAGGGGGCGGGAAATGCTTCTGCCAGCTCAGCTCTGCTCCAGCCACCCTGCTGGCCAGCCCCCCACTGCGACCCACGGCCAGTGGGTCTGTAGGATCAGATGTGGGAGTGGGTCCTTCCTGACGCAGGCATCCCTGGGCTGGGGTGGGGGCAGGTACAGCCTTAGGCTGCAAAGCTGGGCTGGGGCAGGACACTGGCAGGTCCAGGCGCCCAGCCTGCCTCATGGGCTGCCTCCTCTCTTTCAGGCAGAGGATGCTCCGCGCCACGCAATGCCAGAGCTGCCTGCCCTGGGGCAGCTGGGCACAGCTGCGTCGATCCCTGCCGGGGAGCAGGGGAACCCGGGGTGCGTATCTGTGTGCTGGACTCTGTGCCTGTGGGACTGTGAGCCTGAATCTGTCCTGCCCCCAGGGAACCCCTGTCCCTGGTGGACATCCCTCCCTAGCTGCACAGTGGAGTTTGTGCACTCTGCGGGTCACCCCAGCAAGATGCGAAGCTGTTGAGCTGGGTGCTGTGAGCTCTGCTGGGCTGGAAGAGGCCATCCCTGACTGTCTGTGTTCTTCTCCACCCCAGATGTTGCAGGCAGCTACTTCCTCAGGAAGATCCTTTGCGCAAGCAGCATCTCCCATCCCAGGTACAGTGCCACGCAGCTGGGGGCTGGCCCATTCCACCCTGTGGCCGTCTGCCGTGGGACCTGGGCGGCTGAGCTGGCTGCCATGGGACACTGGGGCTCTGCAGGCAGACACAGCTTTGCCTTCACCTAGAAAACAACCCAGACCCAACTCCCTGCCTGCTCTGAATTCAGCCCAGCTTCTCCGCCTCACCACGGGGTTGCTGGGGATGCACAGCACGTGGCTTGCTGAGCTGCCTTCAGTTCCCAGCCGTGCCCTTGCCCCAGCCCTGTGCTCTGCCTTGGGGTGGGGGAAGGCAGGGGTGAGCTGGCTCTGCTCAGCACTTCCCATGGCACGCACCTGAGACCTGCCTACCCTGCCCCAGGCAGGGCTTGGAGCTGCCAGCCCCTGCCTTCCCTGTGAAACTCTTCCTCCCCTTGCAGGGGCTGCGTTCGCTTCCAGGGAGGGTCCCAGGAGCGCTCTGTCCAGCCCAGCTCCCCTCGCCGTGGCCTGAACCAGCTGAAGAACGTGGTCTCTTCTGGTAAGCTTGCAGCCCTGCACTGAAGGCTATGGAGGGTCCTACAGAGCGGGCTGGGGGCAGCTGCTGTCCTGGGCAGCGTGGGGTTAGCAAGAACTGGGTTCTGTCCTCTTCTCTGCAGCTGCCTCACCGCAGTGGCTTGGGGCCGGCAACTTCCCCAGTCCCCTGCCAGTGAGATGCCCTTGTTTCATCAAGCACCTTCCTCTTCCCAGATGCCATCAAGAAACACCAGAAAAGCCTGTCTGCGTGGTTCAGCCACCAGCCCAATGAAGAGAGGCAGTTTGGCCCTTCCTTTTCGATGGACGCAGTCCATGTGGACCCAGTGATCCGGGAGAGCTCCCTCGAGGAGATCCTGAAGCCCTCACCTGACTTAACCATCCAGAACCAGCTCCAGCAGCCCTGCAGCCAGGTTATCAGCCTCCAGAACCTTTTCGATGTGGATGCCTGCGGGCGGCAGGTGAAGAACGTGGTGCTGTATGGCACCGTGGGCACGGGGAAGAGCACCCTCATCAAGAAGATGGTGGTGGACTGGTGCCATGGTCGCCTGCCCCGCTTTGAGCTGGTCATCCCGTTCTCCTGCGAGGACTTGTCCCAAAGTCATGCCCACATCTCCCTGCGGCGCCTCATAACCAAGAAGTACCAGCACCTCCGGGACGTGGTGCCGATGCTGGGTGCTTCCAACCTCAAGGTGCTTTTCATCCTCAATGGCCTGGAGCGCCTCAACTTGGACTTCCGACTGGCTGGCACGGAGCTGTGCTGTGACCCCAATGAGCCTGTGCCTCCCTCCGCCATCGTGGTCAATCTGCTGCGAAAATACCTCCTGCCAGAGGTCAGTGTCTGCCTCCAGCTCCTTCATGCTGGAGGGGGCTGGGGGGGAGCCCTAGGGCATGGCAGGCATGGCCGTTGTGCTAATCGCTCGTAGTCCAGCCTGGCTGTGAGCGGGCAGGCAGCCTCCGTTCCTGGAGGGACTCACCAAGGTGGCCTCGTGTTGCTGGTTTGTCTCTGTGGGATATTTAGGGAGGCTTGGAAAGGCAAAGGCGGCAGTCTGCTGGGCTGTGGCCTTCCAGACTCGGTATATGCCTAGCAGGGGATGGAGAAAGATCTTCTCTCCCCTCTGCCTGGGCCAGATTTGAACCAGCACCCTTTAGGCAGCAGCTTCTTGCACCCCAGCCCCCGGGTGGTGTGACCCTTGTGCACCTGTACGTGGGTTACGCACTTGGGACCCTGCTGAGCTTAGATCAAAGCCGCAGACAGAGCACCCCCAACTCACCCAGCCCTCTGCTTCCAGGCCAGCATCATCGTCACCACGCGCCCATTGGCTGTGCGCCGGATTCCTGGCAAGTATGTGGGCCGCTACGCTGAGATCTGTGGCTTCTCCGACACCAACCTGCAGAAGCTGTACTTCCAGATGCGTCTCAGCCAGCCTGGCTGCAGTGGAGGGGACAGTGTGGGTAGCAGCTCAGGCGAGCAGGAAAACTTGGTGGAGATGTTGTCGAGGAACTTGGAGCGCCATAACCAAATAGCTGCTGCCTGCTTCTTGCCCTCTTACTGCTGGCTGGTGTGCACCACGCTGCACTTTCTCTACTTCACCAGGACGGTACCTCCCAGCCAGACCCTGACGGGCATCTACACCAGCTTCCTGAGGCTCAACTTCAGTGGGGAGGTGCTGGACAGCACTGACCCCACCAACATCTCCATGATGAAGTATGTGGCCAAGATGGTGGGCAAGCTGGCCTACAAAGGGGTGATGTCCCGCAAGACCTGCTTCTCAGAGGATGACCTGCAGCAGTGCTTCGAAGTGGAGATGAAGACTGAAAGTGAGCTCAACCTCCTGGAGGTTTTCCGCAGCGACGTCTTCCGCTTCTTCCTCACTCCGTGTGTGCAGCCGGGTAAAGAGCACACCTTTGTCTTCACCATCCCTGCCATGCAGGAGTACCTGGCAGCCCTGTATGTGGTGCTAGGTGAGAAGAAGACCCTGGCACAGAGAGTGGGGAAGGAGCTGTCAGAGGTTATTGGGAAGGTGAGCGAAGATGTTGCTGTCGTTCTGAGTATCATCTCCAAGGTGCTGCCCTTGCGCTTCCTACCAGTGCTCTTCAACCTGCTCAAAATTTTCCCTCGCTACTTCTCCCGGCTGAGCGGTAAGGATCGGGACGCTATTGCCCACACCATGGCAGAGGAGCTCTTCAAAGAGGAGGACTACTACAACGATGATGTTTTGGACCAGATCAATTCCAGCATCTTGGGTGTGGAGGGCCCCATGCGCCACCCTGATGAAGCCCCTGATGATGAGGTCTTTGAGCTCTTCCCCATCTTCATGGGTGGAATATTGTCCCGCCGTAACCGCGCCATCCTTGAGCAGCTGGGCTGCTCCATCAAGAACCTGGCAGCCTTTGAGATCGCCAAGGCCATGAAGAAGACAGTTATCAGGAACAGCCGCAAGGGCCTACCCCCCTCTGAGCTGATGGACTACCTCTTCTTCCTGCACGAGTTCCAGAACGAGCGCTTCACAGCTGAGGCCATCCGCTCCCTCCGGACTGTCAACCTCTCATCTGTCAAGATGACCCCTCTCAAGTGCTCTATCCTGGCATCTGTCATGGGCACCACGTGCCATGAGGTGGAAGAGCTGAACCTGACCTCCTGCAACCTTGACACGAGCAGCCTGAGGACCCTGTTCCCAGTCCTGCTGCGATGCAAAGCTCTCCAGTGAGTACCACCTTCTTCTGCCCTTGAGCAGTGCTCGAAAAATGGGCTCTCCCCCACCTCTGCCCATCGCGGGGTTACACTAGGAGCCCCAGCATGGCTAAGGTAGGGGAGGACATGCCCGCCCCTGTTGTCCTCAGTGCGGACCTAGGGGACTACGGCTTCCAACGTGCATCACTCGGGCATTGCGCGGGGGGGTTGCAGTCCCCACGTCCCTTCCCCGTACGACTCGGGGCAGCTCTCAGCACCGGGCACTGCATCACCGGCTGCTCCGAGCTGGGGGATACGCAGCCCAAGGGCGGGCGCGGGGGCTGCGCGGCAGCCGCTATGGAGCCGCAGCCTGACAGCCTCGAGGGGTGGGTGGCCGTGCGCGACACCGCCTTCGCCGAGCCCCGGCCGCCGCGGCTGCGCTTCCTCGTGGGCTGGAACGGCGTGGAGGCCGCGTTCGCCGTGACCTGCCACGGCCGGGCGGAGGCGGCGGCGCAGGCCCCGCAGAGCTGGGCAGGCCT
>JAVJGJ010000036.1:1376767-1434729 GCA_035590215.1 Microhierax caerulescens | reverse complement strand
GGAGCCCGGGGCAGGGCGGAGGGGGGCAGAGCCTGGGTTTTGGGGTCTGGCTGCGGGAGGGAGCGGTGTGGCTCGGGGTGCGGCTGGGAGGAAACATTTTTGGGGGGTGAGAGCTGTGTGGGTGCAGGATGGGGTGTGAGGCTCTGGGGGGGCCGGTGAAGAAGTGGGGGTGGGCTGCAAAGGTGGGAAGAAGGGCAGCTCTGCAGGGGATGAGCTGTGTGTAGGGCTGGGGGGGAACAGGCTGGAGAAGAACGGGGAAAATTTGGGGTGGAGGATGCAGACCTGCTGGAGAGGAGCTGGGATTTGTACAGTCGTATCCTTGCAGACGCTGGGTGGATACTGGTGGTACTGGTGGGGGGAGAGGCTGGGTACGGGTGGGGCCTGGTGGGGAGCTGCAGGTGCATCTTGGTGGTGTTGGCACTAGGTCTGACCCGTGAGTAACTGCGCGAGGGAGCAACCTAGGATTTGCTCCCCTGAGGGTGAGCCTCGGCCTGTGATAGAGCCTGGCGTGCGGGTGCTGGGTGGTGAGGCTGAGCATCTGCTTTGTGGCAGTTCACATTATTCTTTTGTGAATGAACAGGGACACACTACTGAGCTCAGCACAAAGCTTTCCCCTTAAGACTGGGAGCCTGGTAAAAACCATAGAAGTCTGGATAACACCCTCTGCAATAAATGCACGTAGTTACGTGAAGACAGGGAGTATGAAATGTGATGTGAAACAACAGAAGCCTGTGGTGCGGGAACTGGAAAGGCATCTCCCAGTCCCATTCGTAAGGGCATTGCGCTGGGGGGTCATTAAGACTCTCCCCTCCTCCACCTTGTAAAATGCCAGGAAATGGCTATTGCTGGGGGCAGGACACCAGACCTTTTGGCCTGATGGTGTGATGCCGTATGGCAATTCATTTACTAGCCTGCCTAGGTGTGTTGGTAAATCCATTGTTTTCTGAAAACTTGGTGAGTTGTTAGTGAATGCTAGTATTATTTATAGAATGACCCAGTAAGTGAACATAGGTATCCAGAAGTGGGCATAAAATAAAAATGTTCTAACATCTTTCCTGGGATTTTGATTGATCCTCAGATATTATTACTGTTCAGCCCTGAGAACTGAGGCTAGGCTTGACATGTTGGAGTCAAAAATGTGCATCATATTTTATAATATTGGGTTCAGGGCCCTAAAAGTAGTGCAGAGTAAGAGCATCACCAAAGTTGCCTGCAGTCCTTGGGGTGTGTCACCTTGCCACCTTTTTTCCCCTCTGGGAGCTGAGCAGGCAGGGCCGATGGGCATACCTCATCCAAGTGCCCTGCAGGCTTATGCATTTCAACTTTCCTTTCTCTTTTCTCTGCATTGTTTATCCATGCAGTGCCTGAATCTCCTGCAGTAAATGCCAAAGCAGGCAGAGTAGATGACTTTTTTTTTAAAGACATATTAAATGATGTTCATGCCAAGAAATCACTTTGTGTTGGCTGGCTGAACAAAAGACATGGTTTATATTTGCACCTTGCTGTGCTTGTGATGAGCTTTGATCACCTTCTACAGAGAGAGACCAGGATAAAGAAAAAAGTCTTTTGAGAAGTGCCAGTGGCTCTCTTACAAACGTTGAGGGCCAGCGTAAGTGCTAATGTGGGAAAGGTAGCTGGAGCATGGAAATGTGGTCTTCCTAGAAATGTTTACCTTGCAGATACAACTTGTAAGAATGCACATCTTCTTTCTTGTGCATATGTGATACAGGTGTGAATGTCAACCTGTGTTTGGCCTCATAACCTGTTCTCTTCAGAGAAGGCTGGCCTGAAAAAAAAGCTTTGATTACCCTGGCATTTTGAATTGCAGTGAGATTGTTTTGGTGGGGGAATACTTTCACAGCTTGGCTAGATACCCTCTCCACCATATCATGACTGACAGAAAAGCCAGGGCTACTGTGGTATTTGTCACAGGTTAAAGTAACTTGTTTTAGACGTAGGCTGACTTCACGGTTTTGCTTGTAGGCAGGGGCATGCGAAAGCTCTTAGGTGTAGGCTTAATTTTTAAAGTCTTAAAGAGTTAGTTGTTCAGTCTGATTTGTACAGGAGGAAGGATTTAGCTGTGAAAAGCCTTTCTGATTTTGGTTAGACTTCAGTTGTACTTAACACATACTTAGGAGAACATATCTGAATTAAAAATCTTTATGGTAGTGGTAGTAAATTGCCGGGGAAACACAGTGCTGGTGAAACTAGTGGTAAGAAGGACTAAACGAATGGAAGGCATTGAAAATGTATCAGTTTGCTGGTCCAAGTAAATGAAATTACAAGTACAAATAAAAATACTTGTGTGCATGTTTAATAGATTATCTGATTCAGAAATGTGTGCTGTATCTGTGTGCATACAGTGCCTTCACAACCTGATTTGTTAGTCAGCGTAATTGGTTGGTGTTGTCAAAGCATTCGTGCATCTCTGTTTTCGGATGTGACTGATTAATTTTGAATGCAAGTCGATTCTTGTGCAGATATTTTCCCAATAATGTTCTCCACAAGCTGCCTGAAGTATTCCTGTCTTTCACGTTTTGTTTGAAGTTCTAATTTTTGTCAGTACTAACTGTTCCTCCCACAGTTGCATGTGATCACATGTAGCACGGACATAGAACAGCCCTTTTCATCACTGTGCAGCAGGATATTCACCTTCAGCTGAATTAGATGACGTTTATGTGTTATCTATGGAATAGAGGTTAAATATGTCTTTGGAAGCTGAACATGTTGTCGGACGTCTTGTGAGCCTGCAAGCCTGCAGTGATGAATAGCACAGTAAGCAAAACAGCAATTTCCTTGCGGTGGCTTGAGCCTAGTAAAGTGCATGGATTGGTTCAAGTGGAGGAACTGCTGTTAATTTATCATGCTTGCTTATCTTATCACTGTCTTTAGCAGATGAAGCAGCCTTGGTATAAGAAAACATACAATGTGTTGGCTGTTGAAAACAATTTGTATTTTTTACAGAGAAGGATGAGGTTGTGAATTGGTTCTTGCAGATGTGATCTGGGCAGTAGATAATGCAGACCACTTTAGTTCATTGCTGTGGATTGTATTTGAAGAATAGGTGGTGCAGTGGTGAGCTGCTTGGGATGAGATATAAGGGATATAGCAGAAGAATGTTACAGTACGTGTAGTAAGATATGGAGGAGGAAGACAACCTTTGAGATCTCTGAACAGTGTGCTGATGCCATTCAGTTCCTAAAACTGATACAGAGAAATGCCATTGTAGGTCACCTTCATTGTTGGTAGAAGACAGGCTAAATACAAATTGAGCTGGAGATAAGAGAAGTTTGAGTAGGTTTTCTTTTGCTGTTAGCTTAAAATGAAATGAGATGTAATTTCACTAAATAAGTTAGCTGTTTAGCTTTTAAAGGAAGAAAAGAACTATGGCTTTTCAAACTGCACTGAAGGGGTCTGAGCTAGAAGGGCAAATCTGTTACCTGGCACAGTAGCACCTGGGGGCTTGTCAGGCCTGGTACTGTGTGATACTGTCCCCTGTCTGAGGCAAGTAGGTAGGTATGTCTGTGCTGGGGACTTTCTTCCAGAGTAAGAAATGGGGTGCCATATCAATGGCTGCAGCAAACAGGCTGGCACTAGCTTTTTCGTCCGTAGGGCTGGGGATAAGCAAAACGGGGAAAGTAATGAGCCAAGAGGGTGGGATGGGTGGAAGGGAAGCTGAAAGAGAGGGATTTGCGGTGTGTTGGAGGACACAGTAGCTGGTGAGTCTGCCTCGAGGGGCCACAGTTTTCATAGAATCATAGAATGTTTTGGGTTGGAAGGGACCTTTAATGATTTTCCAGTCCCAATGCTCCTGCCATGGGCAGGGACACCTTCCACTAGACCAGGTTGCTCCATGACCCGTCCAGCCTGGCCTTGAACACTTTGAGGGATGGGACACCCACAGCTGCTCTGGGCAGCATGTTCTGGTGCCTCACAGTAAAGAATTTCTTCTTAATATCAAATCAAAATCTACCCTCTTTCAGTTGAAAGCCATTCTCCCTTGTCCTATCGCTACATGCCCTTGTAAAAAGTCACTCTGTAGCTTTCCTGGAGGCCCCTTTGGGTACTGGAAGGTCTCCCCAGAACCTTCTCTTCTCCAGGCTGAACAATCCCCACTCTTTCAGCTTCCGACCGTCTTCGTGGCCCTCCTCTGGACTCATTCCAACAGGTTTTATAGGCTCGTATCCTCTATTCAGAAGCACTCTCTGCCCTTCCTAAGAAATACTGTGTACTGTTAAATGACTGCATTTGCTTAGGTATCTTGTTTTTCCTGAATTATTCTTCCTTGCTTCTACTAATCCAACCATGTTCCCTGACTGCAGTATTAAAAAAAGCTCACGGTTCTTGCTGTGTTTCTCAGGTTATCTAAACGCTGTGCCTGTGACTGTACTCTGCATGTAGTGTCAATACTGCCTTTCTACGCTAGTCACCCAGTTCCTTTATTTGTGCCAGTCTAGTGAAGCAGTGCTGAAGAGAAATACTTTAAATCCAGAGATCAGTCAAGGCAAGCTGCAGCACCTTGAGGTAAAAGATAGTTCCAGACCTAGAAAATCTGTATGAGATTTTTTTCTCAAATTAGTAGATAACAGATTCTTTCTTCAAAACTGGAGGGGGGGGGGCAGTGATAGGGGGACACACTGCTTTTGGGGTTCTTCACAGGCCAGTCTCTTAGAATCTTCATGCTAAGCTTGAAATGCTTTATTGGTGTTTCTAAAAACCCACAAATGTCTCCGTAAAAGGCTTGCCCCTGTGAGAACAAAGCATAAGCCAGGCAACTTGGGTGAGTTTGGATGGTAGTTTAACAACATGGATTGCTTGTGTTTGTTGCCATCACACCTAATCAGAAATATTTGCTGCTTTTTGCTCAATTTCGTTCCACATTGCTTGTCCCTGTGGAAGGCAGCATAGCTCGCTGAGGGGCGGCTGTTCCCAGGGCTGGGAACATTCCTTTTGACGTTGTCACAACGCTGCAAGTGCACACGTAGAGAAGCAAAACGCAACTGGGTTTGTTGCTGCTGTGTTATAAAACAACCAAGTTTGCTCCAGAGGCAGCAGTTCCTAGTTATGTAGCTTTGTTTAAATGCTTATCTTCACTAATTTTGGTCTGCTTGGTAAACAAGCTAATTTGATAATAAAATCACAGCAGTTTTGGCCCTTCTGTTAACTGTTTGAGGTATCTTTTCAAGTCACTTACTGGGATACATTTTATAGAGACTGTGGGAATGAGTGTTTTGCAGAACTTGCTTCTGCTGTGGGGAAATTTTCCTAATACTGAAGTATGTTACGTACTGAAACACTGTGGGTTTGCTTCTTCTATAGTGGGATATTTTCAAGGGGTAACAGCCGAACTGTTTTCTGTTACTGATGACTACAAGAAATGTATACTCTGACTTCTGTGCTTCCTTAATGTGGCTTCCTCATAAGAGCTGACTGTGTTTTTATTAAGGTTTTAAACCCACTGTGTAATAAACAATTTGTTGAAGGAAAGATTTTGCTATCCATAGCACAGCTCAGCTGTGTCTGAAGAACATATTTAGAACCTCTTCAGGCTGCATAGTGAAACTAGTTTTATTCAGGGGACGAATGTGTTGACTCAATTTGTTGATATGGTTCATTGTACAATGTTCACAGGCTCCAAGGAAGCAGCAGTTGAGGCACCAGAATCAATTGGATAAGTCCATTGCCTGACCATCCATCCTTATCTAGACCTCCTAATCCTTGGCAGCCTCTTCAAAACGGAGGGAAATTTTTGGTAGTGTTTTTCCCACATATTCTTGCAGAGGCTTTTTTAGGCATGTAATTCTTTCAATGGCAGACAGATTTTTCTGTTTGAGGTTTGATACACTTGGGTGCCTTTCCCTTCACTGAAATTGAGCCTTAGTCAGCTCTTATTAGAAGCAGCACTGTAAGTCGCATTAATTTAAGATGTCACTTAACTCCACAAGGTTGCTTTTTGCTTATACCCTGCATGGAAAAATTAAATGCTAAAACACTGTTTCAGAACAAAGTACTTTGTTTACCATCAGCATTTCAGTGTTTAAGGGAAGTAGGTATTTAAGTATGCATTGTAGGGAACTAGTCAATTCCTCTTGAAGGTTTCACAAGATTTTGTGGCAATGATGTACTGCAAAAGGATGTTAGATTGGTCTTTTATCTTTTCCTGTCCACTTCCAGTAAGTTTTGCGTTCTGCAGCACTACACTGCTTGATATCTATAATACCCTTACACCTGGCAGTGTCATTAGTTTAGACATTATTTATGTGCTTGATACTAAACAGTCAGATAACATTCATTGTAGTGAAGAACTTTAGGAAACACTGTATATGCTTTTTTGTACCAGCCTTCCTCTCAAGTTTGATGTTCATCGCTGAAGATGGAAGCCCTTAGCCAGCAAGATACCAGCTGCTGGGTCTTAGCTTGTAAACTTCATCTGAAACTGGCTTCACAACTCTACAGAGTTTCAGTCCTTTTTATAAGTGAAAGTGCACCACGAATTTTTCACATTGCCTCTTTGCGATTATCTCTCCCTATCATTCTCTCAGTCTAGATAATGCAAAATCTTGGTATGGTGGATGGTGAAGTGGCTTACTTTATCCTCCCCATCATATAAACCAGGGGTCCTCAAACTATGGCCTATGGGCTGAATACAGCCCCCCAGGGTCTTCAATCCGGCTTCCCGGTATTTACAGAGCAACCCCCCCTTCCCCGCTGGGGGTTGGGGGTGGGGGAAACCAAGCAGCTGCAGATGACTGCCTGCCACTTAATCCTCACATGGGCCCCCTGTTTAAAAAGTTTGAGGACCCTGATATAAACTTACGAGCTTTTGGCACATAAGCTCTACATTCCTATATGTTAAAGACCTATAATGAGTTCAGCTTGCATCCTGATTTGTCAGTGTACAGGTATAACAGCTGTATTGCTTGTGAGTTCTGAACAGGAATATTCCACCTGTGACTTATGCCTTAACTACATAATGCAAAAGTGCCTAAAATTTTGTTGATGATCCAGTGAATTTGCTATAGATGACAAAAATTTGGGTTGATGGATTCAAGTTCTTAACTTTGAGAATATGTGATCTTGCTGCTAAAAAAATAAATAGAGAACATGTGGCTTGGAAGGGAGAAAAATGAGTTTTTAGTTGTATGTCAAGTGGAAGACAGGTTAAAGTAATCTAATAACCTAATTTAATCTAATTACTAGTGTCACTGTGGATATGTTATTTAAAAAAAAAACAAACCCACAGAAATTATTGTGAAGAATCTAGTTTTGCTATGAGATCCATGTGACAGAAGTTAGAAGCAAAGTAGATGTGTAAGCAGGGACACAAGTTCTTGTGAGACAAACTTTTACCCAGACTTCTTTTACCATATCTATTGTACTAACCTTAGTTGACATTCCTGCATTAAAATTTGCTTTGCATTTGTTCTTTCTTGATGGTCATCATTATCCATAGATTCTTCTAGCACTGTTGCCTTCAAAAGACTTTCAGCTTGGGAACACTTTCTGACATCAGTGATGCCTGTAGCGGTGGAACTTCCTCTGTGGGCATATTTGTGCTGAATATATGCGATGGTGTGAAAAGTCACTTTTGCAGCCGAAGTCAGGGCAGCTTGAGACAGGTAGAGTTCTGCCTGTGGGCAGGTTCAGAGTCTGAAATGTGGCAGAAAGTGTAACACATGCATGCAGCAAGTTACATCCTTGCCTTTTACAAACTCCGTATTGGATTTTCTTGAATTTTTTCTTTGAAAATGCGCTTGGGGTGAAATGCAGCCTCATGAAATATGATCATATATATGTTGAGGGTTTTGTCAGTTCTCATGCATTTCAGTCCGTGAACTTGATACTTTTACAGTGACTCCATATATATATATATATATATATATATATAAAATATAGGGCTCCCTATACAGACTTGAGCAACAAATGCGGTTTATTGAGAGTGCATGTTTCAGTGTATTTGTTCAGCGTTTGTAAGTAACACTGAATTGTGTTTCAGTAACTGATCACTACTTGCCATTTTTAAGTTTTCAAAATGGTATTTAACCGTAGGTGGTGCGTCTGTGTCAGAACCCAAAACTGGCGTTGAAGAACAGCCCACCCTATATCCTTGATCTACTACCTGATACCTACCAGCACCTACGAACCATCCTATCGCGCTACGAGGGGAAGATGGAGACCCTAGGAGAAAACGAGTATTTCCGCGTGTTCATGGAGAACTTGATGAAGAAAACCAAGCAGACCATCAGCCTTTTCAAGGAAGGAAAAGAACGGATGTATGAGGAGAACTCTCAGCCTAGGTAATGGGGAGAAATGTTTCCAACTCGTTATGATGCAAATTTGCTTTAGTGAACAAAGAGCTTGAACAAATGTCTGCTGGTTGATATGTTGTCTGTACATGAAAAGAGACTTTGAAGAGATTTAAGTCCAAGTGTAGAGTTTTAAGTAAACTCTACTTGGGTATATTGAAATTTGAGAGCAGAGTAAGTGTTCAGAGCCTGTATAGCCTTAGTTGTTGTGTAATTTGGGTATACTAGGTTAATATAAAGTCTGCTGTGAAAAGGTTTTGCAGTCCATTGCATTCTCACATAAAGAATGCCTTGTGAGAGAGGATGATAAGGTTCAGAATGATATTTCTGGCAGTTGTAGGAAATAGTAGAATATTTTGATATATAGCAAATGAATCATCCAGAATAAAACTTGTTATAATTGGTCTCTAAGCTTTACAGAAATTATTTTTTTTTTTAATCTGGAAGCAGACACCGTAGAGTATTTCCAGAGGTGGGGGGAAGTAACCTTGTTTTGTGGGAATAAGACATCTTACTAAACACCCACTTCCACACATTGGAAACTTCATATTTAAGGTAGATCAGGGTGCCCCACTTGTCAGCTCTCCTTTCATCTTGTTCAGGAGGCATAGCTGAGATCAAGGGACATCAGGGTGAACAGCACTTAATGAAAAGTTGTTGGAGGCAGAAACTGTGATTGTATCTGAATATAAGGCTCTCTTGAACAAAATAGCATGAATTTGATGAGTTACTATACAGTACCTGGAAAGGTGCTTGCTTCCCTTCATCCAGCTTTAAGGAAAGGAGTGCCAAGGTGATTTAAGAGTGGAATGAAGCTCTGGAAAAGGTTAATCTTACATATTTGTCTAACCATTGGCAGCAGGTCTAATGGACAGAGATATACAGAGCATACATTTGTAACTTCAAAACAATTTCAGCGTTTTGGAGTAGGTGCTGAATTTAAAAAAACAAAACAACAAACATGGAAAAAAGTGAAAACCACTCAGTGACCGGACAAAATCACTCAGTGGAGAATATGTGGTTAATGCCCTGGCAACTACATGCTTGAATTACTTGGGGGATGGGGGGAGAAGTGTTGGCACAGTTTTCTGGTATAATATTGACCTCTTTGTAGTGTATTCTGCAATAGTGAGCTCCAAGAAAAGACTATGGTAGTGACTCCAGAAGGCTTTGTTAATGCTGTTCTATTTTTTCACTGTCGGTGTTGAAGAATGACTTTTGGATTGTTTAGCATCGTTTCTTTGTGAGATGATAGGACCTACTCTTTGAGTTTATTTGAGACAGGGTTTGGGGAGTGTACATATAGCATCTTCATGTGGTACGTGTGGTACACTTGTTTCTTTTAAAAATTTAGTTATACGTATGAGGCCTTCAAGAATTGGGTTCCATGTAATGAACGTACTCAAAAGATAGATGCGATACTGTATTTGCTCCACCCCTGGCCTTGGGAGAATGTGGTTACTATAGGCACAGTTGGCTCATTGCAGGTGAGAAATGTGTTTTGGGAGATGCTGCTGGCTGAAATTTTCAGAAAATGTTACAGAAGATAATGGATGTAACAAGGGGGTAAAAGAGTTCATTAGCCTGGTATGGTTTGCAGGTGAGGTGACTTAATGGAAAGTTGCTTTTTTTTTTTTTTTTTTTTTTAGCCTTCATTCAGATCAAATGAACCACAATATGAAAAGCACTTTTTACTGTGAATAAATTGATTAAACTGATTAATTGTAATCTCCGGGTCTTCTGCTGGAACTGGTAATTTTCTTGTATTCCCCTCTGAAACATTTAGAACATGGGTTATCATTCAAGACTGAGTGATTTTACAGTGCAGAAGGTCACTCTTAAAATGTTCTAAGTAGCATTTACTTGAAAATGGGTTTGTGCATTGCTCCCATGTAATAGAGTTGATGTTATTTTCTAGAACACTTACTGTTCCCTCCAGCAGAAGTAGGCTAAAAGGTTATATGAAACCTTTCAGAATTTGTCTGTGGTATTTGTTCTGGTTAATTGTGTGTGTATTGTGAACTGTCCATCATAAATATGGAATGTCTGATGAGTAAATGATAGCTATGTCAATCAAGCATAAGGCCAATGTCTCAACTCCGGTCCCTTGTTTTTTCAGGGAGAAACAAAGAGAAATAATTCCAGAGAGTTAATCATCCTAGTCAGTTTGTAGTCAAACTAATTGACAAAAGGGAGCGGGGGAAATCCAGATCGATAGATGCAAACTTTAAAACCAGGATTGCAGTAGAGGCTTGCCTTCTCACAGCAGTGATGGGAGCCTTTGGGGAATTGCTAATTGTACCGTTTATGAATAAACAGCTTACCAGGGAAGCAACTGTGGTGAGACTTGTAAACATAAGCATAAAAGCAGAATCACAACCCAACTAGCCTTGTTACATTTTCCTTTGCTTTTCACTCAGCCCAGGAAGCAGCAGTTACTGTTTTGTCATAAAGGGGAAATATCAGACAGCCTTTTCCTGGCCCTGGTAATGAGCATGGTAACTTTCTCAATTCTCTAATTTGTCATAGAAAAGAAAGGCGTTGGAGCAGTTGGTGCATATGATTTGTATACCAGTTCAAGAGATGTCTGCACAAAGAATGGCACTTGTGATTCAGCTAAGGATGCTGTTAAATGCTGGGCTTCCAGTGTCAGGCTTCGTGGTTGTGTGAGCTTTTTGGAACCTGATCACTTTAAGTGCTACTCGTTTCATCTGAAATTCAGTTAAATGAATTCTTGCTATAAATGCACCTTTAGACTTTAAATGTATATAATAATTTGAGGTGAATAAACTTAAGAATTTTTCTCACCTTGTTAGGAGTTGAAGAAAAATATTCATTATTTTCTTTTGTAAGAACAAATTAATTCAAGTATTTGAAGTGTGAGAGAAGCTTTCTGAAGATTGTCAGCAGCCTGTAAAGCAAACAAAAGCAACCTGAATCTGCTATTCACTGGAAATGTACTCATGGCAGTGTGTGTGGATATGTATGTATATATAAAAAAATCTGGTTTGTTCTTGATCTCCTGCAAGTTTGTGTCTAATGTTAGTCTGCAGTGTTCTGAAAGCGAGCCTTTAAAAATCTAATCTGGTGTACCAAATAATTGTTTTGTCTTGACTTTTTCTGACTTTTTTTTTTTCCTGTTGTCCTTGCTTCTTTCTTCCTGTCTTCCAGATCTAGCATTCATTTTGTTTCCTGTTGCGTGTGCTCTTATTTTCCACCCCCAAACGTCTCTTGATGTAGAGCAAAATGCACTACTTTAACATTTGCATAACTGGTGTGAAAGCTGTGCAGGTGTTTGCTGCTAGCAAACAGACCAGTAGTTGGAGTTGACTAAAGTCTCTCTTAGGTTGTTGGATCAGAATTGTCTTGATCACTTGAGCATTAACCTTCTATTTTTATTATTTCTAAATTGCTCTTTGTGTATTTCCTCTCAAACTTTTTTAGAGGTTCTGCAGTGTGTAGCACCATGTCTTGTAGCTGCTTGTGCTGCTTTGAGAGTTCATAATGGCTGCAAGATGTGTGTCATCTAGCACCGAGTGGTTTGGTACAGTGTTGTGTATGTGTTTAGACTGTGTGGGAGTATAATCTGGATGCTGTTTGTTGTTTGCAGGCGGTTTAAAATCCAGTAGTGCAAAATAAGATTGCAGTTGCATATTGAACATTTCAAGGTGTGTTTGTGAAGAGCACACGTGCCTTGATGCATTCTCTGACTTGCAAACTACCACAGAGGAGCAGAGGTGCAGCAAACAGGGTTAGAAAAGGCTTGTGTGAACGCTCGCTGTGCTTACGGATGTGGGTGAGTGTTTGTTCCTCCAGTTTTAAACTAGTTGCACTCATAGAGCTGTTAGAAGTGAATGCAGCTCTCCTGCGTCATACCTTAACCGTCAGTGTGCTGAAAGCACCCTGCTCTTGTGGCTACCACCACAGTTAGCGTGGCATCCAATGCTATGAACACTCAATGGCTTCCTTTTTTTGCTTAGGACTGTAAAGGCTGTTTTGCCTCTGTAACACTGAATTTTTATGTATAGTCGTCCAGATTAAATCGTTACTCTTGCTATAAACTCATACTGTGATTTTTGTGAAGAGAAGTCACTTATTTTATTAGGAGAGCTTTAAAGATGCTATTTAAATTCTGCTTTAGCTCACTTCCACTTCCATATCTGTTTAAAAATTAATGCTGTTGACGGTGCTTTTAAAGCTATGTATGCACTTCCCGACTAGTAAGTACATGCAGTAACTTCTAGTTACGCTTTAAAGACTGAGTTTTAGCAAGTAGATCAGATTCAGCTTTGTGACTTACAAGTAGGTGTAGGGGTTTTTGCTGCAGGTACTAGATTGCTTCTCTGAGTTTTGGCAGCTTAGAGCTTTTTCGGTTGTTCTTGCTAATCGGTATGTTGGTCTCTAAAAACAAATTAGATATTTGGGGATCTGGTAAAATAAAATTGTGATTTTAAATAAATAAAATAAAATTGTGAAGGCTTTGATCTTGGACTGAAGTCATATTTCAAGAATTAATCATTCTGGGTATTTTGTAATATGCTTACAGGTAAAAGTAAGTCATTCAATAATTGGTTGCCTGTGCTGCAGTAATTAGTAGGTATTCTTGAGGCTATATCTTTTCCAAAGCCATTGGTTCCTCTTATTTATACACCCACAGTGGTTTCTATTGCAGATGGAATTTTAAGACTTTTCTCTTGCATTTTTTTTTAAAAACAAACCAAAAAACACTCAAAGGTGAAGTTTGTTGGCCTATATAGCTGAAAGTGCAATAAAAGAAAATCTGTGGAAGATATTTAGCAGGTCTGTATGCAGAGGAGAAAGGTATACCTGTTTAGCCCCAAGTAGCCTGCTGTGGTAAATATGACTTCTCTGACCCTGTAAATATTATGAATTTCTTGAGTTTACTTTTTAAGTAGTGATAACAAAAATTAGTTAAACATACTTTTTTTTTTCTGCATTGTGATGGTTCTATTGATAGTGCTATTAATGCTAATATCCCGACTGCTCTGAACATGCCGAACTTGCCTAAGCCTTTGATTGCAGTTTAATTGAGAGGTTCAGTGGTTATATTGGAATATTTTTGGTTTTATTGCAGAAAGCTTTTACTTCTCCAGCCCTCTTCACTTGCACAGAGGAGTTGTCATTCGTCAGCTTTTCCCACTACTTAAATTACTTATTGCAGTAGCTTTTTTGCAGTTGTGTAAATAAGTTATACTTCACATGTCAGGACAGAAAAATAACTTGCTGATCAGTAGACAGGGATAGGAGTTGTCTGTACTTGGGAAATGATGAATTAGGCTGAAGAGTCTGTTTTTCACCAATGAATCCAATTTACCAATTCTGTTACAACAGCTTATTATAAGAGAAAATTCAGAAGATTTATTTTCTAAATAAAATCAGACCACTGCAAATGTTTCCAAGCTAGAATGCAGCTGTGAAAGATGGAGGGTGGGGGTTAGGTGAAAGGCTGAGGAGATGTAATTACTCAAGATGTGGACTGACTGTTTAAGAAATAGAACAAGTTATTTCACTAGTTCAGCTTGCATACATTGGAAAAAAACTGTTTGCAAAGCCCATTAACAAAACAAACGTGTCTGTAGAGGAGGAATTAAGCAGGGAATATCATAAACCCTCTCCATATAACATGGAGTTGCAAAAAATTAGTGTGGAAAGCTTGTCCATATTTAACTGTCATCTTTCTGACAATAGCCTTATGGGATGCTAGCTCAGCAGAATTTCGTATCATTGTCTGGTTCCCAAGTGAAGACTTACTAATTTACACAGGAAAAAGCTACCAATATTTAATGTATAATGGAAATGACCAGGCATATCTATAAAGGGGAAGGAAATGCATGAAGAATGACTTGGAAGGGGAAAATAAAAAGTTGGATTTTAAAGAGGAAAAAATTGGAAAACACTTGTGCTAAACCATGAACCAGAAGAGCCCTCTGGGGGGAGGGGGTGTAAGTGCTTTAATCTCCTATTTTAGAGCGCTTGCACACATTCCCACCCAGTGAAAAAGAGATAGTCTGAAATGTAGAACTCAAATGGTGCATGTTGTGTGTGAGTCCTCTGTCACTTCCTTCTAATACAGCTAAGACTTTTATTTTTCTTAACAAAACCCACTAGTGTGAAGTCTACATCTGCATTTAAATTAGAACATCTTAAAGAAAAGAACAGGCTCCAAAGCTGCCCACAAGAAAGGTTTCCTTGCCAGGCTCCAGCATATGAACACTAACGAACTGCTTATTACCCAAGAAGAAATTCATTATCATTTAAATGATGTTGGAGAGAGGAATGTGAATTATTTCTTTTTAATTTGGCTTTAAATTGCTAGTTGAGGTGGTAGTTGTGGAACTTAAGTAACACTTAGCATAATTGACATAAGCTTGTATCTGGTTTAGTTTTCTTTCCATCAAAAATTGGACCACTGTCTTGAAAATCAATTTATGGACAAATGTAAGCTTTCAGGTTATTGCATGATAAAGAAGCAAGATTTTTATTCTTCTTTGGTCTCAGAGCCTGTAAAATTGTACAGTTTTACAGAAGACTAACTCTGTGGACTTTGTTGTAGATGGAAGTGCAAGTGTGTTGCTTAATTTGTAATTATCATTTGAAATGTGGACAGATTTCTTGATGCTGGCAAAAATGTGTTGCTGCTACTTGGCAACTGTGTTGTGTTTCTTGGGTGCTTGGCTCGTGAATTAAGTGCCAAGATGCCACGTTCCGGATTTCTGGTGATGTGAAGAGGTCTGCAGTCACGACCCTTTCAGCCAGAATTGCTAGAAAGTACTGAATAAAATTAGGCCAGGTGCTTCCCAGCAGTTTGAAGTAATGCCTTTTGTGGTTTTAGTTTGTGAACTGATGGCTTTGCTCTGTTTCTATCCCTGGAAGGTGGATCAGATGGCACTTGGTTATATGCCCCCCACAGCTGGCTCAAGTAATGTGAGTTGCTGACTGCTACCCACCCAGCTGTAGAAAGGACTAAAATTACCACAGAGCATAAATTGGTCATGGCAAGAGTATGGTGTGAGAGGAGGAATGGAAACCTGTGGCCAAACTACTCAGCAGGTCTGCTACGCACTGGGCAAGTACTGCCATTAGCTGCAATCCTGGAGTCTGAAGCTTGAAAAGCAAACATATGCTGGAGTTGTGTGCTGTACTGGAGTATGTATGTTGCAAAATATCTTGGATTTAGTATTTTGACAGGTTGCGAGTTGGGAATGCGGTGCTAGAGCTTACAGACCCTTCTGCCAAGGAATCCCCCGGTGGTGGCGTGATACCCAAGACAGTTTTGAGGTGGCTGAAGATCAAGTGTGAAATCCGGCATCTTCCTTGATTTGGAAACAGGGCTTTTTGTGCTGTTTTTCCCTTTAACTGTAGCAAGTAGTCATTGAAATAGGAATTTTCACTCTGGTGCAGATAACACTACTCATTATACTTATTTTTGGGCTGTTCCAAGCAGTAAGTTTTGCTCTGTAGTCCTCTGAATCCAGTAAAAAGAATTAGTCTGGTACCTAGGTGAGAGATTATCCTTTATCTTGTCAGTCCTCTGAGTATACGTTGAGCTCTAAAGACCATCATATCAAATTAATCATTCTCTTTAAAGTGCTTTCTGTAATATTTTAATCCAGAAAAATAAGTGAATTTTTAGTCCTTAACACTGGAAGAAATCTAGCTTGCTAAAAATGTAACACTAGCATTTGTGCCTAGAATAATAAGTCCGGATCCTTTAAAGGTCATTGGGTTGGTGCTTCTGGTCAGCACACTGGACTGTTGTCCTTTCTGCTTCAGATCAGTCACATCCATTTGCATAATGATACAAGTATGCCAAAATCTTCTGGTCACTTGTGGCCTGCAGTATATTTTGCATGACACATTAAACTGTTTGGCATGCTTCAACTCGCAGAACTCAAGGTATTTAAATATGTGTGTGTGTGTATATATATATGTGTGTGTCTGTATATATATATGTGTGTGTTTGTTAGTTGAAAAGTCCCAGGATTCAGAAGGCTGTAAGGAAACATGGATATTTCATGTAATATTTCTGACCTGTAATATCTAAAACACTGATAAAGGAATTGGCCTATAGAATTTCTTGCTTCTGTAAAGCTACAGCTGGTACCATTTAAAAAACTTAGATTGGAAAGAAATACTGCCTGCAGAGAATGTCTTTCACTAGTTAGCTGTTGTGGGGTTTGGTCATAGACATCAATTAATTGGTAAAAAAGAGGGAGGGAGTAGAGAGGCAGCTTCACAAGAGTGGCAACTGTTGTACACAGGTTTGTTGGCGGGTATTAAACAGGGCAGGAGCCTAATGTAGTGGTTGCAGTTATTTCTGGCTGGGCTTCATGGGGGCCAGCTCAGGTGCAATGTCTTCTGAAGGTGGCATTTAGCTTGCAGGTGCGGTGGGATGCATGTCCTGTGCGTGAGCCGATAGCCTTAGCCAGGCAGGCTGGCGCCTGCAGCATCCACTGATGACCAGCGAGGCAAAGTGCTCCTCTGCATCCAGCTTATTCAGGCCTGCTGTTGGGAGCATGTCGTGGAGCTGGGATTAGACCTGGAACGGACAGAAATTTAGTCCTGTGGTTTATATGTTCGCATTTCCATTTTGCTGTTTTGGTAAGTGAAATCTTTGAAGTTGCAGGATTAACCAGCTGGTTTTATCGCTGTGCAAAGAATGAAACCATGAAGCCTGTAGTTCTTTAAACAGAAAAGTGTGTTTGAAGCTGAACCTTGTGTTAACAGGAGGTGATAAACATATTATCTGCTTGCTTTTTCCAGAGGGTACCAGGATGAGCTAATCTACAAAATCAATGAAGCATTAGCTGATGCTGTAGAAGTCTATAGTACAAGCAGTTAATTTTTGCTGATTCTAAAACGTTCCATTTGCTGTTAATCTGTGATGTTAGTTGTCTTGTGGAGAAACTGTAAACGTTAGAGCAGTGGCCCAGCATAACTTGTAAGGTGACTTCTTTTGAGCCAGTAATAGTTAAATGGAATTTCATTCACTTCCTGTGTTGCAAGTTTGGTTGAAAGTAGTTCCGCTGTTTCTATTTTTAAAACTGATTACTGTGTGTGGAGGACTCTGAAGCTGCCTCAGAGTTATAAAAGACATCTTGGGATCACCTCAAGCATTTCCACTTACTGCTTACGTGCATAGGCTGGAGTTTTATGTTCTCACGAAGAGCATGCAGAACGCTTTTTGCTGGTGTGGTAGTGGGATAGAAGAGAGAGTTGTTCTTTCTGGAATCAGGCCCAGCCACTTACCGTTGAAATTTGGTCTAACTGCTCATGTCTGGTGCAGAGTTCCTAACATCTGAAAAGCATGTGCTACGTGATAACCTCACACATTTGTGGTTTCCGAAAGGTGCATTTTACTTGTTGGAGACTTATAAAAGAGCTGATTATTTTATTATTTTTTTATTTTAACTCTTAAGTCTTCAAAATATCAAATTGTAAGATGTAAAGTAGTTACAGGAAAAAATAACGTTTCACTGTTAGCAGGACCCAAAACTCTGGTTTTGGGGTTTGGTGGTTGGGTTTTTTTTTCCTTTAAGCATTTGCGTGTAGTAGGTGCAAACTATGTCACCTAATAATCTGGTGGTTAAATGTGTAATTCCAAAGTAACCCCAGAAGTGAGAGGGTAGGAAACTTGTATTTCTTTAGTTATTTCTTGCATTAGTACTTAGTGGGTATAATAATGAACATGTGATAAGGAGTTAGAAATTCCTTAGCTACAATTTAGCTTCCAGCACCCTCTCTTTCTGGCCTTAAGCTACCTCACCTGTGAAATGATGTAAACCCCTTTTTTATGTCAGAAAATTTAATATGGTCTCATATTCAGAAGAACATTAAAGTCCTGAAGGAAACCTTATCCCTCAATAGGGTTGTTGAGATGTGATTTACAGAAAAGCAAGCATTAATTGCTCAACTAGTGAAATAATCATGGTGTGCTTGCATGTCATAAACTTACATGGGGAGCCACTGGAGACATAAGCCTGTGATATCACAGAAGCCTTTTTGGACTGTGAATTGGTTTACTGTTTTTTTTGTTTTTTTGTTTAAACAAAAAACCAAGTTCTCAGCCTTAGCAGTGAATAATAGTATAACAATTAGGGTGTGCTTCCCCTCAGTTTAAATGAGCAATCACCTCGTTTCCAAGCACTGATGTGCAATTCCTAGGCCAAATAAACATAGAATTTCTGAAGAAAGGAAGTGGTGTATCTGAGTTGTCCTGGGTGAACTTGTTAATTCTGCAATTCTGTGAGGACAGAAGCAATTAGAAACTGCATCATCTGTTCTAGGAGCTTGCAGTCAATTTTAGTGCTAAGGTGTCAGACACTCCCACATCCTCTGTCATGCTTTTCCCCCTTAATCTTTCATTAGGATAAATAGGTATACCTTAAAAAAAAAAAAAAATGCTACGTAGTTATTCCTCCAGTGTACTGAGATTGCATTTCTTGTTGTGAGCTGCATTTTTGGGTCGTGCCCCTTTTTAAAAAGCCAAGCTGACATGCAGAGAGTGCCTTCTCTTGAGTGTTGAATTAGGATGGGTTTACAGCAACTTAGATCCTCTGATTTGAATTTTTTACCCACTTGAATCTTCATCATCGATGTGTAATTTTAGCCAGTTTGGCACTGATTTTTATGAAATAAAGAATTGTCTTGGAAGTGTGTTGAAGTCAGTTGAGTCATGTTCAGCTTAATTTTGTTTTGGGGCCAAGGTGGAGGTGTGGCTCCATGTGTCTTAGCTTGCTGTGAAGAATCTTTCTTAAATGCAGCCTATTCCTAGAGAGGCTGGATGTTATTTGTGAAAACCCAGCGTTCAGAAGTGTAACTGAAGTCAGCAGGAGTGCAAATACAAAAATTCCTTCAAAAATTCAGCCTTGCGTAAGGAGTACACACAATAACTTTGGAGGAGTGAAGCATTTTGTAGTTGGTTGTCTTCTGCCGCACCTCTTAATTCCTCTTCACAGTGGCATTTGTGGCATGCTCGCAGCAGAACGAGCTTCACAGATGTGACAGTGTGTGTGTGTCAGATTATGGCATGTGAGCACAATGTTGTGACTAAATCATCCATGGAGCAGTCTCCTTGCTGTATGAGGGACGAGATGATACTGTGTCAGTTGGTTAGCTGTGAAGTCATTGAGAAATATTAGAGGAAAATTTAAAAAATGCTAGCTGGCAGTGGCAGAAGCGGTAGTACTGCATTAACATCGCCTTGGGGTGAAAAAGGCATTTTAGCACGAAGCATATTAGGTGCTGTATGACTTCGTAATGAGAATTAGTGTCGCTAATTGTGTCAACGTAGCTGCAAGAGGCCACGCTCTGATTAAAACGGTCTTCTGCCATTAATGTTTTTGCAAGGCTTGAGCCTATACCAGTGGAAAAACGCTTTTGTCCAGCAAACAGGAAACTGGAAAAGACAAATCTGCTGGAGGGTGGGGGAGGCAACGGCAGCAGAGCGGCCGGCGGAGGGGCTGCAGCGAGGAGCCCTGGTGCAAATGGAAGTGCCTGCTCAAGCTCTTGACTTCCGCTAAGATGCGGAGCAAACCCAGTCGTGAAGGAGGAAGGAAGTAGCACAACCACAGTGGAGGGGGCACACAGGAGGGAGGGCGAAGGAACATGTCTGCAGAGCCGCCGGCAGGCCTGGCCCGGCCGCGGGGAGCCAGCTGATGCATAAGCACTGGGTAACTGAAGGAACAGTCTTGCTTCAGGCTGGTTTTTGTTCCCCAAAATGGTTGCTTGAACCCTGCGTCTGTAGAGCCCCGCCAGTGCCAAGGTAACGCGGTTGTACAGGTGGGTGTAACTGCACCTGAACAGGCTCCAGTGGTGAATCTGGGGTGTGAAAGAAACGGTTCTCTGTGAATTTCTAGTGCGTGTACAGAAGAATGTCTCCACGCTAGAACTGCAGATATTTGGTTACTCTAGAGTGGAAAAGTATTTGGCTTTCTAAACTCTCACTTTTTACATGCATCTGATTCACTGTCTAACAAGAATAAGCTGAATAATTTGTGTGTAGGTGTGAAAGCCTACCTAAACTGTAGCTGTTGCTCCACTGAACAGAAACACGCTGTAGTTCTTTGAAGCTGATACAGGTGTTACCTTCAGCTCAGTTGCAAACCACCGGGAGAGCCAACTGATGTGGCCCGCGGTCCCTGGGTAAGGTTCTCAAAAGTGCTTGTGTGACAGGTGTTTGAATTTCACTATCAGTGGGATCTAGGTGCCTTAGCGATTCCCAGACTGCAGCTGGCATACCTCTGGTGCAGCTCTTGGTAACAGCATCGCTATTCTTTCCTGTGTTTAGCTAAAAGTTTGAGAGGGCCATCGTAGCCGACAAGAAACATGGGAGATTGCTGTGGTCTGTGGCCAAAAATGTTTGGGAATCCCTGGTCTGAGTC
The DNA here is from genome assembly GCA_035590215.1 of Microhierax caerulescens. Lineage (NCBI taxonomy): Eukaryota > Metazoa > Chordata > Aves > Falconiformes > Falconidae > Microhierax > Microhierax caerulescens. The sequence goes on along the minus strand of JAVJGJ010000036.1, from coordinate 1,414,019 downwards.
ACTTGTGTGTTCTTTGAAAATACTGCCCTTTTTCTGTGGGAACACTTGCTTCTGTTCAGTTGAAGCAATGGAGATGAGAACAGTTGCTGATGCTACTAAAAACAAAATACAATTATAATCACTGAACTTCAATATGCCAATTAAATGTCCACTGTGATTGCAAGCATTTATTTGGTCTGTATTAATTTACAAATTTGTAACTTGGCTTGTTAAAATAAAGGAGTGTATTCTTGAAGGAAAATGTTTGTCCTTTTAGCTCAAGATTGGTTACTAACATAAAATATTCTGCAGTTTGTTGCTCTTTTTGTTCATTTCCCATGTTTTTCCTGTAAGACACAGCTGAATACTGGTAAAAAAAAAAACAACTATAACCTTAAGAATTGAAAATGTTAAGGGATTAGGAACTTTTTTGGAAATAGTCCTTAGGTGCACGTGTGTTAATAAAAAAAAAAAAATGTTTATCCATCCTCAAGGCTGCAAAAGTTCTTTCTTCTCTCTCTGAAATTATGTGCTCAGTTGAGTGCAAGCGCTTCCTGAAACTCAGCTAGGGCAGGAGGCTCTTGGGCAGAAATGACAAGCAGCTGGACACAGGAATATACCTTGTCTTGCAGTGTTAACTGTTGTTTTGTTTAAACCATGCCCCTGTTCACTTAGCTTCTTGTTCGAGGGTCAGAAATGCATTTAGTGTGGTTGCCTGATCATACCCACATTTTCACTGGGCTGGGCAGGGACAGGAGCGTAGATGCCTGAAATGATTTTCCTTCCCTCTCCCAAATAGCAGATACATTAGTTTCAAACACACAGCATTTTTTCACATGTAGAACATGAGTTTTTTCAAGTGTTAAGAGTGCTAGCAAGTCAGCGCTACCCTGTGCCATGTATGTAAACAGCTTTAGGATTGTAAACTTTGTAGTCACTTGGCATTAATGCATTGCTGTGAGATGCTACTTTACCTACTCAGATTGCACACAAATATTGCATGCTAACCCTGCATGGAAATGAATTTAATTATTACCAATTACTTCCATGTTAGTTTAACAAAATAATTAGGAGTTTTTGCTCAAGCCTCCATTTTTATAAGCTTAGTAAAAACAAATACTGTCTCTCTTTTGCTTGAGTTATAGATGAATTAAATGATTCATAATAGCATGGTGTTTGCTTTTTTTTCCTTGCACCATCATAAACTCTCATCTCTTCTGTCATTTTATGGAAGTGAGGGCTTTCAGAAGACAGCCTGGGGAGCAAGCTCTGCAGCTAAAACCTCTGATTTGGAATTTTTCTAGTGTTTGTCAGCCAAAGGCATTTCAGGGACATGGTGGGAACCTACCCTCGGGAGGGAGGGAGGGAGCTGGGGTGTGAGTTTACAGTTAAATCATCTTTGTAGCATTAGCCAGTGGCTGTGCCTCAGAATCTGAGCCTTCCCCTAGTAAATGCAAAGTTGCTTATCTGCTACTGGAAACAGAAGTACACAACTGTGAATTACTTAGCATTACAGCAGGGTGGGGAGATGCATAGTACTGATAAGTAACAGCCTGGTTTTGTACAGCTGTAGCTTCTTTGTGTATCTGTACATCTAGGTCCTGAATCAGTGATACGTGATGGTGGTCACATAGGAAGTTCTGATACAGCTTAGTTTTTCCTACACACAGGATCCTGTATAGGGTTTTTTTTTCTAAGGCATGCTATATAAACCTTCCTAAAAGCAGAAGGTGAGGAACTGCAGTAGCACTACAAGGGCGTAACAAAACTGTAAAAGCAGACAACTTGGAATTGTGATGCACAAGTAAGGCAAGGGAGCTTTCTGACAGCCCCTCTCTTTGGAGGCCAGTTACCTGGCTAAGAGTGGTGAATAACAAAGCTTTTCAGTCTGTTTATAGATTCAAACCACCAAATTATGTAGCTGCTTTGAAATACACACAGTTTGAATGTCTCTCCAGTAGAAAGCTGCTGAATGGAGCAGCATGCCAAAGAGCATCTGGGTGGTTTTACTTAGGGTAATCTTGAGCACCTGTTGTTCTTGGACATGTGTGAAATGGCAAAAACCAGAATCCCTTGCTGTATAGCTGGTACCTTCTGTAAACACTTTGAGCATCTTTCTTTGCTGTGACACAAATTAAAATTTGTTGAATAAATAAGGGTAAGAGATGAGAACTACTGACAAAGTTGACTTATGATTTTGAGTCCTGTATACCTTCTCATCTCCCCAGACTGTATCATAACGTGGAGAAAGGGCTCATGTGGAGCTAAATAAATGGTAGAATATATGTCAAGCAAAGTAGGTCACTGCCAGTTGAGTTTAAACTCTTATGAAAGTGCGATATGGATGTAGAAGACCTAAGCCCAAATGTCCAGGCAAAAATTTGCAGAAAGGCTGGGGGCAGTTACCAGTCTCATTTAGCTGGAGGTCAGTTCTGCAATCAGGCAGATTAACAGGCTAAGTACTTCAACTAGGAATAGCATGTCTGGAGCAAGTGATACCTGAAAAATCTCCAAGATGAAGTAAACTGGAACCAATCTAACTAGAATACTAGAAATTGGTGAAAGGCTGAAACTTGGGGGAGCACAGTTTGCTGCCAATCACAGCTGTCTTCAGGGAGATGGCACACTACACTAGTAGCATACTCGGTGAGAGCTAGGAGAACAAGGCATGCAGAAAATACTATGTGACTTGAGATGCTTCTGTCCCCTCTCTATATGCTTCAGTATCTTGCAGTCTGCAAAATAACTTGTTGCTCAGTGTTGTAACTGAGTCTGTGCAGTGCCCTGGTGGTTGATGCAGTCTTCTGACCAGCTCTGATCTGCTGGACATAACTCAGAAATTGTCCTTTCTCACATGGTATTAGTTCCTTCTTTCACCTCCAAGCATGTGATGTGGGGGTGAAAAAAAGCCTCTGGCCTAGAAATATCCCTGTCTGTCTTCAGGAACTCCATTTTCCTAGCATCTGGAGAATGTAATGGAGTGGAAGAGAAGAGAGTCATCCTTTATTTGGATAAGGAAATGAGAGAAAGAGGTGCCACTAGTGAACAGATTGGTGGGTTTTTTTCTGTCTACAAGTAGAAGATTACCTAAGTGTGTAATAGTGCTATTGTTTGATTCCAAAGTAGGAAGACTTTTATTTTTGTGTTCTTGTGCTGCTACAGGCACCGATGCTTTGAGGTTGCCCAAGCTAGGTGTATTTCTGCAGAGCACAGTTACAACATAGAGCTTAGCTCCTTAATGCAGTGGCTAAGACTACAAGGAGGGAACAATCGGTCCTGGGCTGCAGTTTGTACTACTGGAATTCAGTGCCAATCCAATGCTAATTTCTTGTTAAGCCAAGATGCTCCCAATGCTGCTGTGTCCCCTCTGCTAGGCAGTAGTTCTTCTGTTTCTGGAAATCTTTTGCATGGTGACTTAAATCTGAAGCAGAGAGTATCTCTCCTCCAACTTTCCCTCTTCAGTTTAGAAATGGGCATACCCTGATGGACCAGAGCACTCCTGATACGTGAATGTCATCAGGCAGAGAAGGGACTTGGGGTACCAATTTGTCATTCAAATTGGATAATTACTCCACAACCATATGGTTGAATGCCCTGACCATCAAGCTTTTGTATATAAGTTATTACCATTTTAGAAAAAAACCACAGGTATTTTAACCTTCCCTTGGGAGCTGGGGCTATTTAATTGGTTAGACCTTCTCTTAACTAATCTACTCTGTTGACACCCTCTGGAGACTCAGAAAGACGTTCAGCTGAAATGGTCCAAGGCAGTAGCAGTTTTATATACTCTCCTAAGGAATTTTCAGACCCAAGAGCAAAAGGGTCCGATCAGGTTTTAGCTCCGATGATGCTGTTACTTAATAGGTAAGATCTGAGTATTGGTTTTAAACATTTTCGGTGAAGGTATTTCCTTTGGGTGGTTCACCTTGGAAATAACCTCCCCAACCTCAAAGACATGATTCAAAGTTCGTCATTGTGGAAAATGCCCTGATGAACGCCGACCTTGCTGATAAGTACCGTGCGGTGGATGTGTTCTGAACACTGGGTGAACACGTGAAAGGCAGTCCTAAATAAGAGGAGTTTTCTAGGCTGGGATAATTCTTTAATCGGAATAGGTACTATTTCTGTTTTGTTCAGAGTGCTAAACTATGTCTGTCTTTTCTGAAAGAAACGTTTGGTTTTGTGGTCCTTTGTAGGCGTAACCTGACGAAGTTATCCCTGATATTCAGCCATATGCTGGCAGAACTCAAAGGTATTTTCCCAAGCGGCCTTTTCCAGGGCGACACATTCCGGATCACCAAGGCAGATGCTGCAGAATTTTGGAGAAAGGCTTTTGGTGAAAAGTAAGTTTCTAACTGTGTTTATAAATAGGGATGTGGGAACAAATTGCACACTGCACTGTGTATTTGTAAAAATTCTGGTTTGCAGTTCAGAAAGGTCTTTGTCAGGTTAAAATAAACGATGGGAGACACCTGCTAGTCATTTGGTCCACTCTCTGGGGTGAGGTACAGGATTGTTGCTACATTATATTTCCCAGTTCTTTGTCCTGTGATGGATCTTACCCCGCTTTCCTGTGGAGACTCATGTATTGTCACAGTTTCCCTTGATTATTGAGCTTAAATTTTCCTCTCCCTAATTTAATTCCTTAACTTAATTTAATTGCTTAACTTGTAAGCAAGCTCCACAAAGTATGCAAAATAATCTACTTTCTTCTTCCAAAGGTCACCTTGCCCACAACATTAGTGTCCTTTAGCTAAGCCATTGTATTAAATTCTTTTCATCTTCCCTCCAATTAGTCTTTCCAATCATTTAGTCACCTTTCTTCTAGCTTCTCTGAACTTTTGTCAGTTTGCATAATGGCTTTTTTAAGGTAGAATGAAGGAGAAAGTGAAGTGCAATGTATATTTGTGTGCAAACTGTTGAAATGTCAGTTTTAATTTTTGTATCTAATGAAATGCTGACTAAATGAACTGTAGAAGTGTCCACAGCAATGTTTGAGGATAAAAGTTAATGGAATTGGGTACTACTCTCGTAAGGTAACTAGGGTACTTCACATAAAGATTTTAATTAGTAGCTGTCAGGACAAAAAGTAGTAATATATTTACTCATGAATAACACATGTCTGAAGCTAGGCATGTTCTGTGTTTCTATTCCACTTGATATTTTAAAAGAAGAAAAATACTCCTTTGAACAGGAGCCTCTGTTTTAGCTTCTGATTATCTTACTTCTCCAGTTAATCCCTCTTTAGAGAATTGTTTGCAGCTTTTTTTTTTTTTTTTAACTATCAAGACCTCTACTAGAGGGGTTACTGTTAACTCTTTCTCTGCCAGCTGCAACATTATCAAATTCATATCAGTTGATGGTGTTGTGTACAGGCCAGGGTACATACATTGTCATCATAGGACTGCAGAAAAAGGGAAAGGAGAACTGGATTTCAGATCCCAAAGTTTTGCATATGCAGAGAAAATTGCCTAAAGTTCATTTGGCTGCTAATTTCCTGCAGTACTGAGAAATCTGTGCTTCCATAAATGGAATAAATCTTTTGTGGTTAATTTTGATTTCCCTCTCTTCTGTTCTTGTGAGGCGCATACTCACCAAAAAAATGTATAAGGTATGTACGTGGTGGTGGTCTTCAGACATAGCACATTTACAGATAGCTTGGTTTTCCCCAGGACTATCGTTCCTTGGAAGAGCTTCCGTCAGGCTTTGCATGAAGTGCATCCGATCAGTTCAGGGCTGGAAGCCATGGCCCTGAAGTCAACGATTGACTTGACATGCAATGACTACATTTCAGTGTTTGAATTTGATATCTTCACACGGCTTTTTCAGGTAAGAATTGAGGAACATGAATCACTCAAAATGTGTCTCAGTGCCTCAGATTAGACTCTTTTCCCAAGACAAACTATTTTACACACCAAAATGACATTATTTATGCTGTAACGGGTTTGGTCATCTTGCCCTTCGTCTCCTAAACAGCCCTAGTAATACTTAGGACCCTATATTGCAGTAAAAGTGTGTGACACTTCTGGTTGTAGAAGAAAAAATTGTCTAAACATATACCACAACTGTAAGGCACATTCAGTACGCTCTCATGAGAATCATTTTTTTCCTTTTGTCCTAGTTGTGGCTGAGACAGAGTTAATTTTCTTCCTAGTAGCTAGTACAGTGCTGTGTTTTGGATTTAGACTGAAGTTCTGACACAGCTTCTGTAAGCCAGGAAATGTGAAGCTTAGTTAATCACTCTGCCGTTCCTTGTCCTTTTCTTTCTTGTCATATTTATTTCCATAGGGGGGTTGTACAGGATGGAGCACGAGCAAGGAAATTTGGGCTTCCTAGCTTTTGAACTGACACAGCCAGGGTGTTTTGGACATGTCTGCATTTGTGCATGAGAAATATCTGTATTACTGAAGTGATATTAATAGTAGGTAAAATTCTAACCCACAGTCTTTAATAGTGCTGAACTCAAAACCACAGCTTCTGATGGTACAATTGGGTATATACAAGAACAAACACTTACTTCTTTGGCTCTGACTTGCCTTTTCCCATGTGATAGGGTGGGTTGTAATTAAGATATGTCTAGATGAAAAATTCCCATGTCCGGTGTTGCAATGCAGCTGATCTCATTCAGTACTTTTTCCAGCTATAGTACATAAAGAGCAAGTTAAGAGTTGCTGCGGTTTCCAAGAGATGCAAATTTCCTAGGGAGAGCTAGTATCTTCTTTTAGACAAGTTGAGAAATTTGGAAAAATTGGATGAGATTCAGACACCCAAGCCCTTTTCAGGATTGAGAGCTTTCAAATGGTTGTGACTTTTTGTGTGTCGTTTTAAGGAATATTTAACATGTATATGCTGATGTATTTATTCAAATCTTAGACTAGCCAGTAATCTTTGCCACACCCAAGTGAGGTTAGATGGTGGTTAAAGAATAGTCACAAGCAACTTACACACAGTGAAACTGAGACAGAGAGGGAAGGTCACTTTCCTGAGGCTGTATCGGAAGTCGGTGTTAGGGATCAGACTAGTCATGGTTTCTGGTCCTGCTTATAATCTTGTTAAACTCCTGTCTTTATCCCTGTCTCAGGAATGAGTCATTTTCTCTGCCGAAGCAGCACAAATTGATTGCTGTTCTTGGGCTGGCTTGTGACCTCAGTGACTTCTCCCTTAGCATTTATTAAAGGAGTTTTGATTAAGGTCTGTGTAGGTGATGTTTTTATCACGACAAGAGAGATACTCAAATGCCAAGGCTGCTGAATAGGAATATAGGTTGTAGTTCCTCTGCTGGATTTATGGTGGGATAAGAACCCCACTGCTTTAACTGAAGAACTGATCCCTTTGATTAAGGAATATTGTATATGTTGATACCTTTCAGAAGTGCGTGGCTAATATATTTCTTTGTTGTTTCTATAGCCATGGTCCTCTCTGCTCAGGAACTGGAATAGCCTAGCGGTGACTCATCCTGGTTATATGGCATTCCTAACGTATGATGAAGTGAAAGCCCGGCTTCAGAAATTCATTCACAAACCTGGCAGGTTAGTGCTTGGCAGCAGTGGCTTTTTGATTGTTTTTGCTAACATCCCTGATTGCTGCGCCGGCTGAGGAGATTGGGTTTATTGTGTCTTTGTCCTCCTTCCTCAGAAGTTTAAACTGTGCAAAACCCTAGCTTGCCCTGTATTTGGAGATTATCATCTCTTAACCTCCTGCCCAGCCCCAGCTGTCACAACAGCTCCCTCAAGCAGAACACAGACACTGCCAGAGTGAACCTGAGGGATGGGCTGTTTAGGACCATGATTAAGGGAATATATCAGTAGGTCTTGTAGCTTTCTCATGTATATGCATAAAACCAGGAGGGCTGAGCCGGTTGCAGCCCCCAGAAGCACAGTGTACATTTGAAGCAAAGCGGCATGGTGGGCAGAGTAGGCTGCAAGGTCATGCTGCAGGCTGGGCACACTTCAGAGACTGTGGTGGGTAACACATGCTTCTGGGGGGGCTGTGGGCAGCAGTTTTGGGCTTCCTAATGCCCTGGATAGAGCTTGGCCCAATGCAACATGGCTAACAGATTATTCTTGATGCAGGAAGGGCCAAGCATTCGTTTGTGGAGGTTGTTACTATGTGGTTAGTCCTGTGCCATTTTAAAAACGGAAATCTTATGTAGTCTGTTGGTTTTGTTGTTTGTTGGGTTTTTTTCAAGTTAATTCGAAACAAATTATTTTAAGGGCGCTAACTTTTTTTGCTCTGGATTCTGGGTTTAATTTCACCTGGAGGCCAGTGCTTAGATGCTTTTTTCGCTTCATATCAGATTGCAAAGTTCTTTGATCTGCCTGGGGGTAAATTGAGGAAAGCTAGTATAAAGCATTAAGTTATTCCTACTAGGTTTTATTTGCTGTCTTGAGATAGCCAGACAAAAGGCTGCCTACTTGACATTTAATCTTTCTGTCTTTTCCGGCCCAAACTGAAGTTTCTTTTCCTTTGTGTGTTTTTAGTTATATTTTCCGATTGAGTTGTACACGACTTGGTCAGTGGGCCATTGGCTATGTCACTGCAGATGGGAACATTCTTCAGACAATCCCCCACAACAAACCTCTTTTTCAAGCACTGATTGATGGCTTCAGGGAAGGCTTGTAAGTAACTATCAAAATCAAGTTTTTTGCTCTTTTGCCCTTTTTCACTGTTGTTGTTTTTTTTAAAAAAAATCTTAATCCTGTGGTGAGGTCTGAAAGTCAGTTGAATGATAAAATACACCCGCTGGGTTCATTGCACATTATCTACTTCACAGAAGAGGCAGCATGTTACAGAGATCAAGCAATCGCTGTTGACATCACTGAGCCCCTTTTGGACGTCTCTCAGCTCGCTCTTTTTATTTAGACCTTGATTCAGCAAAACAGTTCAGTCGTGAATAGTCCCATTGGTATCAGTGGAATAATTCACATGCTTAACTGTTTTGGCACTCAAGAATACTCAGACGACCGTCTCTTGCACTGGAGAGCTGTACTGTCCCTTGCAACAGCAGACGATAAGTGTGCATCAGTGTCTCCCTTGTCACAGACTCTTTTCCAGTCGAGTCCTTAATGTGAGCCACTGCAACTGATATTATGGCATCGATTTTCTTACTCTGGATATTACAGTTTCACTATAGGAGGATTTAAGAAGAGTAGTCAGGGACCATAATACCCTATTTGAAATAAAAATTGCTGCCAGGAGCAAATCCAAGCTTCTTTTTATTTTTAAAAATTGTATGTTTGTTTTCTGTGCAATAGTAAAATTCTTCCAAAACTTCTTTTAAATTCAGAATACCTTGAATTCCAACCCCTTGCCTCTCACCCTCATTCATTCTTTCCTCCATGATGCCCAAGAGAAACCTTAAATGTGTGTTTGTGTGTGTGTATGTATGTACACATGTGTGTATTTGCACATGCAGAGAGACATATCTTTTTTTCCTCCAACTGCTTACAGTTATTTATTTCCTGATGGCCGGAATCAGAATCCTGACTTGACTGGCTTGTGCGAGCCCACACCTCAGGACCACATTAAAGTTACACAAGTAAGCAAAGTATTCTATCCCATCAAACTCACTAGCTTGCTTCTTAATTTCTGGCCTCCTTAGATGTTTATACAGGTGTCATACTTTGTATCCCCCAGACTTTTTTTAAGGCTGATACATGTATTTTACAGGAGTTGCAGAAATCTTTGAATGGTTGGGATGGGCAGAGGAGATTGCAAAGGTTAGGTAAAGCTTTATGTAGGGCTGACAGATTTTAAGGTTTGGGGTTTTTTAGAATGTGCTGCCAAATATTCAGGCTTTTGTGCCATTCAGCATGTCTCGAGCCTTGCTTTCCTAGGCTGGGATGCCTAAATGAAAATCTGGGATAACCTGAAGTCCACTTTTTTTCAGAGCTCGATATATGTATCTAGTATGTAAAATTATAGTGCAATCTTTGCAGACTTCTGTTCTCCTTTGCACTGTGTTCTTCTGTTGGGAATTTTTTTTTTCCCTGCAAATCTTCTGCTGGGTTTCCTGTAGCTATGACTAATCATGCTTGTTATTTTGCAGTATCAATTATGTCTGTCTGTCTTTCCCCAAGGAACAATATGAATTGTACTGCGAGATGGGCTCCACCTTTCAGCTGTGTAAAATATGTGCTGAAAATGACAAGGATGTGAAGATTGAACCATGTGGCCATCTGATGTGCACGTCCTGTCTCACTGCGTGGCAGGTGAGGCGTTGCCTCTTGCTAATCTCTCTGAGTGAAGCTAGTTGGGCTTTTACAGAAGCGGTGTATTCTCTTCTCAAAACTGTTCAGTTTCCTTCAGGTATGGAGATAAGATAGCGTAACTGAGGACGTAAGCTCATAGTACATCAGTGCCAGCTTCACCAGTGCAGGGAGAAGCTGGTTAGATGCCTGATCTCTTCATCTAGGAACAGGCAAGAAGTCCAAGGACTTGCTAAAAAGCTGGTTTTCTACTTCAGAGAGAGAATACTTCGTATTCATGGCACAGTTTGCCTTTCTGTCTTCCTCTCAGTTGAAAGGTACCTGCCAAAAAGCAGGTTTAAACCTCTGTTTATTAACTATTTGTTTAATTTCTGCGTCATAGTGGCTGTTTTAACAGATCTCTTCTCTTTCCTGAAGGAATCAGAAGGCCAGGGTTGTCCTTTTTGCCGCTGTGAAATCAAAGGCACAGAGCCAATTGTAGTAGATCCATTTGACCCCAGAGGAGGAGGAGGATTATCAAGGCAAGGGGCAGAAGGAACTCCCTCACCCAATTATGACGATGATGATGACGACAGAGCTGATGATTCCCTCTTCATGATGAAAGAACTCGCTGGTACTAAAGTAAGGTCACCAGAGTGTGCACTACTAGATGTGGCAGTTTGTACAAAGACTGCACGTTCTCCGTCAGTTTTCTGTGGTCTTAGTGATCTGTGCATGTGTGGGTGGGTTGTCAGACCTTGTAACAGAAAAGATTTTACTGAGTATGAAAAACAGGGATTAAGGTTCAATTTTGTCAGTTCAGTTCACGCTGTCTGTTCTATTAAGCAGTGATGATCATACTTCGAAATCTTTGATCTTTGGTGTGTTGTCTTGAAAGAATCCTTAGAAGGGTGAAAATGCTGGCTTGACTTATTGGAATTTAAGATCTAGGTTTATAACACTGCTCTGTATGCTCAGCAATGCTGCTTTTGATTTATTAGCCATGGTTCACCCATATCAGCAAAAATTCATCCATTTTCCCCAGTGATGAATACAGCCAACCAGATACCATCTTCCCAAGGTCCTGATGACTAACTGGGTAGAGGGCAGGCTATTTTGCTGAGGAAGTAAATTTGACTGTCATCTTTTTATACAGTGTCTGATAAATTTGTATAATAAAGGTGTGATAACTCTGCCATTAGTGCTACTTCCTTCCAAGACGTGTACAAGATGGGCATTCTTTATGGGTCCCTGCCTGTTTTTTCCTAAAAGCTCATTGCTGCTCTTACGCATCTGCACTTAGCATTGTTTTACTGCACAGGGAAGTGAGTTTTAATTTGGCTGATTTTGATAGCTGAGTTCACTAAAATAAGATGCCTCTCCTGGTCAGAAAGAATCCTCTGTGCTGGTTTACCTCTGGTCACATTTCTCTTTAGCTTCCACCCTGTGAAACAGTGTACTGAACGGTAAACTGGGTTCCTGGAGGTAGTTTTTGTATATATAGCGTGGGGAAGCAAAGCAATTTCCCCCGTGTGACATCCTGTCACGGCTTGCAGCGGGCTAGTACTCCGTGTTTGTTGGCATTAACGAGTTCAAGCCTGTGTAAAGCTTTTCGAAGTTACAAAGCGCTAGCCTTGCTTGGAAAATAAACTTTATGAAAAAGAAAAAAAAAGGTGCTGTTCTGATTTGTTAGATGGAAAAACAGCTTGCCAGGGACAAAAATGGAGGTTACTGCCGCAACAGCCATGACACTGTGGCCAAGGGAGCGTGCAGAGCAGTGCCTGCAGTGATAAGGAGGTTTTACAGCAGATCGTGCCCTCTTGTGTCAAAAAGAAAAGAAGCTTGCTCCTGCTCAGGGCCCAGTGAGGCAGGTCTGTTACTTCAGAAACCAGCTTGTCTTTTCTTGTGCCATTGCTAAGTGTGCATTTTCAGCTGTGTGCCACAGCCAAGCTCTGATCTTCAAGGTTTGTCTCGAGTCAGATGCTGTTGTGCTGTGAAATTGCCATCATTTACTGGTGTATGGTTGTTACTAACACAGTCATTTGTTACTGAAAGTGATATTGAAGCCAATACAAGTGACGGAGCTTAAAAGCCTCCCTAGACAAGAGCAGTTCTGCTGAATTTTGTCAGTTGTTGATTTTCCCATTCTTTTCTTTTTCAGGTTGAGCGTCCTCCTTCTCCGTTCTCTGTAGCTCCACAGGCCACCCTTCCTCCCGTGCCACCGCGACTGGATCTTTTGCAGCAGCGAGTGTCCAATCCGCCTGGAGCTTCCAGTCCTGGGACCACATCAAAGGTCAAACACAATTTACCCTTTCATTGATGCTTTTGGGGGGGCAGGCAGGAAGAACATTCTGGTGAACGCTATGTGTTCTCTGACATCCTTAGGGACTTTCACACATACGTTTTCTTCTTCCTTTCTGCAGTCCTGTTAGGCCACTTTCCTTCCATTCCCCACAAGAGCCCAGTCTGTCCTGAAAGCAAATGCTTCCTTTGGAATCCATGGTAGGAGAGTCCCTCTTTGCTGTTTTAAGTGGCCTTCACATTTGTCCATCCAATTGCTAGGAAGAAGCCAGTCCTAAGCCGAAATACTTGTTCACTCAGGGTGACTAGTGTCGTCCGCTTGAACTGCCAAGTCGTTGTTGTTACCAGTATCTTTATTGGTTTTCAGCCTCTGCCACTGCTGCCTGTGCCCTTTGGAACAGCATTTATGGACTTGCATTTCATTCTAGCTGGCAGCCTAGTGGGAAGTTGTCATATCCCTGTCTCACCTTTTCTTGACAAATTTTTCCGTCAAGCATTTTTTCAGATAGAAAACTAAGGAAGGAATGAAATTTCTGTGACTGGGAGGGATGAACCGGTTTTCTGATCGACGAGCAGAAGGCAGTGGTGTAATCTTGGTGGCATTTGGTCATTGGCTTTTGAGATAGGGCTGATTCTTCAGCTGGTTTGGATGAAGTAATGGAATGATGCTTGAAAGTTCAGGCATAAGAAAATATGCATTTCTGTGAATATTCGTTGCTGACTGTTAGCTGACGAATGTTAACATAAAAATAACCCACGGTTTAATATTTTTTTTAAATGATGGGTATCCTTTGTTTGGAATCCAATCTAACACTGCTGTAAGCTTTTTTTTTCTTCAAAAAAATAATACGGGGTGTTTAGTTCCTAGCTGTAGCTGCATGTAATTAGTGTTATCTCTTGAAACGTGTAGAGAAGGTGTCTCTGGAGTGTTAATTTGTGGAGATGTGGAGAGTTATCTCCACATCCTTTGAGATAATTTCTTGTAAAAATAGATAAAACAAAACCCAAAACTCACCTTCCTGCCACCCGCCTTCCTCCTTTTTATGTTTTGTGGCTAGACTACCTTTGTTAAGCAATATTGTACATTCTTCTGCCATCCAGGCTGCACCTGGTACACTTCACAAGGATAAACCTCTGCCCATCCCACCCACGCTCAGAGATCTCCCGCCACCACCGCCCCCGGACAGGCCACATTCCATTGGGACTGAAGGTCGATCTCAGAGACGTCCCCTGCCCTGCACGCCAGGAGATTGTCCTTCGAGAGACAAGCCGCCTCCTGTGCCCTCCAACCGTCAGGCGGACCTGTGGCCATCCAGGCCAATTCCAAAAGCCCCACCTGTGGCTCTCAGCCCCGGTGACCCTTGGGCTGGGAGAGAACTGTCGAGCAGGCACTCGCTTCCCTTTTCCTTGCCCTCTCAGATGGACTCCAGGGCTGACAGCCATCGGCTCGGGAGCACGCTCAGCCTGGACAACCCAGTGGTGAGTAGGCCTATCGGTCGAGAAGGTAATTTGTGAGGAACTAAGCCTTGCAAGGGTGCCACCTTCTCGTAGTTTACGTCTTAATAGGATGATCTAGTGTGGAGCGAGAATAATGGGAAGACTTTTAGGGAAGTGCTTTCATGCCTTTTAGAAGCAAGGCTGAAATCCCATGTTGAGCAGTCACGAGACACAATTTCATGGTCATTGTTCACCTTTCAATTTTGAAAAACCGAGAATGTTTTGTGTTGGGGCCTGGTACGCTGAAAAAGTCTCATTTACTCTTCTCAGTTTTCAATCCTGAAAAACCCACACACAGTAGCTATGGTTAGTTTAACACAGTAAAATCTGAGTTAAATATGGATGTGTTACTATTACCGGTGTCATGACATGTAACTTAGTAGTTAAACATATTTTTCTCTAAAAAAAAATCCTAGGCAAAGCAAGCAGGTTTGCTTTCTTTGATTCCATTCCCTTAATTTTTCCTTTTAAAACCTCCATCTTTCTAAAATTGAAAGCAAGTATATTTTTAGCTGGATTGTCTAAGAAGTTGACACTTGCACAGTTGTCAGTCTGTCTCTGTGTGTATGCATTTGTCTGCATCCTTTCCCTCTTGTCCCCCAATTTGGCCTATTTCAGCTGAATTTGCCAAAGCCATTGGAGTCTCAAAATATATGAATTTCCTGGAGTTTTTGTGTAAACAAGCAGTTGGCTACAGGAGAAAAACACTGCTTGTGCCCTCACTGAGGGAGAACTGTCACAGAACAACTGGATTTTTAAGGTGTCAGTAAATGCTTTGGAATAAATAAAGGTGCTTCATTCCCACAGAGGATGTGTCGAATGTCTGGCCGATGGCTTTGCACACTGGTATATGGGGTGTTTCTGATTCCTGGTTTGGAATTTTTTCTTTCAGAGCTTGAACACTGGTCCAACGGCAACCTCAGAGTGTGAACACCCCAAAATTAAACCCTCCTCGTCTGCCAATGCAATCTACTCCTTAGCTGCCAGGTCTGTTGTTTTCTAGCAAAAGTGCTCGTTTATATCTTACGGAATGGTAATTGTAGGGCGCTCTCCATGCTGATGCCAGGGACAGAATTTGACACAACTCTGTCAGCTTTAGTTTCAATCTCTGACAGATTCAAAATACACAATCTAGAGAATGTAGATGAAATCGGCATCTCAAAGACATGTGGATGGTGTGGTAGTTGCCCTTGGCTGTGGCAGTAGGAAACAGGCTACAGTTGCCATTAGGTCTTTTAAGAATTCACTTCTGAGTTGGTCTTGATGTGAAGTAGTGATGTATAGTATGAATGATACTGTCAGCTTCCTTTTGCATAATGACCTTGTGCCGGTGTGACCTGGCAGCTGGGCTGCTGAGAATCCTGAAAGCCAGGTTATTTGTTCAGACAGAATCACTGTAAGATGACTGCTTGTTACTTCTGCTGTGGATTTTAAAGGCTGCTTTGATATTAATTAGATTTAGTGTAAATGTTTTTCTGACGTTTATATCTTGTCTCCTCTGCCTCCAGACCACTGCCTGTACCAAAACTGCCTCCTGGGGAACAGTCTGAAAGCGATGAAGACACTGAATACATGTCACCATCCTCTCTGCCTGTGGTGCCTCCAGGTCCTGCTGTACAAAAACCAGAGATCAAACTGCCTTCGGAAATGACTCAGAGTTTACGGTGAGATTCTCGCGCAGTTTGTATGTACTGTGCTTCCTCCTCACAGCTCTGGGAAAGCCTGTTTGTTTACTAGGGTTACAATTTTGCTTGCTTAGTTTGCTGAATTCCTCCAGTGATACTCACCAGATCTAGACTAACATAGCTATCTGTAAATCAAATGTGACTACTGCTCCTTCGCAGAACCCTCATACGCTGTTAAAGGAGTCAGGTAGCCACCCGCCCCCCCTTTGCTGGTAACCTTCTGAGAGCAGGAGCAACTGAAATGCAAAATTCTATTAAAAGGTTGTGTTCTGGTGGTATCAATTACACTCTTTTAAGCTGATAACACTGTATTGCAACAGACATTTTCATGACATATTGCAACTAGAGCATTTTCTGGAACAAATATTCTTTGACAGAACGGTGGTGATTTCAATTTGAAGCAGAGATCTGTGCAGAATCTCAGTCACACAGTAGGTGGTGGTGGTTGAGCACTGTCACTTGTCTGAAGGGGAATACGTGTTCTCTCCCTCAGAGTTTTAGACTGCGACCAGCAGACGGATGGCTGTACCTATGAAGCAATGTACAACATTCACTCCCAAGCAGCATCCTCTGCTTTTGAGACTGTCGACGCTTCTGGTGAGTGGGTATGCTGAATAAACAACTGGGAAACTGGGGTGCAATGAATTGGTCCCAGTGCCAGTTGGAACAGCATTTTAGACTAAATTAAATGTTACCTGCTTTTGCTGTTAAAATAGCTAGGATGTATGTGGAAACATCTGGATCCGTGTGCTGCAGACTGCGTGTGCGAATGTTGTTGAGAAGCCTAGTTGGAATGCACTGTAAAAATACTTAACAGTTGTTAAAAAAATTGCTGGTTTGAAGATTTTGTTCTTTTCTGGGTAGCAGTTGTCAGCTCACATCTGTCATAAATAATTTTTAATCTAATGCTACCTTCTGGAAAGAGCTTCCATTGAATGTGGAGTTTTGGCAGCAAAACTTTAGTTCTGTGTCCCGTCAATGTTTGTGGACTACAAGAGGAACAGAGTCTGCCTTGAGAGACAGAGGCTCTGTTCAGTCCCAGGGCTCAGAATGTGCCTCTTATTCTAGATGAAGGGGATCTGGCAGCAGCCACTGCCAGCAACGGCCCTGAAGAGTCAGAAAATGAAGAAGATGGCTATGATATCCCCAAACCACCATTACCAGTTGCTATTGCTCGTCGCACACTGTCTGATATCTCCAATGCCACATCTGCCTTCAGCCGAATGTCTTTGGAAAATGACCCTGTAACAGGTTAGAGAACACTTGTACTCTCATATTGTAGTGGGTACTGCCGGCTTGCTGTGCGTGTTTGAACTTCTGTCACTCGCTTAAGGTTTTGAGTGTAAGCTGTAAAATCAGATCTACAGGGCAGAATTGCGCTGGTCCTTCGGTTTGATTTGCAACTTGGAATGCACAGCCTTGGTGATTTAATCACTGAGCTAGCAAATCATACTTCAATCATAGTTAGGAAAACCTTGCCTCAGCTTAAAGGTTGTTCCTTAAGCTGCTGTTTCCTACAGGCCATGACGTACCTTTTGTACCAGGGCATGGAACAGAACTTGGGAACGTTACTGCTTATCACTGCTCTAAGTAAAAGATGGGATGGCTGGCTGTGCACAGCCCGGCTGGCTCGGCCTGGGCTGTGGCTGTTGCCGGTAGATGGCACAAGTATATTGTTCGGTGCGGTCGGTTCCTTGGAGCAGGGACCGAGTGGCTCAGCAAGGTCAGCATTTTGTCCCTGGGGGAGTAGAGGACATCTTGTCCTGGCTGCAAGGCACGTTCTCTGAGGGGAAAAAAACTAAAGCCTTGTCTCTCCCAGAGCCTTTCTGAATAATGCGTGACTTATTCCCTACAACTGCCCAGCAGCTCTAAAGGAAGCTCTGAAACTCTTCCTCTTGGGGGGCTTTCGGAGCATCCTGGCCATTTGCCAAGTAAGAGGGGAGTGAGTTTCTTGGTCCTGCTGGAGGTAGATGGGGGGCAGACCCTCCTGTACCCAGGAGTCCTTGCCCCCATGAGTCTGGTGTTCACCTGCTTCACCACTTCCCCTTCCCTGTGCCTGCCCTCCTTCAGCGTGGAAAAGAGTTTACTAGTGCAGAGAAGTTTATTGGCTTCTGCCACTCCTCCCTGCCTCACATTTTGAGTCTGGCACTGTGTCTGTTGAGTGTGGCTGACGGGGGTAAGAAGGGGCAGAGAGAGCTCACGTCCTCCTCCCAGGTGAAATACTGAGCTTAATCATTGGCTTCTTTGTTTCTGCAGCCCTGAAATAACGATGCTGTTGTCCTGCTTCATAGTGTTAGGAGATCTGCTAATGAAAAATGCTTTGAAAATGCTGATTATTAATGCTTTGGGAAGCAGATGCAGTTTTCTGAAACGCTGGGTATTGGCTACTGCTGAAGCCTGGTGTTAAGCAAGCCTGACTAGATACATTTTGGTAGGTTTATGTTCTCATGTGTTGTGCCCAACAGTTCAGTTCCTTAATCATTTACCAAAAAAACTGCTAGTAGCTGTCCTTTCAAATTGACCTGTGGTCTCTGAAATTTGATCTAGCTCAAGCTGAAACTGCCCTTTTAAAAGACAATTTGGGGGAGAGGAGTGGGTAGTCCTTTTTCTCAAACATACAAAAAGCTTTCTATGCGTAAGCAGCTTGTACTTTGATGATTAGGGAGTTGAACTGCATTGTGGTTGATGAGAAAGCTGCAGTGCATTTGTTTCCTGAAGAGCCTTCTCTATCATAGTACTTTTGGTACAAGTTTTTCAGGAAGGCTCCACAATGACTGCTTCTTTTCTGACCAGTGCTGCAGTGCCCATTCTTCAAAAGGGATTGTTTGGACATCCTTAGTCTTACAGATTTGTCTGTTGTACACCACTTCTGCTGCTAGAATACTGTCTTGAGTCCCTTGAGGAGTTTCTCCGGAAGACAAATAAAACTTTCTTTAAGGTGATCATAGATGTCATATTTGATGTCAAATATTCATGCAGAAAGGTCTCCTATGGTTTGCAAAGTAGGAAAAAATGCTTTCTGCAATGATACAGGAGGTTAGAACTCTAAAAATTACCGGATGTTGGATTAACACATTAAGCAATGTGTTTTTTCTCCGAGGCATTAGCTAAATCCTTGGAGTGTGTGGTGTCTTGTTTGTTTATGGGCTATTCTTTTTTCTTCCCAGGAGTAGTGCATAATGTGGCTACTGGCAAGTAACAGATCTGAATGACTAAGAGGAAAGGCAGAACAGGCTGAGCTTACTTACCGGCAATAGCTGCCAGCCGTTAGGTAGGGTGAGCTTCAGCAGGAGCTCTTCTCGAGGGCCCTGGCCTGCTGATGGGCTGGCAGAGGAAGAGGAGCAGACCCTTCAGAGGACATAATTCGGTTGCTGGAGGGAGCAGTTGTGGTGGGTGACCTGTAACTGATAGGTTTGGGTTTGTACATACGCTCCCTCAGCACGCTGCAATGGGAACAATATTTCTGTGAGGAGAGATCAGCATCTGGACAGTTAAACTGGAGGTTGCTGTCTGATTCTGGAAGGAAATGGGAAGTTTGGTAACGTTGTGTATCTGCTGTGTCATTTTTTCCCAGCAGGTCTCTGTGTCTTTTTGAAGGTCAATATCCGAGCTCTGCTCACACGCACACATATATGCCTTATTAGTTTTTTCCATTTATATGGTCTTTTCCTGATAAATGAGCCTGTTGTGGCTTCCTAATTAAAGACAAAATCTCCATAGCCGGTTTTGCACACGAGAGGGGAAGCTGAGCTAATAGGTACCGTTGGTGGGAGAGGACAGGCTGGTTGAAGTGGCGTAGCTTTCAGCGGCGTGTTTTTGAAGTGCCATTTATCAGCCTAGTGCTATTCCTGCTTTGTTCCAAGCAAGAATCACGTGTTCTTCTTTGAAGTGATGCATTTGTTTTCTCCTCCCAGGTTTTGCAGATGGCTCTCAAGTTCCAGAAAGGCCACCGAAGCCACTACCACGGAGAATAAATTCTGAGCGGAAAGCGGGGAGCTGCCAAACAGGCGGAGCCAGCAGTGGGACCAGCACATCACTGCAACTCTCCAGTGAGATCGAGAATCTAATGAGCCAAGGGTATTCATATCAGGACATTCAGAAAGCACTGGTCATTGCACATAATAATATTGAAATGGCCAAGAATATTCTCCGGGAGTTTGTTTCCATTTCCTCCCCTGCGCATGTGGCCACATAGCACATTACCTCCACACCTACAACTTCTGTGGACCAACTGCCTGGGCAGCCGTAGCCCAGCTACGCACCAAAGGGGAAGGGGGTTCCTTTAGAGACTTCGTGCTGAGGTCAGTCCTGCCTCGTAAGAGAATCAGTTATCAGGTTTTTGTGGTTCCAGATTTCAAAGCAGTGGAATGAAATGGAGCAGAATGGTGTTTTATACAGTGTATGTCTTGGAGTCCTTTACCCCTACCTCTTGTTTGAGAGAGCAGATTTATTTCCAGGGTGTTGGTAGAGAAAGGTATCACAACAAGGGATCCCCGAGCTGATGCCCTGGAGGCTGGGGGCAGTGTTTTGTGCTGTGAATTCTAAGTGAATGCTCTGAGAAACAAAGTCTCGAGGTCAGTGTGGTGTGTCCTGTGGTTCATGGTACTAGGTTTGGATCTGTTTGCTGCTGTGTGTCTGGCTCAGGCTTTTTAGAGGAGCTGGGAGGTCCCTTTCTGCTGGGAATAAATAGGAGACCTTGGAAGAATCTTTTGATTGCTTCCTGTTTGCCATGGTGTTTCCCTTTTGCCTGTAATAATAGCATTTATTGCTTATGATCCAAGCCCTCCCTTTTTGCCTGGAGATAGCATGACTAGCTTCTGCCGGGCATTTTGATCTTGACAGTGCTGGGAGTTGGATTTCTCTCATGTACGTCCTCTTGCCGGCAGCGCTGGCAGCACCAGATTCCAGGCAGCTAGACGTGCTGAAAGTTTTGCGTGTTTTTGAGGGGTGGGAAGAATTTGAGTGAAAGCAAAGAACTGGCTGCTGCTTCTCCTTTTTTAGCCTGGAGCATTTTGTGCTTCAATGCTCAGACTTGACTGTGGCCCTGCTGGGCTTGAGCAGCCATCACTGGACACTCCCATGCGCTCTTTCTTTAGGAATGTTGCACCTGGTAAATATGATGTTTTATTTATCTTAATTGCACGGTGGCTGTCACAGACTAATGGTCCTCACGCACATTCCATCTTCTCCTTCAGAGAGCTTTTGCGGGAGCCAGCTGTCTTTGTGCCAGGCTGTTTTGTGGAATTGGTAGATGGAGCTGACGTATTTCTTGCTATCTTACCTGCTTTGCAGTAAAAAAAATGCAGCACTTCCCTGCATGGCTATCAAAACAACATGGGGGCCCTTCTTTCCATTTCCATTGCTCCTGAGGTATTGCCAGAGCTTGTGTTAAAGCAGATCTGGGAAACTTCTGTATTTGTAAAATGATCACACGGCTTTAGAAGTCAGTACTCAGCTGTTACTTTGAAAGAACCTGACTTGCATACTCAGCTACTTAACTCTGTTCATAGATGCTTGATGTGCGAGCAGTGTATGGTTCCTTTTGAGAGGATTTAAATCGAGCAGGGCATACGCAGATCACAGCCTGACAGGCGAACAAGCGTGCTGTGTACACTGAGAGGCTATTAGCCTTTTGAAGCGTGTCTAGCATTATTTGCATCTCTCTAAGGGCAGCAGTAGTCACTAGGCAAGGGGTTGCAACTTGGAAGTGTTGTTGGAGTGGTTATGGCAGTTGGATGCAGTTTAGCCTTTTAAAGAATCCAGTAGCTGGGCCCGTGTCTCTGAAATGGCTTGCGGTTGGCAGAGAGGACTGAACAAGTATTAGCAAAGGGAACTAAACATAAAATCTTTGTTTTATGTAGAGTATAGGTCTCTCTCTAGATCTACAGCTTTACAAATTGATGCAGTGGGTTGCAGGTAGTTTAAAAGCATGAACTGCCTCTTCCCACCTTTCTGAAGGAAACATTCTTTGAAACCGTACGGAGATCTCCTGCAGCACTTAGAGGTCGCCACCACCGTTGCTGTTTTGGAGCCAGGGCTGAAACTTGCAAGTACAGCACACTGATGAGATTCACGTCATGGGCACGGTGCTCTGCAGTGGTGCAGAGCGGTCAGGCCCAGCCAAGAGCAGGGTCTGGCCTTGGTGGAGGTGCTGAGCCGCAGAGGAGGTGATGTCAGTGCGTACTGCACTCGGGGAAGAAGAGCTGGTTTTCCTCTGCCCACACGTGCAGCCGTCGGCGGTATCATGAACCGGCCCTGCTCTTGCTGCGTGAATTGCTCGGCCAGTTACGTGTGGCAGCCTTGGTCAGTGTGTCTGTGGGAGCTTCTAGAGAAGCAAGCCCAGCACTGGTGCTGCTGAGGCAGGAACGTGGGGCAGCTCTGGTTGTTCTCAGTTGTCTCTGTTACAGTTGTGAGCCTGAGCAACCGGTCCTGGTGCATAAGAGGTATTTCCTGGCTTTATCCCAGAGAACCAGGGAAAAACCCTTTTGTAAGGGAGCACTACGGTTTTATTTCCCGCTTTTTCATATTCTCTCCAGTGCTGCCACTAGCTGCATGTTGGATTTGGAGCCACTTCATTTCTGACTTGCTCTATAAACTCAGTGCAAGTGTGTTCAAGTGTGGCGCGTGACTCTTGCCACTGCCAAGGCTGCTTAAGAGCCAAGTCCAGCTGGCTAGAAAGCCTTAACTCTTGTCTTGCACAGTGTGTGTGATCAGAGTAGTGATGCCTGTCCCAAACAAGCCCTTTATTACAGGCTTGTTGTAATGTTAAATTAAATCATGCCTAGCAGAGCTATTGCAGGCCTGTCTTTGGGGTTTATGTGCCAAGAGATGTTCCTGTGGGTGTTGTTCCAGGTATTAGAGATTAGAGAGAGCAATCTTTGTGGCATGTATCACTAATTTTTCTGCATGTGTCCTTTCTGTCCACTGTGTCTCAAACTGACTTGGGAAACTTAAGTCTTGGCTTTTCTTCCTTAGACATGTAAGCATTTGCTAGTACCACTGAAGTGCAGCAGAGTCCTGACCATGTCTTATGGCCGTGCTCTGTGAAGCCCATCCAAGCACTGTACAGTGTATTTTTCTTGTTGTTCTTTCAGAAAGGTAAGCCTAAGATTGATATCTCTTTTTTTCCCTTCACCTCCTTGATCTTTATACTTAAGAAGTTAACTTTATGACGCTACTTTAAAAAGGAAAAAAAAACCAAACCCCAAATGTCTAGTGCCTTTCTTAAGGGAATGCTGCATCACTAGGCTGGATCTGAGCATCCACACCTCTGTGAAAATGAAGAGCCCAAGTTAGACAAGCTGTAAAGATGCCTTTGAGCATGAGACTGCTTTGAAAGGGGTGAAAAGAAGGGGCGCTGAAGATGGGTAATTGTCACTTCAACTATGACACTGTGTTTTGTAGCATTTCAACCGTGGAGGTTTCCTACTTTACCTGTTCCTAACAGTGACTTGTCTGGACTGGTGCTGTACTCAGCTTGGCGTGAAGACAGTAGAATTGTAGAACAGGATCGGTTTTGTTTGTAACAAAGTACAAGTTCTGCTCATAAAAAATGCCGGGTTTCCCCCCCACCTGTCAAGCCCGGCCACAAAGCAAGCAGAAAACCCTTCGTACAGTAAGAGCTGGGCACCAGATGTGTGGGACCTGTGTGTGTCCCTGCACAGCGAGCAGCAGGAGGCTGTGGAAAGCAGACAAGTATCTCTGTTCCGAACAGGTTTTCTGGCTGTTCAACGCCACCGTAGCTGAATGGGAGTCTGGAATGAGCCCTATCCTGCCAGGGGTGTGGTAAAACCTGTCTGCTGCACTGCCCTTGTGTGTCTGTCTCTGCAAGTGCTGCAGCTTGAGGCATGGGGTGCCTCTGCTGGGGACCAGTGGGCTTGCTTTCCCTTACAAACCGTTCTGCATGCCCTTCGCTGAGCCCTGCCCTGGGGGGCCGGAGGGGCTCCGAGTCCAGCATGTTGCTTCCTGCACTAGACTGATGACATTACTGTAGCTAATCCTGAGGCAGGGTCATTACTGTAAATGTTTGTGTTTTTTTCAGTTGAGCAAGAAAAAAATGCAACTCCCAGGGCACTTTCTTAAAGGTGCCACTTTAAAAATTAGTGGAGAATAAGGACACTTATTTTTAAAGTTCCTAATAGAAATCTTTTTTGAAATTCCCAGTGGGGGAGGAAGAGTTGTTCTTTCTCTTGAATGACAAATACCAATTTGTATAATATCAGTGTTAAAAATGTTGAGATTTTCACAAAATATTTTAAAAAAGTATAATAGTGTCATTAATATAAAAATATAATAGCAGTATTTAATCCTTTCAGTCTGTAAAGAATAAGGAAAAACAGAAGGTAAATATTCTTACAGAGAGTAGCTGAGCTTTAAGGTTCACTTGGTTTAAAGTCCTCATTTTGTTTGCAAATGCATTGTTAATGTTTAGAGGTTATACTAATGTTATTTATTAATTGTTTCCGTTCTTGTATGCTGCCCACTAAGAGCTTCTTTGTTTGGGATTTCATTCACCTGTGTCAGTAAAAAGAAAACAAAACAAAGTTTTATTTTTAAATAAAATTTCCTTTGTTGTAGCATATGGTCTGTGTTGTGTTGGTTCTGTGAGTCCTGCAAAAAGAATATCCTGCTCCAGCCTGTCTCGGTCCCCTTGTTGGGGGTGCCCAGGCCTGAGGTGCTCAGTGTCCCGGACCTCCTGCGGGCTGCAGCCGGACTCTGTAGCTGTTTCAGCTGTTACCACAGTTCTCTGTTAAATTCGAATTCGTATCATGGATGATAACGAACAGAGGGCAGGAAAGATTCATTCAAAGTTGATACTAATCAGTCTCGATAGAGTTAGCGTATCCTAATAGAATCGATCAGTGGAGGCTGTAATCCATCAGGACCTGTTAGATCTGAGAATGACGTTGACAGGTTTGTTGCCACCCACGAGCTGAGCCTGAGGAGCCCGCAGGATCTGGTGGAGCTGAACAGGCTCTGCAGTGTCTGTCGGGTCTCACAGCTGCGGAAGCGTCAGTCCCATCCCAACAAACAGCGTCTGCTGGGCTCCATTCGCCTCTCACAGCCTCCGTTAGTACGTTACTACAGCCTCGTCGCCACCCAAAAGGAGCTGTTTAGAACGACCTCCCTCCCCTTGGGACCGGTGACCGTGATGCCTTTGGACTGAATTCAGGTGAAATGACACCAACCAACCAGTTTTATACTTTATTAATACAAAATGCAAGGTGCATGTAATTAGGTACGATAGATAGCTTGATGGCGATGACTTTAGCTGGATAAGCAAGTCCCGTACCACACGTTTTTATTGGATCTGGTCACTGTTCCATAAAAAGAGGAGAGGGAGAGGCCCCTCCTGTGTGCCCGAGCAGTTGCCTTATGTTCCCAGAGACATTTCTTCCAGGAAGCACTACCTAGACCTGGCCCTGGGGAGAGCCATGGCCACCCCCTCCCCTCCCGTCCCGCACCAGCCTGCGGTCACCAAGCCGGGCAGCCGCCACGCACTTGGCAGCAGCGGCTCGTTTCGGTTCCTCTCCGGTTTGGGCAGAAGAGCTTTGCAACCAGCTCTGCTTGAATTTGTGCACTATACGACGCTGTAAGTCAATTATCAATGTATCGGTTCCTTACAAGACTCTAAAAGACGTTTATGATTATTTTATAGCATTTCTGTAATGATGTATTTTACAGAATTACAGAGCATAACTAGATATGAAATACAAAGACTATATAATAAATCCAACACTATATATACAGAGATAAGTATTAAATGCTTTAATCATGTGTGATCTAACATGCTATGCAATGCTGGACGCTGTTGGAGTCCGTGAGATGCCGGGGGCCCCCGTGAGTCTTGCAGCGAGCGAGACCCTCTGGGTGGGACTGACGCTGCCACTCGTGTGTCTCGGAATCGCAGCACCTATAGCGTCCGGCAGGGTCCAGCCTCCGTTACGCTCGATACTCCGGCACCTGGAGGCTCCCTCAGACTCACATAAGGACAGACTGGCCCAGCGGGTCCCCAGGACCCTCAGGGGGCACCTGCCGTGACTGGGGCCGAATAGGGACTCGTGGCTCACATGGGGTTGAGGGAACCCCTCGAACAAGTCACATAGGGGTCAAAGGAGATTAGTTGGGGTTCAATGAGGACACAGGGGTGAAGGGAATGCCTCAAAATCAGCACTGAGGGGTCAAATGAGGTTAATCGGGGTCAAATGAGGACACAGGGGTCATCTGAGGTCAATGAATGCCTCAAAATCAGCACTGAGGGGTCAAATGAGGACACAGAGGTTATCTGAGGTCAATGAATGCCTCAAAATCAGCACTGAGGGGTCAAATGAGGACACAGAGGTTATCTGAGGTCAACAAATGCCTCAAAATCAGCACTGAGGGGTCAAACGAGGGCATGGGGTCAAATGAGGACACAGGGGTCATCTAAGGTCAACACAAAGTCTCCAAAACAGCACTGAGGGGTCAAATGAGGACACAGAGGTCATCTGAGGTCAACGAATGCCTCAAAATCAGCACTGAGGGGTCAAACGAGGACATGGGGTCAAATGAGGACACAGGGGTCATCTGAGGTCAATGGATGTCTCAAAATCAGCACTGAGGGGTCAAACAAGGTTAATCGGGGTCAAATGAGGACATGGGGATCAAATGAGGATAAGAGGGGTTAAATAATATGAACAGGGGCCCAGTGAGGGGGCACGTGGTGTTTCACGGTATCAAGCCGTAGCGCTGTAGTTACGCAGAGCTGAAGGTGTCCTGGGGCTCACACAGGGCCCAGTGGTGTTGGCCACCATCTGACCGCTCTCGCTGTCACAGCCGCTCTCGCTGTCACACCCCCTGTGGTATCAGCACCTGCTGAGGGGTGGCACAGCCGGTGCATTAACTGCTCGGTGTATTGCCAGGGTGGTCCATCAACGTTCGGTATCACCCACCCTCGCTGCCAGCGCCGCTACGTTACAGCATCAGCTAAATCCAGCTCTGTTGTGCACTGCTATTTATTATTTATTATCTATCATTGAATGTCCTGGCTCGGTTAGAACTTCATAGATTCTAACACTGCTATTACCAACAAGTAATTATTGTTAGTTGGAATCCACTAACAGAGCTGGGTTTAGCATTATTAGTGTTTAGAGTAGCTATCGTTAACAGATAATTCTGCTGATTAAATTACTGTTAGTAACTAATGTTAGTCTACAGTAGCTGCTATCAGCTGTAATGTTCTAATCTAATCAATTTTTAGAACTGATTCTATTAAAACAATGGTCTATTGGTAATTATTATCAGCTACAGCAGCAAGCAGAAAAGTTTTTTATAGATTATCATAACAGAATTATAGATTAGTACCTACAGTAGGAAGTAATACAGATAGCTATTTGAGCCTCTACAGTATCTAGTAGAATCTACAACAGTTATCTATGAGTAGGAGTTACAGTAGCTGGTCCTAAAGTTATCTATCTGAATTTTGTAGATTTTTTTAGATTTACTAATATCTACAATAGCTGGTAAGATTATTTTCTTGTATTATCTACCAGTATCTAATAATACTTCTATTCATTACATAGTTAGTAGTATCTATATTAGCTAAAAATACAATAGTCTGGTAGAATCTATAACAGAATCTACTTATAGAATTATCAATAGTAGTTATTAATGCAAGTACCTATTAGAATTCATTAATGGAATTTCTTGCTAGTATGCCTAGAAGGCAGCCATACAATTTTGTCTCATAATCTATGATAATCTTACCTGTATTAGCATTATTGCAATTATCTATTAAAAGCTATTACCTATTTGTATTTAGTATCTATAGTAGCTATTAATACAACTACCGATTAAAACGTATTAGAATGTATCAATAAGAATTATCTAGCAGGATCCAGAGTAGCTAGTATATGAGTAACAGTTATAATCTATTAGAATTCTTTAAGGGAAAAATCCATTAATATTTATTAGTAGCTATCAATACAATTATCTACTATAATATCTTGTTATCTATTAGAATCTAGTGATAGGACTTATCAAACAGTAGTTATTGGTATCTGTATTAGCTATTCATACAACTACCTAATAGATTCTATAGTTGGGATCTGTTAAAGTTCTGTTGACAGTATTATCTTTTAGTATCTACCGTCCCTAGTAATCTAATTGTACATTACAATCTAATACTATGAGATCTATTACAATCTAATACTATTCTAATAGATTAGAATCCATTAGTAGATTTATTAGTACTGCTAGTTGTCAGCATCTGTAGTAGTTGTTAGTGCAACTACCCGTTCGGCTCTCCAGGATTACCCGTTTCCAGCTACGGGAGGTAGAAAGGTGCCACTGGGAGGACCTGGACAGGATTGCTGACCCACCACCGCGTGTACCTCGTCAGCCGTCACCGCTGCCACCCCTTCACACTTGGTGCCGGGCTCGGCCACCCGTGAATGGGACATTTTCCTGCCCCCACCGTGGGGCAGAGGCTGGTTAAGCCACCACGGCTCTGCCAGCGCGTCCGGGAAGCCAAGGGCAGCTCCTGGCCAAGGCCACCGGCAGCGTGTGCCACTGGTGCTGGGCTGTGACACCTGGCTGCCACCACCAGCCCCCCATGCCCCAAGGTGGCCCAAGTGCCGGGGGGGTTTTCAGCCCACACTCCTCTGCTGGTTTAAACCCATTTCCGAGGGGTAAGTCGGGCTGTCATGGGAGCAAAAGTAAAGGTGGGAGCCTGCATGGAGCCACCCCACCTTAGTAACTCACTCCTGGGGAAGGGGGTCTTGAAATCGGGGCGGGGGGGGACCGGGGGACACGTTGCCCTCGCCATCCCGGTGGGACCACGGTTACAAACTCAGCACCCGGCTTTGAACTTTGTACTTTATTTTCACATATATAAAAAAAACCCTTGCAAGTATCAGACAAAAACTTCTGGAAATGTACACACAATCCAACAAAAATATATATATATATAAACCAAAGCTTTTGCTTCTGCTTCGACAACACTTGCAGCTCACGAGTACAGCTCACGGCTTGTGGGGCACTGGCCGCCGGGTGAACGGGCCCGGGGCCGGAGTGGCTTGTGGACACCAGAGTACTGAGAGTAAGTGACTTAGAGGCAGGAGGGGCTGCAGGGGGCTGATGTCTCTAGGAGGGGGCAGGGGACGGAGCCGTGTGCGGGCGCAGGGCAGGGGCAGGGCAGTGCAGGCTGCTCGCCCACCCGCCCTCCCCACCACACCGCTGCGGGGCCAGAGGTGCCACCGAAGCACAGAAATAAACCAGTTTCACCTGGGGGTGGTAACTGTTCAGCACAGAAATAAAAAACCCTGAGACATCGCTGACTGGCCCTAGCCTAATATTCCTTATTTAAAATTTGGGGGTGGGGGGGGCTCTGGGACCCACTGTTGCCAGCAGCTGCGCAGCCCCCCCCCCCCGAAAGCGATCCAATTCCCGGGGGGAGCGGGAAGAGGGACACCCAGGACTCTGCTAGAAGCCAGGGGACCAAGCCCTTGGTCCAGCATGTGCCTGGGCGATGGGCACCCCGTCCCGCTCCGCCAGGTCCTCACCTCCTGCAGGATCACAGCTACCGGCCGCGGAGCTCCCTGCCTGCACAGCACCGCCAGGACACCCGCACAGCACCACCAGGGCACACTGGGCTGAGCCGACGACACCAGTTTCAAGGCAAAGCAAAGCACTACCCCCTCCCCAGCGGCTGCCAACCGCCGCTCTAACGCACCACTTCCACCCTTCGCTCATCTAACCTGCGCACCGCTACAGCTAAGATGCCTGGGACATCCCAAAAGAAAAATACAATTTCACCAGCTTTTCTGAGCAAGTTTGGGGTAAAACGCATCAAAACCTTCCCAACACATACATACAGGACAGATTTCCTGAAAAAGCCTCCAATCCTTCCGCCAGGTAGCTTAATGGGGTATTTCTTTCTAATATTGCTGTTGGCTTCTCTGTAGTAGTAGTAGTAGTAGTAGTAGTAAGCAAGTCCAGCTTTGCTGCTGCTAAGTCGACAACCTGCAAGCCCACAGTTGAGGTAACGGACAGGTGAGTCAGAGGTGTCCCCTGCGCCTTGGGGCTCAGCACTGTGACGCAGTAACTGTCTCTGGCCGTGCTCCCCAGGTGCTGGAGCAGGGGTGGGACAAGGCAATCCAAGAGCAGGAAAGGTTTGAAGGAAGAAAGCACTTAGTAGATTCCCTCTCTAGTTTCTCAGATCGATGTATTTCTCGCTCTTCAGTCCGCCAAAACAGAAAGAGGGAGAGGGGGAAGAAGCAGTTAGGGATGAACACAAAACCAGGTCCCCTACTGCAGGTGGCTGCGTGACAGACAGCGCCTGCCCCAGGGCGAGGGGCGGCAAGCGTGAGCTGCGTGGGCAGCAGACCCAGGGTGGGATTCTCTCTCGGCCCAACGCAAATCAAACCAGGGTGGGCTCAGGTGCCGCACCCTACGGCTCCACAGGGCGTGCAAGCATGGCAAGCCCTGCCTCAGCGCGGCCACTGCCTGGCACAGATACTGTGAGTCGTTGCTCGAGCCCCCCCGTGGCTCTCGCCCCCAGGAGAGGGGAGCACACAGCCCGGGAGACTCATCTCATCCTGCTCCGGGCTGCCGGGGCAGGGCCCGTTCCCACAGCCCCCGCTCCCCACTCCCAGCCAGAGATGCTCACGTAGCTCGGTCTCCCGCGGCAGCCCGGCTCCGAGGAGCAGGGAAGGAGGCCGAGCAAGCAGCGGGCTCCCGGGCAGTGCCAGGGGCTGGCACGGGGCACAGCTGCACACAGCAGGAGAGGTCTGCTCCTACGTCCTGGAGCAGAGCGCCGCGGCTCCGTCACCTCTGTCACCTCCCCTCCCTCCCACGGCCCCCCTTGAGCATTGATGATGGATGATGGATGCCCATGCGGGGCAGGGGGAGGGGGAGTGCTGGGAGAGGAGCTTGCGGAGAGGAGAAAAGCGTTACCTCGATGCACCCCCATGGCTCCTCGCTCCGCTCCCAGCCCGGAGCAGCCCTCGCCCTGGGGAAGGGCAGCGCACGACGCTCTGTCCTACCTGGTCAGCAGCAGGTCTCTTGTCGCCGTTGGCACCCTGCAGGAGCCCCGCCTCTTCGGAAAGTTTATCTGACTTAACTTCAACTACAATCTTGTCTTTACGTGCCTCTGGCTTTGTGCTAGGGGAGGGAGGTGACAATTTTGAGACATGTTTGTGGTACACCAAAGAGGGCACGTGGCTGGCGGAGCGAGGCCAAGCCCGGGGGCTCCATCTCAGGGGCTGCTCTGGAGTGGGGCTGGGGCCAAGGAAGGCCAGGGGTGAAAGAGGCTCCAGCTCACACGAAGCCTCGGGCTGCCCCGCTCCTCCCTGGGGAGGGATCCCTTGGCTGCTCTACCACTCTGCTGTCCTCCTCCTCGCCTCCCTGCGCGGATGGGGTGAGCAGTGCAGACCCTACGCTGTGGGAAGCTGGAAAGCGCTGCTGAGACCCCAGCACGGTGCCCCCCGAGCTGCCCTATTGCCTCCCTCCACGCTGGGCAGGGAGCAGCTGGTGCAATGAGATGGGAAGCATGAGTGATGGCAAGCACCTCTGGCCCCAGGGGCTCCCTGGGAGGGCAGGCGGCAGTGCTTACATGTCCTGTTTGCCAGTGCGGCCACAGGGGATCTTGCCTTTCTTGTGCAGGAAGTAGATGACAGACCCCAGCACAGCCACCACGAGGATGCAGACGATGATGGCCACAATGATCACCCCTTTGCTCTCTGGCGTCTTTTGATCTAAACACAACGCAAGAGGAAGAAGTTAATGCCTGTCCCACCCTGATGCTCTCCAGCTTCCGCATTACTGCGCTCCCTTGGGGGGAAGGAAAGGACCCCTTCCCCCAGGAAAGCACCACGGGGATCCAGTTCCTGGTGCTTCTCCAGCTCCCTGCAGGAGGCAGATGGCAGTACAAAAACGCTCCGTTCAAACAGCTGCATTAGCACGCTTCGCATTCTGCTGCAGCCTGCCATGCCCCTGCCTGCTTACGGGGTTTCCTGCAAGACATCGGGCTGTCCCTTCCCCTCCCTGCCCAGCGGCCCTGGGCTGCACTTGATAGTAGTTAGATAGATTGCACTCGCTGGGCTACCAGCTGGGGACAAGCAGGCAGCTTCCCCAGGGCTGCAGGAACAGCTGGGGACGGACCCTGGCAGCTCAGCAGGCAGAGAAAAGCAGCGAGAGACGCAGTGCAAGAGCCAGCGGCCAAGGCTCCTTCCCCAGCCCTGAGGCGACTGATGCCCATCCCTGTCACGCTCCCGGTTCCCTCCCCAGCCCCGGTTCCCTCCCCAGCCCCGAGGCGAGTGATGCCCATCGACAGTTCCCTCCCCAGCCCCGAGGCAAGTGATGCCCATCAACAGTTCCCTCCCCAGCCCCGAGGCAAGTGATCCATCGACATTTCCCTCCCCAGCCCCGAGGCGAGTGATGCCCATGAGTGATGCCCATCGATGGCACGCTCCACCGGAGCCTGGGCTGATGGACAGACGCACACACCCAGCGCAGAGCGCGGTGCACAGACTGACCTTTCCTGATGGATTCCACTGGTAAAGCAGGAAGGGAGGGAAAGAGACATTGCTCAGCCACGCCACCGTAGCACGACACGCAGGGTGCCTGTGCAAGGGGGACTAACGCTTCCCTGGGCTGCCAGGGCAGAGTGCAGTGCCCGGGACTCACCCAGCAGCTGGATGTGCTTCTCACTGACACCCAGCGCGTTGGAGACCCTGCACATGGCTCCCGCCCGCAGCAGGTCATGGTTCACACGCACTGTCAGGTTGCTGGCGATGTGCTGGTTTTCAATGTACTCATGAGCCTGCGAGGGGGTGGGGGGGGGCACAGTGAAGGATTCAGCACCCGTGGCAACGCACAGCCCCTCCAAGAGACCCAGCACCCCAGCGCTCACCGTCCCGTTGACGTTCCAGTGGACAGAGGGCTTGGGGAAAGCGATGGCCTTGCAGGTCAGGTTCACCACCTCGTCCTGCCGCACATACAGCGGGGAGCTGATGGCGACGATCCGCGGCTTCCCTGTGCGGAGGGCACATCTAGCACCCGCGGCTCGTGGGGGACAGGGCTCCCTCCAGCCTGGCGGCACGCCTGCACACACACTGCTCCTTACCCTGAACGGCCACGGCCACCTGCTTGCTCTGCTCCAGCCCCGGCACGCTCGGTGCAATCACCTTGCAGCTGAAGTTTCTGGAGGTTTCGAAGGTGAGGTTGCTCAGGAAGAGCTGGTTCCCTTCTGCAACCTTCTTGCCCTGTTGGGAGAGGATGCCCACCGGCCATGAGCCCCAAGCACCAGGCTCCCCAGCTGTCCTTGAGGGCCTCAGCCCTCCCTCCTACGCACAGCAAGGGGGGCTGCAAGCACAGGACCTCCTTGCAGTACTGGCAGGAGGTGAAGGGGTAGAGATGGACAACGTGGGCCCATGGAAGGGCAATCCTAGCCCTGGCCTCTCTCCCAAGAGATGAAGCAAGCTCCTGGCTCTGCCCAGTTTGCTGCAAAGCCCAGGCTCACCAAGCCTGAGCACGACAGTACCCAAATACCTGCTCACCTTGTCATCCCTCCACTGGTAGTCCAGGGCCACAGGGCTGTTGGCATCACAGCTCAGCCTCACACTATCCCCTTCCTTAAGGGGTGAGGACGGCTCCATCTTCACACGGACCTCTTCAATGTCTGGGAGAGGGATGGAGACCAGGACAGGATGAGCAGGAGGGACAAGGCACCCATCACAAGGCCCGCAGGGTCCCATCCCACTGCCTTACAGTTCACAACAAGCTCCACATCCTGCTCCAGCTGTCCCATATCATCCAAGTCCAGAGTCTGGCACCTGTACAGGCCACTGCTGTTCTTAGTCACGTCATGCAGGTTTAGCACCCCACTGTTGGCGTCTGCCAGCGATGACACATCCTGCCAGTCTCCCAGCTGCAGACAGTGAAGAGAAACAGAGCCCTTAGCCCCACACAGGCACCCTCCATCCCAGCTGCTGCATGCCACTCCCCAGGGTCCCCCGGGCAGGGGACGAGGAGCAGCCAGGACATGAGCTGTCCACCAAGACAGAGAGGTGCTCAGGTCCCCTCCAGCCTCACATCTCTCTTATAGAAGCTGAAGACGGGTGCTGGGTTCCCGTCGGCCTCGCAGACCAGCTTCACGTCATCCCCTTCTTTCACCAGCATCGAGGACGGCATGACCTGCAGCTTCACGTGCTGCGCAGGGTCTGCGGGAGGGAGCGGGAGGGATCAGTGCGGAGCCCTGCCAGGCAGCACCGGGTGGCAGGCGCGGCCCCCAGCCCCCGACTCACAGAAGACGGTGACGTTGACTGGCCGTGACTCCATGGCACGCCTCTGTCCCCGCAGCCAGTAGTGCACGGTGCAGTGGTAGAGGGAGTTGCGATCCTCTCGGGTGACGTGGGCAAAGAGGGTGCTGCTCACCGTGTACAGCCCGCTCGACTCGCGGGTCAGCGTGTCCATGATCTTCACCACTACAGGGGACACAGCCGCTGTTCCCAGCCCGTGGGAAAGCCAGGGGAGGGAACAGGGCTCCTCTTGGGTGGCCACGGGCTGCCAGTCCCCAGGCCCTGGGTAGCACAAGTGCCCCAGCCCCTCTCCCCAGCAGGCAGGTCCGGTTCCCCAGCCCCAGCCCACTCACTCTTCTCCTGCTGCTGCAGCTGCTTCCCATTCTTGTACCATGTGATGTTGGAGAACGGGAAGCCGTTCCTGCTCACACACTGGGCAATCTGCAGTGGAGACAGAGAAAGCCTTGAGCACCGGGTGCGCCCATAGGGGAGAGGGGAGCAGGGAGCCCGGCACAGCTGGCAGCCTCCCCTCCCCATGCACAGCCGCTCCTCACCTGCGGGATTTCAGTGCTGTGCACCGAGATGCCTCCCGAGTTGGCCACAATCTCAGGGGTCTCAGGGACCTCTGGAAAGAGAAGCCACCCACAGGTGTTAGGAGGATGGGACAGGATCTCCCAGCAGCCCCGCAGAGTGGACGCGTGGCCGTGCTGCCCTCCCGCCCCATCACTCACTGTAGACGCGGAGCTCAGAGCGGTTCTCGCCCGCACCGTGGCTGCCCGCCTCAACCTGGCACACGAAGGTCCTGGCGTCCTGCACCGTCACCTTGCTGATGGAGAGGGCCTTGTCCTCCGCCACCGACAGCCGCCCCTTGTAGTCCGTGTTATCCTCCACGACCTTACTGCCTACGATGTGGCACAGCCTCACCTGGTTGTTGCCGTCGATCTGCAAGGCGAGGGGCTGAGGCCAGGCCGACAGGGAGCCCAGGAGAAAGCTCTGGGCTAGCTGTCACCCCAGCCCACTGCCCAGCACTCCTCTCCCAGGCCAGCACTCACGTAGAACCAGTTGATGTAGGTGTAGGAATCATTTTCAGGGATGTAGAAGTTGCACTCGATCCTGGCCGTGTCCCCGATCTCCACTTCGACCACCGCTGGCATGGAGACCTCCATCCGGCTGGCTGCAGCTGCAGGACAGAGCCAGTCATGGGGGGGAAGCACGGGGAGGCCCCTAGGTCTGAGCCGGGGATGGGGGGAGCCAAGCCCAGGCCTGTCCCCATCTGCACCCCCCAAAGGGCTGGGGCAGCGCCACGTCCTGTGCCAGCATCCCCCAGGCACTGTGTCCCAGCCCAGCAGCAGTGTCAGCCCGGAGCACGCTGCCAGTGCCTTCTGCATCCACAGGGCATCCACAAGGTGCCCATAGGCTCAGGCCACCAGCACTGCTCCCAGAGAGGGGACAAGGCACGCCGTGCTTGCACCACCAGTCTCCCCAGGACACCTGGGGACACCCACCGCACTGCTGTTGCGGTCCCTGCCAGACCTGCCCTCCCCATGACATCCCAGCCTTACTGAAATGAGCAGCAGGACCTCTGAGCCCCCAGATCCCCCCGCATCACACCGAGGCAGGGAGTAGCTTTCTGGGGTATGGGAAGGGGCTGCATCTCCACAGCCCGCAAGCAAGCGGGTCGCCTTGCCGATGGCTTTAATCAGCCCAGAGCAGCAGTGATCCCCCTCACACCCCAAAGCACACATCTGCCCGCCCGGTCCAAGCCCGCATCCCAGACCAGCACCCACCCACACCGAGGGCCAGCGAAGGAGGCGTCAGAAGTTATCAGAGGCAGGACAAGGGGTGCAGCCAGGACCCCTGGGTCCCTCCCCAAGCTCCAACCCTGCCACCCAGGCAGGAACCCAGAACTTAGAGGCAGAGCATCCACCTCTGCAGCGTACCCAAGATGAGCCCCCACTCACTGCTCCCTGCCCATAAAGCACAGCCAGCACTGCCCACCCCATAGCATGGGTGACACCAGGGACCCGCACCCACAGCGAGCAGAGCCTGCCCACCTCGGCACCCCACCTTCCCCCTCAGCCCATCCACCTACTCGCCCGCAGCAGTAATGGAGCTTCTGGCCAAGCTCCAGAGCAGCAGGGGAAGGTAATGGCTATCGATCCAGGACACGGAACAGAACCGCTCCCCAAGGGGCCGGGGGCAGAGCATCACCCCGGCCGGGCACGGCAGAGACAAGCGCTGCGTCACAGCAAGGCTGGGAGTGCCACAGCCACTGGTCCCGGGGGTGCCAAAGCAAGGGAGGGCTGGGTGGGTGTGCAGCCCTACGGGAGGGGACAGAGGTCGATCCCCCTGCAACAGGGCCAGCCGGCTCAGCACCCACAGCCCAGCCCAGGTATGGCAGCTGTAGACAAGAGGCTGGAGGAAACCAGCTGTGTCAACAGCTCCCTTGATAACGCTGCTCAGTAACAGCCACAGAGCCCTGCAAGTGAGGCAACTTCAAAGGCCAGTGCCGTGCCCAGTGCCCACAAAATACTCCATCTGGAGGGACTATGTGGTGGCACAATGCCAAAATGCAGGCAGGAGCCCTTCTGCCACAGCGAAGTCCCCAGCTCACAAGACCAGCCACCTCAGGACACCCCAACAGCCAGCTTTTGGCCCTCACCCGTTCCGCTGGCACAGTACAGTCGGCACTCAGCAAAGGGGGGCAGACAAAGCACTGCACAGGAAAGGAGGTGCTACAAAAACAGGTGAAAGCCCCACAGATAAGCACGCACTGGGGTCAGGAAACTGGACTGAGCATACATAGGAGAAGATAACTTTACACCTGGCTGCCTGGTGCAGCCGGGCACCCACACACTTGGGCGAGCATGGGGCTGGGGTGTACCCCACCTGCCCCACTGCACTGTCTGCTGAGCCCCGACACTTCTGTGCTGCAGGCAGGCAGGCCGGGCTTTGTGCGTGTGTGTCCCCCCCATCATTTTTAGACCCTGGGAGGGGGAGAGCTGCTGGCCCACCCCACTGACCCGCTCGGCATGAGAGCCCTCATCCAGGCAGCGAAGCAGCCAAACCCATGAGCTCAGAGCTGGAGAATGGCTGGCATCTGGGCTGGCACGAGGCACGTCCCTCCCAACCATCCACTGCCCTTGAGGAGGTGGACATGGACGCTACAGCCCCCACCCTGCCTGGAACAAGGGCTCGCTGCTCCCCCGCTCCGGGGCAGGCTGCACACCAGTCCTCCCCCAGGCTGGAAGGAGCACCCAGCACCACCACAAGTACGGTTAGCTGGGGGCCACAAAGCCCCCCGCAACCCTGGGGACTGAGGGCT
>JAVJGJ010000036.1:1339458-1350936 GCA_035590215.1 Microhierax caerulescens | reverse complement strand
ATGGCCAGCCAGATGTTGGGGAAGGAGGTGGCATTGTAGCCCAGCCCCAGGCACATCTCTACTTCCACGGGCTCACAGACAGACCCTGCCACAGGGCAAGGTGCTTCACTTCTTATAGTGGCAGAGAAGACCACCAGCTGTGCCTCAGGCAGATGTTAGCCGTGGGGCAGCTGCCAGTGTGTCTCCTGGGGCAGGTGGGCTCGGGGGGGGGGCTAAGTGGAGCATCCAGGGGTGGTACTCACCAAAGGCCGGGTAGGAGACTCCGGTGCAGTTCAGCTCATCGGTGCCGTCGGGGCAGTCGTGCCAGCCATCACACACAGACTCCAGCGCCCGGCACTCGCCGTTTCCACAGGAGAACTCTGCGGGGCTGCAGGTCTCTGTGAGATGAGAGGGGCCAGTGCAGCAGGGCATGGGCTCAGGCATGGGCACGGGCAGAGAGCAGGCTGGATGTGGCTGGGAGTCAGCCTCTCCCCATGCTGACCACCCCTGCCTGTGCTCTTCTTGGTCACTGGCCAGGGGACATTATGGCAAGTGGCTGCAGGGCACTTCCACCTGGAAGCCGTGGCCGATAGGTGACCATCACTGGCCCAGCTTGGGGGGATCCCAAATTCCCTGGGTTGTTTGGGGGCAGCCCTCAGGTGACGGATTGTGCCTGTGTGCGGGTGAGCCCTTCCAGGCCATGTTCCCATGGCTAGCATCAATGGGGTTACGGGGTAATTCAGGTGAGAAGGGACCCCAGGGGCCTGCAGCCCAATCTCCTGCCCCAAGCATGGTCAGCTATGGGGTAAGAGCAGTTTTTTCCAAGGCTTATCCGGTCTGGCCTTGAAGACCCCCAAGGATGATGACTGCACAACCCCTCTGGGCCTCCTGCACCCCTGCTTGGCTACCTACTTTCTGTGGCATTGCGGGCTTGGTAGGTGGCAAAGAACCCATCGTCTGCTACTCCCTCATCTGCCACGAAGAGGACAGTCATGACATGGCGTGAGGACGTCAGGGTGGGTGGTACCTGGTGGCCACAGAACCTGCGGGGGTCGTGGGGTGAGGGATAGGGTCACGGTGGGCAGCAGGGTGCGACCAGCACCTACCCAAACCAGCCTGCCCTGTGCCTCAGTTTCCCCAGCTGAGCCACAGGAGCCCAGTGCACCCAGGCTGGTGCGGCAGAGCCAGAGACACCAGGGGGTGCCTGTACCTGCCCATGAGGCTGGCGGCCCCCGTGCCGGCGCTGTCGTGCACCTCCACAAAGTCGAAGCTGCAGTCCTCATGCGTCTCCAGGCTGAAGTTGTGGAAGTGCAGGTCGATGATGTGGCCCACGGGCACTGAGATCTGCCAGAGGCACAGCTGCAGGGCAGGGGGCAGCCAGCGACACCCGTGAAGCCGGGCAGGGGCACCCCAGCTCTCCCCAGGGGGAGGCTGCCTTCCTCCCTGCCTGCCTTCACCCTCACCCTGCTCCCACCTCCACCCAGCAAGCATCCCTTCTCTCACCTGCTGGTGCGGGTACGGCTGGGGGTGGCTCGGGGTGGAGAAGTGCCCCTCCAAGGCAGTCAGCAGCCCCCCGCACTCTGGAGGGACACAAACACATGCAGCTTCACCCCCTGCCCCTCTACCTTCACTCCATCTCCCCAGTCCCCTGCCTCTGCCTCCCACTGCCCATTGCTGTGCCCTCCGGTCGGGTGCTGTGGGGGCTGGGGGCTGTAGGTGGGGGGCTGGCCCACCTTTGTGTTTCAGGCTGCAGTTGGCCTCGTCGCTCTTGTCTATGCAGTCGTGGAAGCCGTCGCAGACAAAGCCCAGGTGGAGGCAGAGCCCCTGGTCACACAAGTGCTCGTCCCAGGCGCAGCTCTCTGCAGTGCAGGCAGAAACGGCCAGGCTGGTGGTGGGGTCCCACCGGGCACCTTCCCCTCCCCCAGTGCCCCTGGGGGTTACTGGAGACCCCCTGGTGCTACCTATGCCTGCCTGCAGTGAGGAGTCCTGGCAGTGCTTGGGGGTGGGGGTACTCACTCTCACTGGGGGCCACGGCGCGGTAGCGGGCGCTGAAGCCTGGGGCACCCACGCTGCTGTCGGAGACAAAAGTGACGCGCAGGTGGTTGGACTTGGTGTTGAAGGTCGGGGGGGCCACGTTGCCACAAAACCTGGGGGCAGAACAAGGCGTGACACTGCTCGCCCTGGAGATGCTGCCCCCTCCCCACTGCACCACCACGCTCCCCAGCTGTGACGGGTTCTACCTGGTCAGGGCCCCCCGTGCTGGGGCAGGATCCATGCCACCGGCCCCCTGCTCTTCGTAGAGTTCCACACGGTCGAAGAGGCAGGAGGCAGTGCCCTCCACGCTGAACGTCTCCATCTTCAGCTGGATGGCGAGGCCGGGGCCCACCGTGATGTGCCAGATGCAGAGTGCGTCGGGTGGGTAGGGGCTGGGGTAGTTGGGGGAGCTGAAGGAGCCCTCGGGGCCCCGCAGGGTCCCGCCACAGGCTGCGTGGGGCAACAGCGTGGGTATGAGCTCCTGCCGTAGGGCACCGCCATCCTGGCGCGCTGCTCCACACGGGACTTACCTGGTGCTGCTGTGCTGGCAGTGGGCAGCCAGCTCGGGGTTGGGGTGGCAGCTGTTTTGTGGGCTGGGGGGTCCCTTCGGGTGGGTGCTGTGGTGGTGGTGGCAGTGCCACGGGCAGGCAGGGCTGTGGCACTGGGTGGCTGCGGGGACGTCAGCTCTGTGCCCAGGGAAGAGCAGGGACAGCTCAGCCCCAGCAGGGAGAAATGGCTGCAGTGCAGGGAAGGGGCTTAGGAAGCCCACCCAGCCCCAGGTCCTGTGCTCCCACCCTACCCCACATGTGTGCAGGACTCAGGGGATCCCACACAGCTCTCAGGGGGCATGGTGCCCTGCCACATCCCAGGGAGGTGGAGACCCCCCTTGCTCCTGTGCATGTGCGTGTTCTCTCCCTACAATGGGCAGGCCTGTGCAGGGTGGATGCCCTCTCTGTGCCCCTCTCCCCCTCTGAGCCGGCTCTGTGTCCCCCACCCCATGGTCACAGCCTGTCCCCCCAGCCCTCCCTGCTCGGGCACTCACGGTGGATGATGATGCCCAGTAGGAGGCTGATGAGGAAGAGGAGGATGGCACTCATCAGAGCCACGCAGAGCCAGGTGAACTTGCAGTCTGCACGGTACTGCCAGCCTGCCTGGCCCCAGAGCCGCCAGCCTGCAGGGGGGCGAGGAAAGTGGGCAGACGCGGGTTGCTGCTAGCCATGCCCGGGTTGCTGCTAGCCATGCCCGGGTTGCTGCTAGCCATGCTCGGGTTGCTGCTAGCCATACCCCTACGCTGCCACCTTCCCGCAGAGCTGGCTGAGCCCTGGCTGGGTACATCCCGACCCTCTTGTCCCCAGGGTACTAGCAGGTCCCCTAAGCCCTGTGGGGAACTTGCCCCACCACCCCACTCCCAGACCCACGACTGCTCCTGGGTCCCCATGGGCAGGGACATGTGTACAAACCCCCAGGCTGGTACCGAGGCCATCTCGGGGTGACGCAGGGCTGGTCCCATCCTTGTTCGGTGGGCACTCGGCGCTTGGCGCTGCCCGGGGCTCCTCGCCCTCAAAGACGGGGTTGCAGAACTCAGTCTGCAGGAGAGTGAGCATGGGTGGTACCACGGGGAACACGCTGCAGGGACCCCTGGGTGGCTAGGTGGGGACCCCGAGGCAGCACCCACACCCCCAGCCCTACCTTGCTGTGATCCAGAGTCTCGGGGCAAAGCGTGATCTCGGTGAAGTCTTTCATGGCGGCAGATGATTGCCAGGGCAGCCTGGCTAGAAGCTTTCCCAGTGCGCCTTGCCCCCCAGCACAGCCGCCCGCCCCACCACCCACTCCTCCCCAGCTGCCCCCATTGACCCTGGGGCAGCGTGGGGACCCCTGCTCCACGCACCGGGGCACAGGCGGTGGCAGTGCCAGCTGTGCCTACACGCGCCACCCCAACACCAGACCCCGTGGAGCCCCGAGGGCCATGCCTGCCACGTTGCGAGTGCAGGGAACCCCGGGAGGCCGGCAGCCCCAGTCCCTTCTGCAGGCCCCTTCCCCCTCGCCCCGTTAATCCAGCTCAGCTGAGGATGCCGAGGTCAGGCTCTGGCACAGAGAACCAGCGTCTTAAAGGGGAAGGTGTGCTCGCACCCACCCCGCTGGGAGCCCATCCTGCCCGGAACGCTGCTTTTGGGTGCACGGAAGCACCACCGGTTTGCCTGCTGCCTCTGGGCTCCCCGCTGGCACAGGGCAGCACCGAAGGGGCTGCCTTGGGGAGCCCAGGCTGAACCATGTGTCCCTCCTTCCCTCGCATCTCGCCAGCACTGGGTGCCTGAGCCCCACCGCCTGCATTCCCACTGCCGCTTAATGCCTCAGTGCCCGTCTCCATCCCTAAGCAGGGGAGAAAGGGGCTATTGTTCAAGGGCTTTGGGGGAAGAGCATGGGCACTGGGGAGCTCCGCAGGGCTGGAGTAGGAGGAAAGGCTGGCACCGCGGGTAGCTAGAGGAGAGGGACTGCCGCCTGCACCCATGCCCGCCTTGCTCCAAGCGAGCCCTGGGCACCTGGAGCCATGCATGGGCAGGCTGCTCCGGCACCCGTGGTGGTTTCCCTCCTGCTGCTGGAGCCGCAGCCCCTCACCTGCCTGCCCAGAGACAAGCACATGTACACAGCGCTCTGTTCAAGCTAAAATTTATTCCTGCACGAGTCTCCCTTGTACGAGACACTTCCCGCCCATCTTGCTTACACAGTAAACAAGCCACTTGCCAAGCAGCAACGCTGCCCCAGTTCGGTACCTGCCGCGGGCAGCCCCTCCATCCTGGCCTGCCCTCCCCAGGCCCTGCCGGGATGCCCCGGATGCTCACAGCACCAGAGTGCTCTGCCTGCGCCTGCAGGGCCAGCGAGGGCGAAGCAGGATGGGTTGCTGGGTTGGATGTAGCTGCCTTGCAGGCTGGGGCTGGGATTGTGCTGGGTCGGGCCCATCTTTCCTCCCGCTGCACCTCAGGCAAGGCAGGATGGGGAGAATAAATTAGAGAAAAGGCTAAAAAGGCCACTGGCGTTTGCTAGCTGGAGGACAGAGCAGCAGGGTGGGTGGGGACGCGCATCCCCGGGCACCTGGGGGGGCTCCTGATCGCAGGAAGAAGAAAGCCCCAATTGCAGATGGTCCCGGAAAGCCACTGTCCTCCCTGCCCCCTCCTCCGCAGGACGGACATTCCTGTGCAACCCCAATGGCCTCCCGCTCCCCTAAATGGTTTAAGGCACCGTTGTATGAGGAGGCAGGTAAAAATCTACCTGAAGCATCCCCCGGCACAAGTCCACGGAGAGCCGGGAAGCAGTGGGTTGCTCCAGGTTGAGCGAAGTCCTCTATAAATACATATAAATTCCACAAAATGTTTTCCTTCCTCCTGTCCAAGAGTCTGGGCCTGAACTCAGGCTGCTTTGAGGAGTGTGCATGGGGCAGCTGGTGGGGACGTGCTGCCTGCGATGGGCAACTGAAGGGCTGGGCTCATTTGCCAGGAGGTTCCCAAGTGCCAGGAGGAAGCCAGGAGCAGTTCACAAATCCTCTGGGATGGCCAAGTGGAATGGGAGTGCCAAGATGCCAGGAGGGATGCGGAGGCTCTCCTAGGTCCCCAGCTCTGGCTGCTCTCCCAGGGGAGCAGAGGTCCTGGCTGAGTCAATGGGGCAGGCAGCCCCATGCCCGCAGAGTCCCTTGCTCAGTACTTTTATTACACACCAAAAAAAAAAAAAAAAAATTAAAACGTACCCCCCAAGGCAAAAACCAAATGCCAGAGACCAGGAGGCGCCTGAGCTGCCTGGGCCCTGCCCCGCCGTGGGCTGCCCTCCTCAGTTCGGAGCTGGGGTGTCACTGCCTGGGGTCTGCTCCTGGCCGCCTCCAGCCTCCCCCTGCAGCCAC
Organism: Microhierax caerulescens; assembly: GCA_035590215.1. NCBI lineage: Eukaryota > Metazoa > Chordata > Aves > Falconiformes > Falconidae > Microhierax > Microhierax caerulescens. The sequence goes on along the minus strand of JAVJGJ010000036.1, from coordinate 1,345,034 downwards.
CTTGGGGTCTCTCCTCTTCACCTCCCTCTTGCACCCAGGGGGCAAATGGCCGAAACCTGGAGGGGCCAGCTCTGAGGGGTGGCGCAGGGGGTCCCCAGGGAGGCAGGGCTGGCTACATGCGGGAGGACGGGCTGGCCAGCTCATAGAAGAGCAGGTAGGCATCGCTGCTGCGGACGTGGCTGGATGACATCGGAGTAACGCTGTGGAGATGGGGAGATGTGCTGTGAGCAATGGGGATAAGGCACCGGGGTGCCCTGGGCAGGGGGTCCCTGCTCGCCCTGGTCCCACTGCCACCCTGTCCCACATGCAGCCTCACCGGGAGTCGTTGAAACTGTGCCACTCGCTGGAGATGGGGCTCTTGCAGTAGGCAGTGTAGTGTCCCCCCATGGTGGTGCCCGAGTGGTTGGAGACGGCGTAGAGGTTGTAAACAGCGTGGTCTGCGGGGAGCAAGGGTGGTGCTCAGCCATGCTGGCTGCTGCCCCACTGCCCCCCAGCGTGGAGCTGGAGCCAGGAGGGACCAGCACCCCAGATGTCTGCAGCTCCCACCGCTCATGCCTCTGCCCCCCACCTTAGGCTGCAGTACCCTGGGGGGCATGAGGGGCCCAGCTGGGAGCCCAGGGCTGGGCTGGAGCCGTAGGAGCCCCGCACTCACTGCAGCTCTGCGAGGCGAACTCCCGGAGGTCCAGATCCTTCAGCTGGAAGTTGACAAAGGTGGTGAGTTTGCTTGTTCGTATCCTGGCCTCTGAGAAGCGCTTCAGGTCTGGGGGGTCATGTCAAGGAGCCAAAGGACAAAGGAGAACCTGTGATGAACCGTCTGCCACCCCACCCCCCTTCCCTCATTCCCAGCACGCCCTGTCCCGGTCCCTCTGCCTGAAGGATACGAAGCACCAGGATCTTGGGGAACTTCTGGATGCTGAATTTCTTTGTGCACCTTGTCCTGGCTTTGCAGCGACAACATGTCTGTGGGAGACAAACAGCACAAGCAGGAGGGTGAGGGCAGTGGCCAACTCCATCGGGCAACAAGCCCACAGTCCTGGCAACAAAGGCACGGAGGGAAAGGGGCCCAGCCTGCACTAAGGCAATCGCCCCCCCCCCCCCCCCCCCATGTCCCGTACCGGCTTCTCATCCCCGTCCAGCACGTCCTCTTTGGTGAAGAGCCGTAAGCAGTCCATGAGGGTCACCTCCCCGTAGCCCTTCTGTGGGAGCACAGTGTGGGTTAGGGACAGGGTGTGTGGGGCAGGGGGCCGGGAGCCAGCAGGGACCACCTACCTTGGGGATGGGCAGGGACAGGTCCCAGAAGGGGTCGAAGGCTGTGGAGCAGTAGCCACACTCACTGCAGGTCAGTGAACTCTTCAGCTGCCCAACGAAGAGGTCTGGTGGGGATGGGATAAAGCAGGGTGAGACCCCCGGTTCCCAGCCCTGCTCCCAGCCCAGCCTTGCCCTCCTCTCCTCACAGCCCTGCTCACCGCTAATGCGGCTGTCCTCCCTCTCCTGGTACCTCCTCCACATCTGCCGGCTCTTCTCGTCATCACTGCAAGAGATGGGAAGACAGAGTGGTACTGAGTGTCACCTGGGGGACGCCAGCCCCTGTGACCCAGCCCAGAGGGACCCATGTGGTCACTGTCCCTGGGCCGTGGTTGCAGGCAGTGAGCTCATCGGTGGGGCTTGTCCCCTGCTTCCACCCCAGCCAGCACTTACGGGAGGTGGTCCAGGGTGTCCGTGCTGGCCCGCGGCCGCACCAGCACACGGTTCACCTCGCTGTGCAGCCCGTCGAGGAGGAACCGAAGGAACTCCTGTGCATCCTGCTGGCTGCAAGACACGGGGCACAGCTGGTGAGCAGCAGCAGGGGCTCAGCTCCCTCCTGCCACCCCTGCACTGCCACCCCTTACTTGTAGCCGACAAAGCGGGGGGCATATCTCTGGATCTGTGTCTTGAACTCAGAGGGGCTCACGCTGTCGTTGGGCGATGAGGTCCACAGCAGCTGAATCAGCTTTGCAAACTCTGTGGGCAAAGAGGCAGGTCAGCGGTGCCGCTGGCCCCGGCCAGCTCTGGTGGCACTGCCGTGCCCTCCAGGGCAGAGCTCGGCCACCCACTCCGGGGTCCCCGTGGCCAGCGCTGGCCACTCTGGAGAGGAGACCCAGCCTTCCCACTGCCTGGGCACCCACAGCACAGCACCTGCCCCAGCAAGGGTGGCGAGAAGCACCGACCTCTGGCTCAGGAAGGCAGGGATGTGCCGCGGGGAAGCCCCGCAGGCGCCGGTGACTGGTTACCTGACATGAGCGCGGTGCGCATGCGACTGTTGTTGTTGAGGTCCCGCAGGTACTGGTTCTGCAGGCAGTAATCCCGCAGCTCCTTGGTGTTGCTCAGGCACTGCAGGATGGAGTTCATGAAGCACTGGGGGAGGCAGAAGAGAAAACCATGGCAACGGGAGGCAGAGGGAGGCAGGCGGTTGCAGGGGGACGCCTGGGGCGGGTGGGCAGAGGGTAGGGATGAAGCAGTGCAGAGCATGGGAAGCTCTTCCTCAGCCAGCACTGGTGGGAGCGGGGTGCAGGGAGCCGCCGGGGCAAGTGTGGGTGCTGGCAGCGAGGTGAAGGGAGAGGGCTCCCCACTGCCCCACAGATGAGCCCGCAGAAGAGCTCGGTGCGAGCTGGGGCCATGCAGCCAGGTGCCTGGGCAAGCACTCACCGTATTGCCGAGGTTTCGCAGGCCGGTCAGCCCCTGCACTGTTTTAGAGCTCTGCAGAGAGAGGGAACAGGGGTGAGACGGGGCCCAGTGAGGTCACGCTGCAGCAGGCATCTGCGTGGAACAGACCCTCAAGTACAAGCAGAGGCCTCATCCTGCCGTGGGCATCATGGGCAGAGCCAGCACCACAGCTGCTCTTTGCACCAGTTGCACTCAGGACTGTGGCTGAGCAGCCGGTGGGCAGCCAGCGCTGGCCTGCCCCATCCCGCCTGCCTGGCTGCTGCTGCTTGGCTCCCTGGCCCAGGATAATGCGCAGGGCTCAAAGTTCTCCCTGCCTGGCGACACTGCTGGCCCATGCCCCGGGCTGCAGGCCAGCCCACCCACCCCCGCTGCCTCCCCTTGCCAGCCCTGTGCGCCAGGAACCTGGGGGGCAGCAATGCCCTGTGCCTGCCCCACAGCTGCAGGAGGTGCCCAGTGCCCCACTGCTGCCCACCTTGCCCACGCTGGGTGTCCCCTCCAGGACACCCTGCACAAGCACAGCGCAGGCTCTGGCACAGCTGTTTTGCAGGATAAAGTCCACTTGGGGAAATGCAAGCCCAGCCCTCTGGCAGTCAGCTGGGGGGACAGGGCTGCGTGCCCAGCGGTGCCCCCCCGCCGCGCTGGCCTGGCTGTGCCGTGCCTCTTCCAGGTGCCCAGGCGCTCCCTGAGCCGGGCAGGCTCACACCAGGCACGGACGGGGGCTGGGGGGGGTCAGGAGGCATCACCGCTCTTTGCTGGAGAGACTGAGAATGTGGTGGGGTCTGGGAGGGCACAAAGTTGCCCACCCCTCTCCCAGCGTAGGGGACCAGATGCTGGCAGGGATGAGTGGTGGGAGCCCGGGGCCCTTGCTCCGAGCCCTGCATGCAAGACCAGCGCAGAAGATGGTGGTGGGGCCAAGCCCCCCCGACCTGTGCCCAAGCAGGGTGGGGGGTCAACAGGGCTTGCAGGGTCAGACTGCTGATTATGCCCTTTTTCCCCCAGATGACCGGGTTTTAAGGATCCTCAGGCAAATGCCCCCCAGCTGCCCACCCCAGGCATGAGGAGGGGGAGGAGGAGAGGAGGGGGCCCAGCAGCTCTGAAATAGCAGCAGCTGGTGTGTGTGTGTGGGAGGTGCTGAGCACCCAGCCCTGACAGCAGCCCAAAATAACCCAGATCCAGTTACACGTGCTCCTTAGCGACGGTGCAGGCATCACCCACCTCAGGGGGGACCAGCACCCGTGGGGGCTCAGCCACCCGGTGTGGGCACACGCGACCCTGCCGGACAGACCGCGTACCCATGTGCTGCGTCAGTGCCCCCGCAGTGCCCAGCGCACAGGAGTGTCCCCAGCCGTGGTGCTCAGTCCTGGGGGGTGGCTGTGCAAAAGTGCCAGGCAACCCCGGCACTTACCCCCAGGCAAGGACCCCCCGGCTGGGGGCAGGCTCAGCCGGGTGAGGGGTGCCAGAAGGCTGTGGCGGGTCAGTGCTGCGCCACGGCTGGCAGAGCTGGCCTGGTGACAGTCCCTGAGCAGACAGGGCTGAGCAAGCAGCAAGACAGGTGGGTCTGTGTCCCAGCAGCCGACAAGCCCTGAAGGGGCCAAGCCCCCGCGAGCTGGCTGCTCATGTCCCCACACCTACTGCGGGGAAGGTCACAGTGCCGGGGCAGGGGGGCTAGCAGCAATTCCTGGGTGCTGCCCCATGTGCCCCAGCCATCTCACCAGGATGCTGCTGGTCCAGTTGCCCTGGTCTGGCAGCTCCCACCGTGTGCCAGGAGGAACTGGCCAGTGTGGGTGCAAACCTCCCCGTGGACCTCACATTCGCCCACTGCCGGGCCAGACCAGGACCTGGTGCCCTCCCAGAGCCTGGAGCCACCCCAGGGGAGGGCTGGGGCTGGAGGGGGGGCAGGTGCTCCCATACCATAGCACAAGCCTGTGTGTACCGAGGTCTTATTTCCCACCCCCCCCCCTGCTTTTCCCTCCCCTGGGTGACTCAACTCCAGCTAATCCCCCTCGCCCGTCCAGGGCTTTATCTAGGACACGGTGCTGCTCAGAGGCGGCGAAGGAGAGCTGGCTCACGCGATGGCGGCTGGGGAGTCCCTGAGGCTGCACTGCAGGAGGGGGACAGGGGACAAGGGATGGGGACAAGGGACAAGATCCTTGTCCTTCCCCATCTGGGTCCGCAGGCCAAGCGCCTGCCGGGGTAGCAGGGGAGCGGGAGCAGCCACCTTACGTAAGTGCCCAGCCCCTGCCCTCCCTGCCCCTTGCGCCTGCTGTTCCCGCCGGGGGAGATGTGCCCCGGCACTGTGGCTCCAGGGACAGCCAGCCTGAGCCTGGTGGCACGGCCAAGGGGCTAGCGTGGCCAGCAGCCCCATCCTTCCAGCGGTGAGGCTGGGGCGCGGGGACTTGGCCAAGGTCACCGCAGGGGCAGGGCTGGGAGAGGGACCCAGGCGTCGCGACACGTGCTATCACCTGCTCCATGTCCCTTCTGCAGGCAGGGCACCAGGGCACGCCAGCGCCGCAGCCACCCAGGATGGGCACCCAGCCCCGGGCACCCCATCCTCTGGCAAGGCAGGGTGCCCCACGCTCCCTGGGGAGGGCAGCCCCCTCCCCACGCCCCCTTGCCTGCCCCCCAGCCGGAGGGGAAGGGGCTGCAGGCAGCCACGGGGGCTCGTACCTTGGTCTTGTTGAGGACGAGCCCGACGAAGGTGGAGACCAGCAGGGACCCTGGCATGGAGGTGCGGGGGCGCAGGTCCTTGTGAAGGTCGGGGAGCGCGGGGGGCTCCTCGGGCAGCGTCACCGTGTAGGAGTCCCTCATGATGGCCCCCGCGAGGGCCAGCCGCGGCTCGGGGGGGGGCTGCCAGGGGGTGGGCACCCCTCACC
>JAVJGJ010000036.1:1321683-1335833 GCA_035590215.1 Microhierax caerulescens | reverse complement strand
GCTGGGCACAGGGGGTCCCACGCAGGGCAGGGCACTGCTGGGCACAGGGGGTCCCACGCAGGGCAGGGCACTGCTGGCACTGCGTGCGGTGCAGCTGGCTCTGGGGTGGAGGGCGCTGGGGAAGGGGCAGGTGAGATGTCAGCAGTGGGCTGCGATGCCGCACGCCCTCTAATGCCCCTGCCTCCATGCCTGGGGGCTTGGGTGGGTGTTGAAAACCCAGGTGGGTGCCAGGAAGAGGGCAGAGGGGAGCCAGCCCTGCCAGGAACAGGACGGGCAGCTCCAGAGGGTCGGGGGAGACCTTTCCCACTAAACCCCAGCTGCGGGCACCTGGCAGGCAGGAGCAGCGTCCTTTCCTTCCTACCCCGTGCTCCTGCTGCGCCTCCCACAGCCCTTTTCCCAGGCCCTTGGGCACAGGAGGGATGTGGGGGCACTGGATGGAAAGAGCTTCCTCTCCTGCTTGCAGGGAAACAGAAAAGAATCCCCCAGCCCTTACACTCCTGGTTGGGTGGACGATGGCGGGACAGAGCCACAGGGAAGCAAAGGGCAGGTGGGACCCTGTGTTGGGGCAGACTTGCCTCCACCGTGGGTGAGTGACGGCTGACGGGGAAGAGAGCGGGAGACAATGCGGGCAGAGCCCGACCAGATCTTGGAAGGAAACCTGAGTGGAAAATTACCAGGCTGCTCCCCTGTGTGCCCGAGCTGGGCTGTGTGTGATGCCTGCTCCTGGCCCGGGGCTGAGGCTCTGGGGATGGTGCAGCACCAACCGATGCCCAGGACGCCGAGTGCCTGCCACCGCGTGCGATGCTGTGCAGAGCAGCCGCTGCCGTGGGGAAACTGCTGCTTCCCTGGCTGCTGTGGCCCGTGCTGGTGGCCAGGGCACAGGGCTCCAGGGTGGCAGCAACAGACCATGGCCAGGGATCAGGCATCGTGGGGCACCAGTGAAACACCCGACTGGCAGCGGGGCTCCCAGTCACTGTGCCAGAGCCAGTACCAGCCAAACCAGCCTTCCCAGCTGGGTGTCTCCAGCACGGCGAGTGCCCTGCCCTGTCGTGTCACCTTCTGGAGCTGGGATGAGGCAGCAGAAAACCCTCTTTGGGCCAGCACTGGGCCAGGGCTGGGAGGGAGCAGAGGGCAGGGGATATGGGCACAGCCAACTGTGTGGGGGCACAGTGCCCATGCAGGTTTGCATGCACGGCGGTGTGAGTGTGCCTGCCCGTGCCATCACCCGCTGTCACATACGCATGCAGAAAGGTGCAGCGTGCACACTGCTGCCGGCACACGGGCACCCTTCGGCGCAGGGCACCCCGTGAGCTGTGCTCCCAGCAGCACAGGCAGCGAGCACAGCCCCGCGGAGGACACGTGCCTGCCCGCACATGGCTGCCTCAGCAGCTCTGGCCCGGGGCTGCTGTGCTGGCAAGGGCGGCTCGAAGGGGCAGCAGCAGCAGCCCTGCTTGGCACAGATGCAGACACTGAGGCATGGAACAACGCACCGAGATTCCCGGGGAGAACGTACAAGGTGCTTCGGGCTCCCTGGCTCAGTACAAGCAGGCATGGACCACACTGACCCCCCCGCAGCACAGCTTTGTCCCCCCCGCCCCAGCAGGCAGCACTTACCGTGGGGTCCTGGGTGGGCACATCGCAGTAGCCATCATCCCTCCCGCAGGGCTGCCTGGCACAGTGGGTGCCGGAGGGCGGCAGGGCAGAGCCAAGGGCGGCCTGTGAGGGGCTGAGGGGGCCAGTAGGGAGGCTGCCATGACTGCTTTTCCTCCCGTAGCTCTCCAGGTAGCTGCGGACGTAGTCGGAGTGTGCAGCAGCCTGGTAGAGACCCTGCAGAGCACCGAGCTCCTGGCGGCCCCGGGTGCTGAGGGCACTAGGTGTGTAGGTGCTGTCCGAGGCGTGCAGCCCTGAAAACTCCCGTGCCAGGTCCGAGTGGCTGATGGATTTGTGACGGCTGAGAGATGCTGTGGTGGGTAGGTAGCCTGGGGGGCTGTTAGGGCCCCCTGCGAAGGGGTAGCACGCACCCCCGCTCAGCCTGCCACTGGGTGGCTGGGGCTGTGTACGGATGTACGTGGGGCTTAGGCGGATGCTGGAGTCGGGGTACAGAGGCAGCCGGCTGCTGTCATAGCCACTGGTTGGGGACAGCCCCGTGTGGTGGTACCGAGGGGAGGCCAGGTAGCTGGCTTTGAAGCCAATTTTGTCACTGTCTGCATAGGATGTGGCCAAGGTGGATCCATAGGAGGTGTAGGAGCTGTAGCCGCTGGGCACCTTGCTGTAGGTGGTCTCGGCATACCGGGACGAGTCGACGTACCGCTTCAGGGTGGAAGAGAGCTGGGACATACTGGAGGCTGGGGCTCAGTAGACTCTCCTGGAAGCATCGACTGCAAGAGAAGAGCCCAGGGGTCAGCACCACCAGGTGCCCACCACCACTGGCACCCACCCAGTAGCCTACCAGCTCCTGCCTTGCCTGGAGAGGCAGACAGGCAACAACGGGAACCCAGGGCACGAAGGCTGCAGGCTGTGGGGTGCAGTGTGGCTATGGCTCCTGCCACCTGCCAGCCCTCCTGGAGAGCCTGGGACAGCAGGACCCAGCTGTCACTGCCACCCATGTGCCTTCAGGCACCTCATCCCACAGAAGAGAGCCCTGGGGCGCAGCCAGAGGCACCCAGCATCCTGGCACCCACAGTCAGCGAAGTCAGAGGACTGCAGCAGTCACCCCTGCCCCAGCCCTGGCATCCCTACCATGCAGCCCTGTGGCTGTCCTGCTCTTGGGGCTGGAGAAGGTGTCCCCAGTGCCTCTTCCAGATGGGAGGCAGTTGCATGGTCACAGTCATGATGCTTTTGTCTGACTCTGGCTGAGATAGGCAGGCGGGATGGACTGATCCAGCCAGCCCAGCACCTTCCCCTCATTATTCAGAGTGAGTACTGGGGTCTGGCAGGGAGTTGTCATTTCCAGCTCACTGCTAGCACACCCCTGCTTGGCTGAGGAGCTGAGACAAGGTCAGGGCATCAGCGCGGGAGTCCTTGCCATCCATCCCTGCTCCACGCTTGGTGCCTGGCACCAGGCAGCAGGTAAGGACCTTGGTGTAGCCACAACCATCTTTGGGGAACTGTGGGGACATCCAGGGATCCCCTCACTGCAGAGGCCAGGCCGCCCAAGCAGCCTGCCCATCTCCCTGCTGTGGCTGCACCCTGCTACCCTCCCGTCAGTAATTCAAGCTGACACAAGTCCTCCTGGTGAGGCAGCTGCTGTGCCCCGGCCAGCCAGGAAGAGCCAGCCTGTAGGGGTGGGCGCCAGCCCAGCCCTCTGTCCCCACATTCCCACAGGTGACACCTGCATGGAGCAGGAGATACATAGGACAGGGATGGAGGTGGCCAGGGCAGACGCAGAGCCAGCCCGGAGCTGGGACAGGGCAGCGCGGCAGCCAGCAGCCTCCAGCACCGCCCGGAGCCAGAGGAAAGTTTGCTTTTAGCACCCAGGCTGGCAGGCTGATGGCTGGTCCCCTACCTGTCCTGGGGCTGGGGCTGGCACCAGGGCAGGCAGGACCCCAGCCAAGCTCCTCCGTCCTGGTGTTGCCGGCGCTCGGCTCCTCAGACGCTTGAAGTCCCTTCCCTGGCCGGACAGTGGCTCATGTGGCTCTGAGAGTCTCCAGTCACCTGGGAGATGACCCTGATTCAAAGGCTTTTCCCAGCCCCGCTGGGGCGGGCTCTGGCCCAGCTCCAAGCCAGGAGGTGACGGAGATGGAGATGGTGCCTGGCCCAGCCCTTGCGCAGCCCCGGCAGCACCCAGGGAGCATCCAGGCTTGGGGACGGGCACTGGATCCCTGGCAAAAGGAGCCACCGCAGCATCACTCGCTCCCTGCCTGACCCTGGCTGGGATCCAGGCTCCTGCTCAGAGCCCTGGAGTCCCCAGTGAATACCTGCCCCCAGTGGGACCCCCTGCCTGAGGGAGCTGGCAGCACCCCCCTGCAGGCATCACCCTGGGGATGGGGGCCACCCCAGCCGCCCTGCTGTGGCCCCTGCCCGTGTGTCCTTGCATTCTCCATGGCAGACCGGCAGAAGTGACCCCCAGGAACCCAGAGTGGTGGGAGGGAGGTGTGCATGGTGGAGATGAGCCCCCTTGGCTCCACAGACCCTGGGGCGGGGGCTGAGGCGGCTGCAGTGTCAGGTCCCCCAGCCACCCCTGCCCAACTAACCCTGGCGTGGAACCGCCCCGGGGCTGCTTTTAGGAGATGGTGGTGAGAAGCAGCATCCAGGCACCGCCGTGGCCTCCTGGCCAGCAGCCCAGCTCGCCCACCAGCCGGCTGCATCCCGGCCAGGGAACCACCATCCCACAGTGCAGAGGAAACTATTTACAAGCGAGAGCAAGGCGGAGCGCACAGACCTGTTTGGGAACAGAGGCTGAGGCGTGGACGATCTGCTCCCGGGACGCCACGAAACACCCCGCTCTTCCCGGCCAGGCTGCGGCCACCCTTGCCAGCATGGGGAGGGCCCAGGGGTGGTTCTGCCAGCCGGGATTTGACATGTACAGTGGGGAATGTTCCTCAGAGGGACATGGGACCCCGGCCAAGGGACTGGCACCCGCTACAGGTGCTGGATTGAGAGCGCCGGAGCCCCTCGGCTCCCAGGGAGCACATGCCTCGCTGCCTGCCTTGCTAGGACACGAGCAGCCTGGCACAGGGACCCTCTCTGGGCTGCCCCTGCTACCCATCCCCACTACCAGCAGAAATGATCCTCTGGGCTCAGGACAGGTGCCTCAGTGCTGGCACAGCCCCATGCCTTCGCTTGCTGCCAGCGGTGCCCGTGCTCACTGCCAGCACCCTGTGCCATCACCCCCTGCCAGCGGTGCCCGTGCTCACTGCCAGCACCCTGTGCCATCACCCCCTGCCAGCGGTGCCGTGCCCTCCCACTGTGCCGTGCCACGGCCGTGGAGCCGCTGCTCCCCGTGGGTGTGCGCAGGGTGCGCCTGCCCCCAGGAAAGCCACCGGCTTGGGAGCGGAAGGGCAGCCGGTGCTTTCTGGCAGCAGGACAGGTCTCCACAGGGCAGCACGTGCCCTGGGAAGCCAATGGAGGGGTGCAGGGCCCGAGAGGAGAACTGCCCCAGACGCAGCAGCTCTAACCCGTTGGCGCTGTGGGAAGAGAGGTCTTACCCCAGAGGAGTGCTGCATCTGCTAGGGCCGCCTGCACTGCAGAGTGCCCCCCGTCACATCAGAGCAGACCCCAGGGCTGCGGTAGAGCAGTGTGCCAGGAGCCCGAGGAGCTGAGGGGGTGTGAGAAAACCCCGGTTCCTCCCATCCCATCGCTTCCTGACCTGCCTGGCCCCTCCCTGCCCGTAATGGTGCTGAGCTTCCCTGCTGCCTAGCAGAGCCCTGGGGCTGGCATGGCTGAGTCAGGCCTCTTGCACCCTCATCATCCTCCCGGCGTGTCAGGGGAAGCTGAGGCACAGGAATGTCCGGTTCACCATCAATGGCCAGGCAGGACCAGTGCCAGGGAGCTGGGGCACCGTGGGGCTGCTGGGGACCCCTGTCCGGCCGCCAGCTCCATCAGCCTTCCCGATGGGAAGCTCAACCCACAGCTGGGAGGCAAACACCCTGGGGGCAGAGGAGCAGAGATCCTGCTCCTTCTCCAGCCACTGTCCTCTGCCGGAGCTCTCCTGCCGGTGGCCTGGTGGCAGCTGTCCCCCCTCGGCAGCCGTGGAGCCCCAGCACGGGCTCAGTTTACACAGCACTCGCTCCATCCAAGGTGTTATGGCACAGCTGCTTCTCGCTTACGCAGGCTTGGAGCTGTGTCCCCTCTCCCCTGAGACACAGTGTCCCAGCCTGGAGGTTACGTGGGAGCTCCCAGCCCTCCGCAATGGCAGAGGCGGGACCCTGGGTGAAGCACGACGTCACCTGCTCCAACCTGCAAGGGGTTTGGGGTGGAGGGGCTCTGTGCCCACCTGACAGTGCCAGAGGGGTGGGACAGCCTCCTGCCCATTCCCCAAGGGGGACAAGGCAAGGGATCCCTCTGGTTTCTTGGTTTCCCTCCAGAAAGGGTGTCCCCAGGCAGCCCTGGGAGGAATGTGCCACAAAGTGTTTGGTCCCTGCAAGGGGCCAGAGTCACCAAGGGGTGTCCTTGGTCAGCAGATAGAGACCCCAGCACCCCGGCGCGCTGCCAGCAGCCTTTCTCTCAGCCCTGCTCCGTCACTCGGGGAGAAGCCACCCTGGCTCCAGCACTGCCCCCCACTGCTCGCCCACCCCAGAGTGATGGGACCTACCCAAGGTCAGACGTGCAGCTGGGTCCAGCCTGGCCAGGGCCCTTCCCCTACGAGCCACTGGGCCTGAGAACCCTCCAAAATCATGCCACATGTGCTGGCCAGGAGTCATCACCCTGGACTCGCTCAGTGCTGCTGACACATACCCACCCAGCTGCACAACCTGCTGCCTGCCGCTCCTGGGCCACCCCCCGGCCAGTAAAACCCCAACCCCACGGGGAACCTTGACATAAGACACAGGGCATGAGTTACTGCTTTGAGGTCTGCGGGTGGAAAAAAAGAGGGGACCCCAGGGAAGTGCCTGGGCGTGCAGCTCTGCCCGCGCCGGGGGACGAGGAGGGTGCTGGGGAGCGCCGCGGGCTGGCAGAGCTGCCAGGTTTTCATGCGCGAGCTCTGAACCTGCTCTTGGGAGATGCAGCGACTGCACAGCTCTCCCCCACGGTTTTACCCAGCTGAAGGAAGAGGGGAGGCAGTTTTGCTGATACTGCTGAGCCTCTGGCACTGTAGCCCCCTCCCCAGGGCCGGTGTCCCCGTGGCACCCCCTCCACTCACCTGCGTGTGGCTGGTGGGGCAGGTGGCCGGTGGCTGGTCAGGGGCATGAGGCCGGCATGGCGAGGGGTGAGCGGCTGGCCGTGGGGTGATGCCTGTGGGGAGCCAATCCTGCCTCCTCAGGGTGCTTCCTCTGGGGCTGGAGGACAGCGAGCGACGCGGAGGGGCCAGCGGCACCAGAGCCCTTTGCAGGGAAGGGGCTGCCCCACAGACGCAATAGCCGGAGGGGGCAGAGCCAGAGGGCTGTGGGGCTGCGTAAAAACACCACCGCAGAAATTCACAGCTCAGGTTACCGGCTAGATAAATATAGTGTCTTTATCTGACCTCACAGGGCGAAGAAATGCTCCTCTCGCATTCCAGCTTTGGAGAGGCTTAAAGGGGACGTGAACCCGAGGGGGCTGGTGGCCCGAGGCAAGGGGGTGCTGGGAGGGGAGGCTGTGGGGGCAGGGGGTCTGTGGGAATGAAGAAGGATGGCTGAGGGTAAGTGTGGGGAGGAGAGAGATCTGGAGAGGGAGATGGAGTTCTGGGAGAGAAAGGATGGACAGCGTTAAGAGGGAGCGGGGTGGGACACAATGTGGTGTGGGGGTCAGGGAGGCAGAAAGAGGGGGTGCCCATGGGTGCCAGTAAGATCTGGAACATCAAGGTAAGGAGAGGAGGTGGTCTAGAGTTTGCCCCCCTCGGGGCAAGCCGTAGGGAGAACCCCCTAAGCCTGTAGCAAAGGTGGGCACGGGGCAGCTGGTGTGGTGGTGTGGGCACTGGTGCACCCACCCCTCATGGCTCCACGGGGACACCAGGACACCCACCGGGCACCGCTCCCCAACGCCTGACCTGCCCAGGGTGGTGAGGCCTCGTGGTATGTCAGCACCTGAGCGGCCGTGACTCAGTGAGCACCTGCCGAGGATAATTAGGAGGGATGTAATTATGGTGGCATTTTCCTCCCTCCTGCCTGGCTCCAGCCCTTAAACAGAGAGGGCTGGGCAAGGGATGCATCTGAGTGTCACTCTGGGAGGCTGCTATGGGGTCATCGGCGGTGTCACGGGGTGGTGGCAGGGCCGTGCTCCCAAACCTGAGGGGGAGCGTGCCCCACGGTCCCCAGCTCCCAGGGCAGCACCTTGACCCCGGGCAGGGAGCGATGCATGGCTGATCTGGCCGCTCTAGGGGATGTGGGACCCTTGGCAGCCCCGCGGGGGGTGTGCAGGGGCATGGGCAGCAGGACGAATCCTGGCAAGACAGACACAGCACCCCAGGGCCAGGAGCTTCAGGATGCACGTGCACACCCAGCCCTGCTCCCAAACGTGCCCCCAGCCCCAGCAATTCCCTTCCCAGAGGATGGCTGGGCCAGGACTGGCCCTGGGGTGCCCGCTGGTACCTACCCTGCCTTGCCTCCCTGCCAGCACAGCGGGCAGCCTTGGCTCACAACGGGGCAAGGAGGGGGGGTCTCCAGGACAGAGCAGCATGGGATAGGGATAGGGACAGGGATGGGATGGGGCTAAGGACCTGGGTGCAGGGGTCCGTTTTCCAGGTGGGCAGAAGGGTATCACCCTCCCCGGGAAAGGCAAGTCTTGTCCCTGCCTGCTTTTGTCCCGCAGGACTCAGGCTGCTGGAGGCCTGGGAGAGGAATGGTGGGGGCTGTCCGGGAAGGGGTTCCCCCCCCCCAGCACAGGTGGTCCCTGCCCTCACTGCAGGCTGACACCCAGCCCAGCCCCGCCACGGCCCCTTGCCCCACCGCCGCACACACGGGTGGCTGTGTCTTCAACACACAACCTAGGGTTTTATTGTGCAGACAGAGGAACACTCCCGGAGGACAGGGGTTTTTTGTTGTTGCTTTTCATAGGGTTCTTTTTTTTTTTTACCCCCCTGAACAGAATTTCTTTTATGACAAGCTGTGGAAACAACTACAAATGTTCACAAAAAAATGAGACTCGAGACGCATCCGTGCTCTGCCGGCTGGGCTCTGCGCCTGCCCCGGTGCCCACCAGCAAGCCCAGGGAGCTGGGCACAGCCAGGCCTCGGCTATACGTGGCCTCAGCAGCACTAGACAGCAAGCAAGCAGGCAGGGATGGGCAAGGAATGGGCACAGGGGTAGGAGGCAGCTCACGGTGTCTGGAGAAGAGCAAGCAGTGGGGAGCCGCTGCTGTGAATTGCTCTCAGCCCTGGTGGCACAGCCCACGCTGCATGGGTAGCTCAGCAGGGCTGGGGTTCACCCCATGGACCCCGATGCCCCTACCTGCATCTCCCCCTGCCCCCGTGCCCTCCCCTGGGTGAGGGCACAGCAGGGCCGGCCCTACGGTCTCTCTCCCACGGCCGGCTGGGCTGCTCCTTGCCCGGAAGCTGCTGGGTTTTGGGGGCACCGGGGCAGCAGCCCACCAGCTCCTTGGGGTCCCGCGGGGCATCGGGGCACGCCTGGGCTGGCCTCGGCATCCCCCTCCCCGCTCTTGCCGCCCCCTCGGGAGGTCCTGGCCTTACTGAGGTGGCGGCCAGGAGCTGGGCTGCCTGTAGGCCCTTTTCTGCTCTTAAATGGAGACAGGGAAATGCTGAGAGGGAGGAGGGAGAAGGGAGGGGGCACATGGTCTCCTCCCAGCGGCATGGTGGGACTGGAGGAAGGTTGCTGAGCCTACCCACGCCAGGCACCCGGACGTGTGCCATGAGGGGTTGGGGCCCCCAGGTGCTCCCTTGGGGAACACAGGGTGACGGTGCAGAGGAATCCCTGTGGAGGCTCCCGTAGGGGAGCCCCCTCCCCACCGCTGCCTCAATCCAGCTCCAGGGGCCTCGGAGAAGGGGGAAGGGGCGAGGGCAGGGCTGTGGCTAGCTCAGAGAGGCTCTGCTTGCCTCCACTGCGTGTGGGGGCTGGCAGCAATTCTCTCGTCACAGCTAAGGGCTGGTCCCCGAGGAGAGCGAGTGGTGTCGCTGGCTCAGGCAGCCCAAAGGTGCCAGGTGATGTCTGGAGGAGGCCTCGCTTCCAGCCCAGCTGCAAAAAACAGATTAGGAAAAACTTGTTGCCAAAGCACGTTTGCAGTGAGTCCCCCTCCCAGAGCCCCAGAAGAGCCCTGAGGAGGCAGGGGCATTTGATGGGTGTCTCCTAGACCTGCTCCCTGCTCTCCTCGCAGCCTGGCCAGGCCCAGCATCATCCCGTGCCTCCCCTGGCCCCTCTGTCTCTTCCCTGCTTGCTCTGAGCCGGGGCTCACCTGTCCCTCTGCCAGTCACGGCAGCGCGGGGTGATTCAGGGCAAGAGGAGCAGGCTGAGGCATCAGCAGGTCACCTGTCTGGCGGGCAGGGTGGGTCTGGGACACCGGCGGCCCCGTCCCCTCCAGGGGCTGTGGGCACAGCACCCAGCATGGGGACCCCTCTGCACGCTCTCGCATCATCTCTTTGTCTTACCTGCCAGTCCAGCTGTCTTTCCCCAGTTCAGAACAGGCAAACCCCAAAAGTTAAAGGGATGGGAGAAGCGGGCTGTGCAGGGCTGAGGCTCCAGTGCTCCCAGCATGAGCAAACCAGCCAGCCTACCGAGCGGGGAGGTGCGATGGGAGAAGCAATGCTGCCTAGCGGAGCCACCATGCTTCGGAGCAGGGCATGTGTGCGTGTAATGGTGGGTCTTGGCACAGGACGGTGGTTAGCGTTAGATACACAGCTATATAGAGATAACACAGAGAGAGGTTTCACTTCTTCCAAATGGTTCAGCTTCTCTTTCCAAGGGCTGCATTCTGGCGGGGGAGGCAGGTTTGCTGGGGTACTCGGTGTGTGCGTGCGTGTGCGTGCGTGTGCGTGCGTGTGCGTGTGTGTGAGTGTGTGTGCTTTTCTTTTCACAGGGACACAAAGTCCACGGCTTGCAGCAGAGGCAGGGAGAGGAGAAGCAGCAGGAGCCACGAAGTGTTCTGGATCAAGAGGCTGAAGCCGGCGCATTTCTCCAGTTTGTCTGTGAGGACAGGGAACAGGGAGGGAGAGAAGAGACACGATGAAATCCCTTGTGAACAGGGATCAGGCTGGGTGTTATAAGGGGTACTGGGACTCAGCTTCTTGCCTCGTCTCTGACACAGAAATTCAAACAAGTCCCATTGTGGCCCCTTTGCCTGTTTCCCCTCCCACCTTGTGCCCATGTAGTGGCAAAGCTTTTGGGGGGCACAGAGACCCTGGGTAGCATAACTCTGCCTCTGCCTGCCTGAGGACACAAGGGGATGGGCACCAGGTAAGACAAAGAAAGGGCTTTGCAGCTGGAGGACTGCTCCTGCAGAGCCTGAGTGTAGAAAATCCCTACTGCACTCCCACTCCGGAGCCCACACCTCTTCAGCCCTTCACCAGCAGACTGGTGACTGGGATTGATCGTGAAGCATCACCGGTGGCAGGACACCTGATCGAGGCGCCCAAGGCAGCACCCAGGACAGGCAGGGTAAGCACCCTGAGATGGGGCAGAGTGAGGCCATCTGTGGGGCTGACCGCTCCGTTTGCAGTAGGAAGGGCATGCAAGGGCTGGGAAATATTTATGGGGCTCAGGCAGGGTTTAGGGATGCCATAGGGGGCTGTGGTTTTCTCTGCTGGCCCTACCAAGCCAAGGAGCAGGTGGGAAGGAGGGACTGAGGCTAGACGCCGCTGCCCATCTCACCTTTGATGACAGTGATGTTCCTTATCTGGTTGCCAGTGTAGTCGTTGGTGGCCTTCAGCTCACACATGTAGACACCCTCATCGCTGGTGGTGAAGCTCTGCAGGTAGAGGCACACCAGGTTCTTGTGCATGGTGACATTGGCTCGGCTTCGGTAGATATTTTCGGAGACGCTGATGGTGCTGTGGATGACGTGCTTCCTGTTGTCCTTGGTGATGCTGAACTCATAGGTCAGGGGGTTGCTGGTTTTGTTCTCATAACGGCAGTCCACCCGGAGGCTCTGGCCCAGCAGACAGGCACTCAGGTCCTTGATCATCTGGCAGTGGGCAGCCTGGAGCACTGGGAGAGGCAAGCAGGGTTTGGACAGGAAACAGTGAGGACTGGGAATGCCCGTGCAGCCTCCTGGCCCTTGCCCAGCTGCTCTGGGCTGAGCTCAGGCTCACTGGAAAGCAGGGAGACTGGAAAGCAGGGAGGGGATGCGTGTCTGCTGGTTGTACCTGTCAGGATGACAGCGATGCCGACGGTGGGGTTCATCTCTCCGCTCAAGGTGCCTGGCGGTGGCTGTCAGCAAAAGGGGAGCCTGGGCAGGGAGAGAGAGAGGCAGTTAGCCAGGGCATGGCCCCAGCACACAGATGTGGGCCCTTGGTGGTACAGACATGTGCACACATGGCACAGGTGGCCAGGCTGCCTCTTCTCGCACAAGTAATGCTCTGCAGCCTCGTCACGAGGTCTGATTCACTGCGTAGGGACCTGCAACGAGCTAGGGAATCGGGCACTGTGCTTTCCACATCCCCAGGCAATGCTGGCCATGGCCTCTTTCCTGGATCCCCTGTGTCAGACATGAAATGAGCGTGGCACAGACCTACAGCTGCCTGCAGTGAGGCCCACACGTGCTGCCCTCCCCCCCTCCTGCCCCATGCCCAGGCTGGGTGCCCACTCAAGGGACTGGCAGGAGAAATCGAGATGCGCCTCGGTGCCTGCACATCATGGCTGGGGGGCTGCGGCTCACGGTGAGTGTGCTGCCAGGTGAGGGACCCTCCCTCGCGCCGGTGGGTGCCAGGCCTGCCAGCCCCCCCTGCGGCTCCAGCGGGTGAGCTCAGCAAAGATGACTCATTGCAATGCAGTGAGGGAAAGGGGCCAAAAGCAGTGAAAAGAAGGGACACGGCAGCTGGACAGGGAGCCAAGACTGCCGAGGGACGGCACCACGTCTCCAGGAGCTGAGCTGAGCCTGCCCGGCCACAGGGTGGAAGGGCTTTGGGGTGGCAGAGTCCACCCTCTGGGTCCCTGGCATGATGCTCCTCTCTCTTCAAGCTGCCTGCTGGTCTGGGTGGGTGAGGAGCCCGCAGATGTGCTGTCAAAACCGCAGCGCTGCTGGGGGTTCCAATCCAGCTGAAAGGAATCAGTTAAAGGTTTGCAGTCCAGCCAAGCAGCTGCATGGGGAACCCAGCCGCAGACATGCGGAATGGAGGGAGAGGGTGGGGGAGCAGCAAAGCAGACACCAGGGCTGAAGGACACACCGCACGCGCTGCAGTCGGTCCTCCAGGCTGGGGGTTGTGAGGCCAGGTCCAAGAGGGGGAGGTAAATTACCACCTTTGGGACTCCAGGCTGGCAGAGGGGACAGAAAACCCCCAGTTTGCTCCCTCTGAGCCTGCCTAAGCATCCAGAGAAGAGCTAGGAATTGCCTGCACTGCAGCCAGCTGGATTTTTCTTTTTAGCATTTTTTTGGGTCTTTCGTGCAACATTCTAGGAGGAAATACCAAACCCGTTTGCTCACTCTGAAGCTGTGAAAGATCTCTATATCTGCAACCCCAAACCCTGGCCAGGAAGAAAAATTCCCTTCTGTTTTGTTTTGGCAACCAAGATGTTGCAAATGGGGGCAAATGCATGATGTAGGAGACCGGCCCCTGTCCCTTGCTTTGTCCTTTCTCAGCTCGGATCCACTCCTCTCTCAGCGTCCTGGGGCACTATCTAGGTCACAGCCAGGCTTTCCTCCAGAAAATCAGTGCAAATAAGCTCCCAGAGAGGGGGCTTCCTCCCACCTGTGTGCAAAAGTACTCAGATCCTCTGGGTTCTGGGTTCAGGAGCCCTTGGATCCCTTGTACCTCTCCTCTCCTCCTGACAGCGGTACCGGGAGCGGAGCTAGCTCTTGCTCCTGCATGATACCAGGGGCTTTGCGTGGGGACAGGACCCCCGAGGACGGCAGCATTGGGGTGACTCCGGCTCTGGCAGAGCAAAGCTTTCCGGCACGGTCTCGGCCACCTGCTTGGGGCCACAGTGCAGTGGTCCGTGCCCCTGTGCCCACCACCGTGACAAGCCAAGGGTGACAAGCGGTCTGTGGGGATGGCAGCGCGGTGGGTGGGTGGTGCTGGGCAAGGAGAGAGCCAGACTGATGGGCTGAGAGAAACTGAGACCCCCGCCCCAAGCCTGGCTGTGCCAGGGGGGCAGGGGAGCTGCCAACAAAAGGGGGGCACATGGGGGCTCCCGGGTACTGGGAGCAAAGCGGGGTGGGTGAGATCTGTGCTCTGGCCCTGCAGGGGACGGGAAGATTCGGGGTGGGCGCTGGCCTCTTTGTGGGGAGCGGGCAGGGGTGCAGCAGCCGCGCGTGGGAGTGGAAGGCGGGGGGCGCGGGGCGGGGGTGCGCGCGCGGGCGTGCCCACGGAGCAATGCCGCAGTCCCCGTGCTCGGCGGGGGGGCATCGGCACCGATTCGAAAGCGCAGAGAGCATCCCCGCACGGAGAGCATCCCCCTCCGCGGCCG
>JAVJGJ010000036.1:1308981-1319774 GCA_035590215.1 Microhierax caerulescens | reverse complement strand
CATGTAACCACGTGCACACACATGCGTGCGCTCACATGCACACTTCGCTTTTACATCTAACCCCATCTCTCTACAACTACGTCCCCTCCACATCCCCACCCTCACCCCCAGCAATGCAAGCACAGGCAGCCGGGGGGGTCCAAGCTCAAAGGGCTGCGCTTTGCAGGCACGCAGTTGCCCAAGTCCCATTACAAGAGGTCTTGGCTCCCTTTAAATCTCTTCCTTGTGGTGCTGTGGAGGGAGGCGTGATTGTGCAGTTTCTGGGCAGTGCTGGCAGCCAGTATCCTGCCTAGGTACTTACAGGAGGCTCCTTGCAGAGGTTCTCCTGCTGGATAGTCCCTTCACTGCAGATTGCAGCCTGGCTGCTATCCATAAACCAGAGAAAATCAGTCTCCAAGTCACACCTAATGCAGAGGCGGCCTCCAGATACTGGCCAAAGGAAAAGAAAAGGTGAGGGGGAGAAAATCTGATGATGACAGACAGACCAGCAAATGGAGAGGGGGGCAGGCAGCATTTGTATTGGCAGGTGTCAGACAGAAAGAGAGACAGCCAAGCATAAACAGGGGCCAGGAGGTAGCCAGACAGACATGGTGCAGCACAGCAGTGCCGATACCAGCAGGCACGGGTCGATGCAGCAAGACAGATGGACAAGCAGGCAGAGGCAGGGCACAGGCAGCTCTCCTAGAAGGCCAGATCAGCCCAGCTGTCCCTAGCTCTGGAGAGAAAGCCAGGGCATGTGGGGCATCCTTCTGCTCTGCTGGAGTGTGCTGAGGGCATCACTGCTCCCAGTAGCTCAAGGACCATCCCCAGTAGCTGCGGGAGACAGGCTGGGTGCAGAAGCACTGAGGGGGACAATGACTCGGGTGTCTGGTGCTGCTGCAGCAATTAAAACCTGGCCTTGCCCCAAGGACATCCTGCTGCAGGGGACACCCTTGTTCGAGGAGAAAGGTGGGTGCACATCCTTTCCAAGAGGAACATCTCTCCCCTGCCCTCAGCCTATCCATGAACATGGGAAGAAGAGTTTCTCTTCCTCCTGCTCGTGAATCACTGCACAGCGGTATATGCTGGGTCCTGCTCAAAACGTGACAGCAGGATGCCCACGCAGCAGCTGGTCCCTACCAGCAACCATTTGCTCTCCCACTGCTAATTGCTGGGGAGGGGAGACATGAGGTCCCATTTGACAGGACCTGGGGGCAGCACTCCTGGGGGGAGACTCCTGGCATCCTCTCGGAGGCCATTAGAGCTGGGGAGTTACGAGATGGAGGAGTAAGGGAGGGTATCTGAGAATTGGTGTTATTGATCTGGCAGATCTGGCAGAGATCGCAGCTCTAGGCTGGACTGATGGATATGCTCACCTGCTGCACAGCGCAGCGCCTGCCCCTGCACATCCCCACTTCGGCTGGCAGGCTGGCCAGGCCCCAGAGCTCCATCCGGTAGGAGAGGTGCACAGGATTCATGCTTCCCACAGCACTGAGCCAAACCTGGGCCCTTCCCACCTCATCTTTGAGGGACAAGAAAGGGTGGCTGCAGAAGAGCTTTGCCCTTGATTGGAGAGACAGAATGGCCCTCGGGAGCCCAGTGAGGCCCTACGGATGCTATATGTAGCATGGCCCAGATACGAAGCCCCTGGGCTTTGTGGCACCACCGCACAGAGCGGGGGGTGGAGGAGACTGTGCTCCCCTCCTTCCCGCACGAAACACACAGCCATGGAAAACAGGGGCAGGCAGGGCTCCTGCTGCAGCACTGGCCTGGGGTCTGCTGTGCTTCAAGCAGCCACACCAGCTCATCAAAGGAGATGGCTGGCTCACACACAGCCCCAGCTCTGCCAGGGTGCTTCGCCTGCAGTGTGTGGTGCTCCTCCTTGGTAGCCTCGACCTGTTCCCTGGCTGCATCCTCGGTACAGAGAAGCCCCAGAGACTGAAGGCCTCAGTCTAACAGACAGGATTCCAGGGCTGGGAAGCACCTGTGAGGACCCAGCTTCGGTCCCTGCACTGACACACCTGCCAGCAGGAACATCCCTCCCTTCCCCCTGTTCCTCCCTGTGTGCTGTGACTAGCAGAAAGTCCTGGCTCTCTGCTCCTACCCAGTCATGCAAGAGTGCCCCAAGGATGAGGATGCTGAGCCCTCCCACTTGTTGTGGTGGCTTGCCTTGAAGAGAAGGTTCTCTGGGAGGCTGCCAGCAGTGAGTATTCACTACAGTGTAGGACCTCCCCCCTTTTAAATCTCTGCTTCATCTAGCACTGCTGCCTTTCCACCCTCCTGGGATCTGGGAGCCACCAGGCAAGTTCCCAGCAGTGCAGCTTTCCTGCCCAGCTAGAGCAGAGCCATTCTCCTTGCGATCTGCTATCCATCTGGAGGAGCGGGTGACCATCTCTGTCTGCCTCTAGCCCTTCCTGCCCAAGGCCACTAAAATCTTCCTGCAAGAGACTTGGAAATCTTTGTGGGAGTCAGCCAGGACACTAGGAGCCAGCTCAGCTTGGGAGAGGGTGTTGATTGAGGCACAGAGCTCTCGGCTTGCTCCATCTGGTCCCCAGACTGAGTGGGAGTGGTGCTTGGCTGCCTGCTTCAGCCTCCTCCTCATTGCCTCCCATTGCAGCCAGTGATGCATCCTGCTGGTGCTTGGCATGGGCTAGGTTTTCTCCACGCAGCTGCTGGGATGGGAGAGCTGCTTTCCACACTGTGCCCTGCAGACCTGACCTCTGCTGAGCTTAGAGGGAGACTTGCCCCTGGGGGAAGGAGAAACATCTCTGCCAGCTGAACTGGGCCGGTCTGGCAGATAATTCAGCTCCCAGCTCAGAGTTGAGCTGTGCCCCTTACCTGCAGGGTGGGGGGGCAGAGAGCCTGTGTTCAACCTCTCTGCAAGGGTGCCACATCCCACGGGCTCTTTGTATGACAGTCAACATGGACAGAGCTGGAACCAGGAAAAGGTGTCACTTCAGATGGTGAAACTCCCCTCCTCTACCTGCTGAACACCTTACCCTGTGACACGGTGCACACACACCCTGTCCCCTCCTTAAGCTGGCAGTCAAGGGGACTGCCTGCCTATAGGGGCTCATCCCAGGTTGTGTGGCATTAGAAGCCCCAGACAGGCGGCTGACTCCCAGAGCGGCTTTAAACCCCTTTGTCCTCGGGAAATTTACCTGTGTGGGAAAGGAGAAGACCCTAGTGGCCTTCTGGGAAGATGCTAGGCAGAGAAAGGGGCGCAGAGCGCCGCACTGCCTCTGCTCCCCAGCCCCAGCCTAGCTTTCTCTGTCTTGGGAGAGATGAATAATGCAAGCTACAGAAAGCAGAAATAGCTTCCCCGAATTTCCCCTTCCTAACGAACGGAAACTGTTTATTAATAACCCTTATTTATGAAGAAACCGTCAGGCCAGGGTGGTTAAGTCTTACCGTGTGGGTTCCTGTGGATAGTTCCAGAGGAGAAGAGCTGATGGAAACAGCTGCTTGCAGGGTCCCCGCTGTGCTCCAAGCCAGCTGGGAAGCTCCTCGCTCTGAAAAGCAGCAGGTTAAATACAGGCAGGTTAAACACAGGCAGGCAGGTTAAACACAGGCAGGCAGGTTCAACACAGGCAGGCAGGTTCAACACAGGCAGGCAGAGTGGAGCCGGGTTCTACATTGAGGCTGGAGGCTGTCAGGCCTGGCGCTCACCCTGGCAGTGCTGGAAGGGCAGGGGCTGTCGCCACAGCACACAGTGCTCCCTTCAGCAGCCAGCCAGCTGCTCCCCACGCTTGGGCTTGTGTCATCAGCTCCAGCACTCGTTCTTCTCCCCCATTGTCAGCGGGGACAATGGGAGCTGCACCGGGGCTGAGCCAGGAAGGACTTTTCCGCTCCTTGTCTCCTCTGCCACTGACATGAACCAGCAAGCCCGTGCTGCCGTCGTGCCTCCTCAGCCC
Source organism: Microhierax caerulescens (assembly GCA_035590215.1). Classification (NCBI taxonomy): domain Eukaryota; kingdom Metazoa; phylum Chordata; class Aves; order Falconiformes; family Falconidae; genus Microhierax; species Microhierax caerulescens. The sequence continues at coordinate 1,315,881 of JAVJGJ010000036.1, read as the reverse complement.
TCCTGCCCCAAGGACACCCGGGTGGCGGGGAAGAGCGGGAGACAGCCCAGGGCCTGATGCCAGCTCTCCCCAGAGGCCCTCAGCTCGCCCTGCATCACCCTGCTCAGCACAGAGCCACAAACACCAGCAGCCCTCCAGCCACATCTGGCCGTGCAACCAGACTTGTGCCATGCTTAGTCACTCAGCAATTTCTCCCAGTCCATAATGACAAATTGTTCGTAGCAGAGGGAGGTTTTCAAGTGCTTCCCAGGCAGCTTTTTTACCCGTTGTTGTCTGCTTCTGTTTGCTTAGGAGGCTGGAGAACCTTGTGTTTCTGGGCTCCCGCGGCAGAGCTAGGAAGCTCGGGTCCCCCATCCCCATCTCTCTTACAATCTCCTTCAGGGGCAGGAAGCGGGTCACCTCGTCTCTCTTTGCATCAGTTTTGACATAGAAAAACACGGCCTGAAGAAATTCCTTCCTCCTTTGTCTAGGCCAACCCCCTGGTTTGAAACACTAATCTCTAGGAGACAGGCTGTGGGTCAGGACAAAAAGAATCACTGAGCTTTTGTAAAGAGAAATCCAAAGACACGACTAAAAGTTAGAAGTGAAAGGGAAAGAAAAAAAATCTTGATTGTAGCAGGGGAGAAGGTACCCGGACTCCCATTAAAGACCGATGCTGGTGCATGAGTGCTTTTCAATGTACTCACTGAGTTTCTACGAGCACCAAGGTGGCAGCTGGGGGCCCTCCAGCGAACACAACCATTTCTGCTGTAGCCACATGATTATTTCCAACAGTGGTACAGCATCAAGTGTCTGAAAATGCTACTGTCCTGGGCTCCTTCCCATCCTCCTGTCACCCCAGGCAGGCAAGAGGCCCCAGCAGGAGCCCCTTACCCTGTAATACAACAGCTCTTGTGGAGACCTCCCCAGGTGTTTCTGCACCTTTGGGGCACCAGAGACAGGCACTTCCAGGGAGCCAAAGTTCAGAGCTCAGAAGCAGGGTCCTGCCAGGGAAAACACAACGCTCAGGCAGGGCTCTGGCTCAACAGCCAGGAGCAGCACAGCGTAACACAGTACTTCACCGGGGAGAGAAGTGGAAGGAGGCACAAGACAGGGTGGGGTTTGGCCCGGCTGCAGGCCTGCTTCGCCTCTGCAGCGGTAAAGCAGAACAAGTCAGTCTGCACGTACAGGACCTTTTACCAGAGCGGCAATGGCTGGAATGCCCACATTGTGAGCAAGTGGCGTTAAACGGGCCACGGTCACCCCCAGGTCGTGCCCTCTCAAGAAGGTTTTCTGTATTGAACGAACTCAAGTCTCTGGAGCTGAATTATCAATAGCAAGCAGGTTTTGGGAAAGTGCAGTTGGAAATTTAGCAGAGACCTAATTCATACAGTGCTTAAACTTTGGAAACAAACTCTAAGGTGAACCTTGACTTCTTCTGAAAAATGTCAATAAAACATATTTCCTCCACAGGCAGATCTGAGGACTACTTTTTGTATGGAGTGCACTTTTCCATTTGCAAGCGTAAATTGCCGGCAAAATCCTTCTTATTGATGAGTTACACCCCATCACCACCACTTCCCCATGAACACAAATGCACGTGGTGTTGGTCTCTGTGTTGGGAAGCGTAGCTTCCCATCATGATCTCATCATCTTTTTGAGCTGCTACTGCTTTACGTAAAGCATCGGTAACTGGACAAGCTGAGTCCTTCCTGTGTCCGGCACGTTCTAAGTCTGGCCTAGTAGCACAACATACCTAACAAGAAACAGAACAGCACCCTTCTCGCTTTGAAGACCTCAAGGTACAACAGCACAGCTGGTAACTACTGTCTGCTCTGCAATCACAAGCATCAAAATGGAACCATTTGAGAGGAGGATGTAATTGGTGAGACCCTGAGGAGAAACGTATGGTGGGGGCCACAGCCACGCCAGGCAGTGCTGTCCGTTCGGCACCAACTGCTCCTTGCTGGATCCCACTTCAGTATTGCAGCACCTGCCATTTACTCCCTTAAGTGACACCAAAACCTCTCCCCAGGAGTTTCACATCAAAGCTGTCACTTTCACCAACCAGTGGGTTTATGACAAACACTTCCTATTTTCCAGGGCAAGGCAGGGACACCAGGTGCTGGGACAAGCCCAGCTGCTCTGTTTAGAGGCCCTTTTCTCTGGGATTAACAGCTGAAAAACTGCACAGCCTTGTACCATCACTAGAAACGAGTAACAAAGGCAACACATAAAGAATCAACCTCTGCAACTTTTTAAAAAGTCTTCCTTGCAAAAAGTAAACTCCCCCTGCCAATGTTTACTGGAAGGAATCTCTCCCTGTGGCTTCAGATACCTTGAGCATGCTCAGAATCAGAAGCTACATACCACTTAGCAGAACATCCAACCTTAATGGAGTCTGTGATCCTGCCAGCCAGCATTTGCTCACATTAACTTACTCTCCTATCCTTTTTAAATATTTACATGGTTTATTAATCTGTGTATTGCCTCTAAACAACTTAACAATATCCTGTATATTAAATGTACAACTTTGTATTTTTCTGTAAACAAACCACCTGGGCAACAGGCTGTGAATGCTGTCAAAGCCGGCAGAGCCTCATCTGCCCTCCAGTGCACTCAGCCTAGCTCTTGCAAGCAGCGATTCCAGACCCCTGAAACGTGCAGTACCACAATGCAGCCCCAAAAAACTCCCCACCATTAGAACGCACCCTTCTCTCCTCTAGTAATTCTATTAATATAGGCTTTCAGAGCTATTTAAAAACATGTGCTGAGTAAAACACATACATAAATAACACCAAGCGCAACAGTGCAGCCACGCTCCCTTTTATTTGGAAAGGAATTCAAAATAAACCCCGTGCACAAGCTGAACAGGGACGGGAGTACCTCCAGACACCCGTCAGCTGTCCTGGAGCTCTACCCTGTAAGATGTCCACTATAGTAATGCAATGTCACGTACTGGACACCTCTCATAATACCTGAGAGCCATGTGGAACAACCTAGAATAAATACACAACCCCCTGACCGCAGGAACTGCAACTCCTGTTGCAAAGGTGAAAAAGCACAAAGAGTACAACCTTACAAGCATGAGTAGCAGAAAGATTTGGAATGAAAATTACTGTAAAACACAGTTTAAAAAAAGTATTTTATTAAAGAATCAGCAGATACAATAATTAGAAAAAAGGAAGCCACACATGCTCTTACTGAACAGAAAGAACAATGTTTCTCTGGAGGATCTGGGCCATAAACTGCAATCCCTGTGAGGATGCTGCAAAAAACCCAAAACTACTGACATAAAACCACCACAACATCTCTAGAATAAAGCAAAAAACCTTAAAGACAAGTTCCCTCAGAGAAACAATCATCCATTATACAAAATACACCAGTTCCCCACAGTTAAATACCTAATGCAGCAACATGCTGAAAATAAAAATCACAAAAGGAATGTCCAATAAAAAAAGTATCTGATGAAAATCACACGACCCAAAACCAAAAAGTAGTCCTTTTGGGGGAGACAACAAGAGTTATCTCATCAAAGCGAGGACGTGCAGCACAACTCCCGCCGGTGCTGGAACTGGGCTCGGAGGCGGGCAGCCTGGGCAAATGGAGCTGGGCATGCGAAGCAGCAGCCAAAGAGCTGCCACAGCCCTCCTTCCAGGGGGCTCCAGCCGCTGCCTGGACCGCAAAGTGCGCGGCACCCTGGGATGCTGGCTGGTCCCCACCTGAAAGGGCAGCCCTGGTCGAAAAGGCCCGCGGAGGCTCCTTCTCTCCGATAGCCGGGGGCAGCCTGACCCACACCCCGCTAGGCAGGGGGGTCGCCCCACACAGGCTGCCAGTGGAGCAAAAGGCTCCCAGACCCGCAGCCTGATTACAGGCAGGTCGACACCCAGGGAGACACAGAGCTCGGCCTTCCCCCACAGCGACAGGAACGAGGTTCGGCAGCCAGGCAGCGGAGCTTCACGGCCAAAGGCCGGGGGGCCGGGGCCTCAGCCCCAAGAACGGGGGGAGCATACGCCTGGCCCCACACACACCGGCCCCACGCCTCTGAAAGGCCGGGGCCAGAGATCCGCCCTGGTTAGAGTGGGGAGAGCTCCAAGTAGCTGTCCTCGCACTCGGTGTGTCCAGGACAGTGTGTTTTGTATTAGTAGTGCAGGTTCTAGTTGTAAAGAGGATTTCTTAAATACTTGGTAACAGCGGCTTTTACTGGCCGATTTGCTAATTGCAATTGGTATGTCTGAGAGAATCCTTTGCCTAGCATGTAGTAGGAGAGAAGAGAGACAGAAGAGCATAAATGGTTATCATACATCAAACAATACCTGTGCTATTGTATGGAAAAGGAATCCTATCAACAACATTAGTCCTATTTGCATAAACCATTTTCCCCACCCCGTTAGTCCCAATGATCAAAGAAGTGATTCTAACCAGGGATTTTGACTCCATCCATCAAACCACTCTTTGGGCTGCATTACTTGGAAATGTTCTCCAGTTTGGCCAGCAACTTCCTTCATGTTCTGACATGCTTCCTCAATGGTGGTGGCAGCATTATGAATAGTAATAGACCATTCACTTTTGGTGAGGTTTAACATTCCACACACTCTTGTTCATTCAGTAATAACATGTGTAAGCTAACTAATTTTGCAAGGCCATTTTAGATACCTGATGTATTTGTAAATTTGGGTTCCCAAGAACATTTGTCTTGTCCAGTTATTTAATACATGTATTTGCCAAGTAATATTTTCTAAAACAAACTGATGTCATTTAAGGGTTACATGTGGGATAAATATTTTCCAACATTAAAGAAATGGTCCTTCCCCATGTGTAATAGCTGGTATTACAACACCATGTACCACACAGTCTGGACAGGTCTGGACCTCAGAGCTCTGTCACCATCTCCTGTGTTTATATGGTACTGTAAATTTGAAAATTTGAGGGACACATAGTAGGCATTTCCAACCCACAAAACAAACTACTTTGCTCTTTTAAGTTTAAGAGTGAGCAGAATCTGCCATCCAAATATCCCCAGGCCAAGCCCAAAGGGGCAGAACAGACTGTGTCAGTACAATCACATTGCTTATGGAGCAGTAGCATCCAGAAATTATCTACTTTCACACCTTTTATTGGTAAGTGAGCTCAGGGAACACCCCAAAAATTTTGGGAACTAGTGCAACCTCATGCGAAGGGTGACATATTTGTAGAATTTCACAGTAGGATTTGGTATCCCAAACAGTTACACATGTTCTGGAGTAGTGTCCTGATTTCAAGGATCCAAGCTTAAACAGTTACGCTTTCCCATTTTGTGTTATTGTGCTACAATTTAGAATCTTAATGCAATTATTTATTACCAGGTTGCTTAGGACTGTTGGCTAGAATGAAGCAAGGAATATACTTACTGAGGAGGGACTCAACGCCACTCACGAGTTGTTTCCAGCCCTAGGTCCTCCCCCTTATTGCTATGGAATTTGGATGCACCATTCTGGGTTCCATTGATTCCAGCTCAGAATTTCCCAGAGTTCTGTCACTTATGACACAGTTATCTTACTCCAAGGATATCCAAGCCCTGGCTGAGAACCACTTTGTTGATGGAAACTCATGCTTTCTTGCCCACATTTTAGTTTTGATGACAGTAGGGGAATTCTTTGTCTTTGTAATGTCTTTGCCCCATTCAAAATTCTAAGAGGAAGCATTTACCTCTCAGGGTTTTCCTTCAGGAAGCCACAAATAATGATTGTAACATTCCTTGGAGCTTTCAGTATATTTCATAGTTTTGTTTATGTTGACCCAAACAGGTCCTTTCCCCTGTGAATCATCAGCTATTGCACTCACACCCTTGGTCAGGTTTACTTCCACCATTGTCTCTGAAGTAGTTTAAGTGCCCCTTCTTCTATTTGGAGTGCTGCAGTGGTGGTCTAACTGGGCATACTATTTCCTTACTGTTTCTCACTGAGCTGCTCCTACCAGAGGTGGGGTGCCAGCAAGCACTTGTTTTAAGCAAAACAAGGAATTAATTCACCACTTCCCATTGGCAGGCAGGTGCTCAGCTCTCCAGGAAAGCAGGGCTCCATCACACGTTACAGTTAATTGGGAAGACAAATGTCATAATGCGTTTCTGTACCCCTTAAACCTAAGCCTTTCCCTTGATAATGCTTACCCTGTGCATTCTGAGGTGCCTCAGATTTTCCACAAAAATTGTCTGGTGGGTCCCCTCTAAATTACCTCAGCTATTCCCTCCAAAATGCCATCTGTCCTCTCTACATTACTTCAGATTTTTCTACAAAAACAGTTGTTTAATCCCCTCTAAATTACCTCACGTTTTCAGCTAAAAATATCATTTCTGTCCCCTCTAAGTTTGGATTCTCTGTCCAAAATGCTGCCTGTCTTCTGAGTTACATCAGACTTTCCCTCAGATATGCTCCCCCCACAAATTACTGCAGATTCACACTTCCAAAAAAAAAAAAAAAAGTATTTTTGTTTCATCTAAATTACCTCAGGTTTTCTGTCTTTGTCCCCTTTAACTTACCTCAGCTTTTCCCTCCAAAATGTTCACTGTCCCCCTCAGACAGAATTACCCTGAGGTAATACAGACACATTAGCTCATATTTGACCCCACAAACGGCCCTGCAAAGTTACTTCAACTTTCTCCCCTACAAAGCTCACTCAGTTCTCTCTGATTTACCTCAGCTTTTCCCTCAGAAACTCCACTGAAACATTGTGCCGTCCTCCGAGGCAGCTGTGCCCCAGACTCCCGCCCTGCGCGCCCTCGGCAAGAGCCCCAAGTCTGCCCCGGGCAACTCCACCACCTCAGCGCCGCGGAAGGCGGAGGGCGGACGGTGCCGGCGCGGGAGAGCGCTGCAGGCGCGCAGCGGCGCGGCTCGGCCCTGGCCCGCCCGCCAGCCACGCCAGCGCGCCGTGCCTCGGGGCGCC
>JAVJGJ010000036.1:1241539-1295626 GCA_035590215.1 Microhierax caerulescens | reverse complement strand
GAGAGTTTGGCCCAGAGAAAGGAAGGGGATGAGTGAAGAGGAAATGATGGCTGATTTTCAGGGTCACTGCAAAGACAGCAATCTGAGAAGAAGCCTATATGGGCTTTGAGTCAAAACCTGAGGGAGTCAGGGCACAGGCGAGGAGCCTGAGCTCAGAGAGCCTGAACTTTCAAAGCTTGCAGGCTAGACATGATGGGGAATTGGAACAGGACCTGAACTTGAGCTTAAAGACACTGCTGAACAGTGGGAGACCCCGTGTCATTGGGAGAAGACCCTGCTTCTGCTCTCCTCCTTGCCACTGTGCCCCTGCATGCTCCCCAAGCTGAGCTGCATGGAGGAGGATCCCAGGCTTGTTCGTTAATAGGAGTGGAGAGACTTTTGCTTCGATTAATTAGTTTGCTGCTCTTCCCCATTTTCAGAACCATCTTTTATTCATGGCCAAGTGGCGCAGACACTGCTGCTTGCTGCCTTCTCAGGATGCCAGCATTAATATTTCATCCTGGAGCCTGCTCATGCCGAAGAGAGCTCATGTCCCATGTACCTGCCTCTTCCCGCAGATCTCCCACCCTGGCGCAGCTCCCATTCCCCTCTTCCAGCTGCAGAGCGGGTCTCCCTGTCTCTTTACAAGCTGTACGGCCTCTCCCTACTCGTGTTCCCTGGCAATTAATGTGGCACACTTAGAGCTGGGGCTTCCAGCTCACTTTGTCTTCTGCGATGCTGGGTAATCAGCCCTGTGCAAAGGGTGTCTTGATTACTGTGGCAACAACGGGTTCTGGGAGCAACTTGTTTTGACATAAAGCAGCAGGGAAGGGGAGTGAAATGTATTCTTCTGTCTTTCTGCCCCTTCCCAGGAAAGCAGGGAAGATGGGATCTATATTTCATTTGCCAGAGGAGCAGTGCAGCGCTGTGGCTGCAAACTGGGAGGAAAGGTGGCTGCTGAAGAAGAAAACCCTGGCTGTACCTGTTGGAGGAGCAGCAGAAACGATGAAAAGAAGCTCTTCTCCTGCTTCTTCACCCCTCTCCTGGCTCCTGTGCATGCACTCTCAGGAGTCAGTTAGCTCTGCAGAACTCCAAGGCCAGGAGCAGCCTTTACCTGCAGCTTCCGTGGCCCCAGCAAGGTGCTCTGTCTGAACAAGGGCAGGCCACAGTGCAGCCATTTGGAGTGGCACTTCATTTACTGAATGGCAGCTCCATAATCCTCTTCAAATAAAAAGACTGTGAAGTTTCTGTGCCGGGAGCTGGTGGAAGGCTTTGCATTCAGGCAGGTGGCACAAAGGAGTATCTCCTTGCTGGATGTAGGCGTTTCTGGGTTTTGCTTGAGCTTAGTTGTTTTTTCTTCATTGGGAATTTTGAGGATTCTTCAGAGGGCATAATAGCTTGTTCCCAGTTGCCCTCCTCAGGACCAATATATCCTATGCGCACTGTATTTGGAGCCCTCAGCAATACACTGATCTCTGGCTGTTGCAGATTAATTAAGGTTCAATTTGTTACAGTTCAGCTGTAGTTTCCAGGTGTGCCTTTCATGCCAAGAGTGAGTCTGTGGATTGGGGAGGATGTGTTTTTCTTTCCCACCTTGCAAAGGAGGGCAGGGTGGCAAAAAAGGGACTCTAGGGATTTTGCACAGGTGAGTACTCAGGGAGGAGGCTGCTATAGAGCTGTTAAAGTGAAGAGTTGATCCTGTTTCCAATACCAAGGTATCTTTGTCACTGGGGCTAGTGCTGGCATACATTCTCCCTGATTAAAGTGCTTGTTCTGGCAGGGGAATACCTTGTAGGTCTTGTGCGATGGGAGAAGAGGCCTCACCAGGTGATCTGTGCCTTTCTCTCTTCACGTCAGCTCTCAGCAGAACCAATTTCTGGTACATTGTCTATCTCTTCAAGAGCAAGATAGCACAGTAGCTCATGATCTGTATGTCCCAAGCCCTCTGGCTCAGTTAATAGGCCCTGCCTGCCCTGCAGCAGAGCCAAGCGCTTTAGGAATCATCAAACCAAAGCATCACCTTAAAAGAGATCCCAAAGCTGGGGTGGGAAAACATGTCTGCTCCAAACTGAGATGCTTTTGGAAAGACCAGATGTTGTTACTGGAGAATCAGAGTCCCCACATTTGCCCCGTGGCTAAAGGAGCCTGGGAGAAGGCACAGATAGAGAGGAGAGCTGGGAGCGACTGTTCTGCAAAGGGTGGATTGCTGGAGAGCACGTGCACGTGAGTGTGCATTCATACATGTGTAGAGGGGATGTGTTCAATTAAGGGAGTCTGACTACAGGTTGCAGGATGTGGAGGCTGCGCGTGGCAGAATCTCCACAGCCTCATTAAACTCTCATGTCCAAATTAAATGTCAGATTTGCATATTGGTTCTGTGTTTTCAGGACCATTATGCAGCAGCCAGGAGGAAGTGCGTGTGGGGGGGGTGCTGTGGGTACCCAGCAGGGAACACAAACCCCGATCTCTGCTTCGTTGCAAGGACACACCACAGGAAATGCCCAGCAGGCTGGAGGAGGAAAAGCTGGTGACAGAAGCACATGCAAGGCAGCGGTGGGCTGGGGGTTATACTTTTCAGGGGGGAGCAAGCCTGTACTCTTCGCTGGTGCAACTTACCAAGGAGGGCACAGACCCAGACCAGTTTGCCCATTGCTGCCTCATTTTATAGTTGGGAAAACTGAGGCATGGGGAAAGGGCGTGACAGATTCACCTAGCAAAGCCTTTCTGGGGATAAAGCACAGGGCACAACACGTTCCTGCCAGTTGTGCTGACAGGAACAAACTGTAGGGTACCCAGCACTTCTGCAAACCAGTCCTTCCAGTTGAAGACCACCTCAACCCAGCCTGATCTCCTTGAAGAATCTCAGGTTCAGCAAGCCAGTTCTTCCTTCCTCTGGAGAAGGATGCATCCTGACCACCCCTCTGCAGCGGGACCGCTGGCAATGTGGCCACACCGAGGAGCAGCTGAACAAGTCCTGAAGCCACTCAGAGGAGTGAGTACTGTGCAGTGCTCTGCTCGTTCTGGTCCTGGCTGAGAGTCCAGGCCCAGCTCCTCTCCAAAGCTGTGCAGTAGCAAAGAGATTACTACCTCACTCCTGGGTGCTCTGTAAAGCCAAGCATGTGACATTTTAGGGATAATTAGGGACTAAGCTTGGTTTTAGTGAGTCAGGGTTCTCCTATGGCTACCTCCATTCCCGTAGGTGGAAGAGAGTGCTGCATGTGATGAGCAGGGCTGTACTGGAGCATCCAAGCTGTTCTTTGGCTAAGCAAACCAGCTCCTGGGGGTTTTTACTACCCACTTGCTTTCAGGTGACAGAGGAAGGGCACTGCACTGCCTGCAGTCTGGTTGTACAGCTTCACCTCCAGAAAGCCCTTTATAATTTCCACCAGGCTGGATTCCAGTAAGATCTTGTTTTAATCCAGATTTAATTACCTGTAAAGACAGACAAGCCTCTTCCTTGCCTCTTGGGAAGCCCAGCCAGCAGGGTAGCTTCAGGTATTGGTACAAAGCCAAACTGCGGCCCAGGTTGGTGAGCCCCTGAAGTGCACAGGAATTTCCATTGTGGATGGAGACAGATAAATGTGTCAAGGGACTGAACTAAGCAGCACTCAGAATCAGCGGTACGGCACCTGAGAGAGGCAGATCCCCCTTCACGGGCAGTAGGAGGTTTACTGGGCTTTGTAGTTGAATGCCTATAATCCCACAAAGGCTTCTGCCAGAGGTCTGGTTGCAGAGCAGTGGGTGGAAGCAGCAGAAAGATGCTTCCTAACGGCATGCTGGTAAACGAGTAGCTAAAAGCAGGACTGACTGCAAGGTAGCAGGACCAGAGCAAAAGCTGTCCACTTCACCACCCCTCCTCAGGCAGGAGCAGACTGAAGGCTCATGAAGGATTAGCAAGATTAGAGAGAGCATCGTTTATAGCGGAAGGTGAGGCAATGTTTCTTCCTTCAGGAAAAGGATCATGGTCACCTGGGTATGCTGTGGTGTGTTGCCCCAGAGTCCCTGCTGGGACCTGAAGGAGTCAGGCAGACAGCGTTTCTTCAGTCCCTGGAAAGAGATGGCAGACAAAGAGGAGGAACAAGGTCTCTATTGCTCAGCAAAGCCTGTGCCTTGCTGCCCTGCACATCTGTGAAGCATGTCACATCCCTAACGGGCCAGATGCAGAAAGAAGCTGAACATCCTTAGAAGGTCAAACTCAGACGGCAGGAAACCCTCCTGGCTAATTCTAAGACATGGAAATGACAGGGCCTTCATGACAGGAGACGCCTGGGAGGCAGAGCAGCATCTGAGTCAGCTGTCTCCAGAGAAAGATTTGTCAATGGCTGGGCTAGTTTTCACCAGCTCCACAGCTGGTGGCAGTTTCTACACTTCATGCGAGAAGCATCTTGTGTGGCTGACGTGCTGGTCCCTGGAGGGGAGCCAGGGGAATAAGGCCACTCCTTTCTCACTAGGGGTTGATGCCTGTGGAGCTTACCCAAGCACTCTTTGCACTGCAGTACCAATTCCCCAGGAACAAAAGGGGCCCAGCATCAGGAAAGAGCCTGCAAGCACAGGGCTGGGGCCTGAAGGGTCTGAAGCATCTTCTCTGGCCGCCTTCCCAACACATGCGTGCCTGTGAGGCCAGGCTATGAGTGCAGCTCCACAGCTCACCACCTTACAGCAGGCTGCTAGACAGGTAAGGACAGCGTACTTCCAGTGGTGTCACTCCTGATTTACACTATTGTAAAGAGAAAGGATGCAGCTTTGATTAAACCTTGTTCTGAGTGCTGGGAGGGACAATGTGATGGAGTACTGGGATGAAACTCTGAGATCTGCCATAGGCTCCCTGTAAGTCAGTTGTATAGTTCCCCCTGGTTCCTGTTCTTCTATCCATAAAAGCTGGGGTATGCCCTGTCTTGGCTATGGGGAGTACAAACCTTTCTGAGACTGCTCCTGCTGACCATTACAACATCTAGGAGAGTAACGGAATTCCACGTGCTGCTCTGCTGACTGCTTCAACACTGATCCTGGGTTGGCAAAACTGCCCATGGAGGAAAGCTCACATTTCCTTTCTGAGTCTCCAGCTGTGAGGCAGCATCCAGCTCCCTCTGCCTACAGTGGCTTTAACCCCAGGAGCCTCTGTGCTCTTCAGGCATTCCTTGGTGTGTTCTCTTCCCTGCCAGGAGGAATAACAGCTGCTCCCTGCAGCAGGGCAGTAGAAAGACCCGCGTGCTTGCTGAGTGGTGGAGGAGAGCATCCTTCATGGCGCAATGGAAGCGGTGAGCCTGGGGCTTCTGCAGGCAGGAGAGCAAGCCATGCAGGATGGCGGGGGTCACAGGGCTCCGAACAAGAATAGCGCTGAGCTTTTATGTGCAAACCCTTTTATGCTTGCCTCTATTCATGCTGGGAAGGAAACTGCTTTCTCTGTATCCATCTCTCTGTCAGAAAATCCTTAGCCTCTGAATAGGTTTACTCTCTGATCTGTAAGCTGTTTAGCACCAAGCCTGTCTAATGGAAGGAGGTGAATGAGTTTGGAGGGCTTTATTGGCAGGACAGTGCTCTGGAGAGGAGGTTGGCTCGATTGTTATTGATGGGACCCTTCACTGGTGGAGAGAGGCTTGAGGATGGGGAGCCAGGCAATGGTGGATAGCCCAAGATTGCAAACTTGGCTATAGACTTGACCCCGAGGTCTGCCACTGCCCCTTTGCCCTGTACCCATGGGCAAATTCCCAGTATTTACTTCTGTAACAGTTGCCCTTCTGTAAAATGCAGTGAAGTGTCCCTCAGTCTCCATGGAAGGTGAAGCAGAAGTCTCCTCTTCCCTTGTGTTTAAGGCCCAGAGCTACTTGACTACCTATAAATAAGTAGGCAGGTAGGTGGTGAAAAGGACACGGCAACAGAGAGCTTGCTCCAGCCTCTGCTTTCTGTCATTGCAACGACGGTGTAGACAAATCCTTGGCTCCTTTGGCTGGATTCCCCAGAGACAGTTGTTAATGCTGCTCTCCCAGGTCTTCCACTGAGCTGTCTCTGCCTACTGCACTCATATAATCAGAAGTTGTAAAACCACTGACAAGTCCATAGACCAGAATGGAGATTACACGCAACATTAAAATTAAAAATGGTCCAGACTTACCAAGCTGTCTTCATTAGCCAGCTGTGTTTTATTTGTGGCTTTTACTGCCAAATAAATAATCTTTCAGGTGAGTCAGTTAAACTGCCCTCAGAAGCAAGAGAAGGTGAGGGGGGGGGGAGACAGTTTTGCATGGCCACTGGGGATTCTGCCACAAATCAGCCAGTTTGCAAACCACAGAACTGGTGTAAAATCGGGATGAAAACCTTTAAAACCCACTGCCACTCCCTGCATCCTCAGTGCAAAACTAAACAGAACAGTCCCTTCCATCCTGCGGCAATGCAGAGCAGGGGTCGGCGATGAGAGTAAATTCAGTCATTTGAGCCTCTGTCTCCCCCACCTTCCCCACAGCCATTCGCTGGTGGTCTTCTGCATTCGCTTGGTTCCTTAGTTTTGTTTCTGTCCTTTTCTACCAGACTTCTGGCTTTAGGAATGGTCCTATGGAAAGCATTAAGACAAGGCGCCGTTGTGGATAATTAAGGGCAGTATTAGAAGGCAGAATATTTGTGCCTCGGCATATTCCAGGGCTTCTATGGAGAAAGCACACTGGTAATGCTCTCACCCGGGTTTCACTGCTCGTGGATTGTTTCATGTGGCTATGGCCAAAGTCACGGTTGCTGATAGAAACTACCAAGTATTAGTGGCTTGGTTTGACTTTTCATAGGAACCATATAAGTCTGTACTCTGTTTTAATTTTCTCTTTGTACTTCTAGATTCTTTCAAGCCACAGGCTTGAAAGGAGTGACATTTGTTTCCCCAGGGATCAAAAAATCTCATGCAAGCTACTGCAAAATGAGAGAAGTGATGCTGCCATCACTGCCAGCAGAGAAGAGTCGGGGTGCAAGGAGCTAAATTCCTCATCTGCTTCCTGCCTGTTCCAGGCTGGCATTTTGTCTCTCTGATTATCCTTGAGTCCCCTACATGCCTGGTCCAGGATCATGGTTAACACAGAAATCCAGCCCTTCCACTTCTGCAGCTGGCTGTGTAAGAAAAGCTCCTCTGTACTAATGAGGGAAGATGAGATATAACTAGGTAAGGTCAGGTATTCTCTGATTATCTGCTTCCTCATCAGAAAACTGCTTTAATGCAGCTGAAATGCTTTGCAGAAAATGCTTTCATAAATACATCAATTTTTATGGGAAATGTGATAACAAATTTGTCTGTGGGAAAGAATGAAAGGTACAGGTGAATCATCCCATTTCAACATTTCCAAAATGGAAAAAATATACCACTTTATATTAGAAGACACCGTTTTGTTCAGAAATGAAAGTTAACTGATATTACAAAAAGATCACAAAGGCTGAGCTTGTATGGGTGTAGGCAGTGAAGGAGCCCTTGTCCTGCTCCTGCTCAAGCAGTTGAGGCAGAGCTCAGCCAAATGAACTTCATCCTTTTAATACAAAGCAGATCTTTTTCCAATCTACCCTTAGACTTTTAAATACCATTTACTGCAAAGCCAGTGCCGTGAGCAGGCACATTACACATTTTGCACGTTACACCAGATAACAGGCTGAAAAATAAACAGTATAGGAAGTAGGGACTCAATTGTAAGACACCTAGTAATCTAGTCCCCGGCAGGGTGGGGACCTTTCCCTCTGTGTGTGGCGTGGCTCTGCTCAAGCAGATATCTTCAGGTAAGGGCAGAGCATCCCCTGTGTGATGCCAGCCCAGCCAGGATGATGGCATGGGGTCCAAAGGAAGAAGACTGGCAGGCAGTGGTCATGGAAGCATCAGATTTGGAAGTGGGCACTGATGCTCGTTTGTTTCTTGGCCCTAGTTTTGCCATTTAGGTTTCTAAAAAGGAGAAAGGCAACTCATGACCCCGCTCCATAGGCATGATATAAGGATGTGTGAAGCTAGTGAGGAGATGCCGTACAATAGCAGAACAGGTTAAGTCTTGGAGATGGGTATGGTTTCACTGGCACAGATGTTAGACAAAAATAAATTCTTCGTGTCAGGCTTCTGCACTTCGTGTGAGACAGACGGCAGGATGGAGCCCGCAGCCATGCTGGGCAGCGTGGCTGCGGCCGTGCCGTGCCTCTGCTCCCGGTGCCACTGGGGCTCCATCCTTCTGTGCTGCCGTGGCGTGAGGTGCCGCATAAAGCGCCTGCTGTGAGCACGCAGGGAACTCCGGCATCCCTCAGCTGGAGTGATTGCTGAGAGCTGGAGTGCTCCCCAGGGAGGCAGCGGGAGAGGTTCATGCTGTTTGTCTGTGTGTGTCTATGTGTGTTTTTTCACTGGTGAAGAAAAAATCTTCTTGGCTCATCTGTCAGGACATGAGGGAGCTCCTGCCTTTGCTGCACAGCCTTGCCATGAAAGCCTTGTCACCCCATGACTCCGGAGGGGCACAGCACGAATAACTGTACTTGTCCCCAGCTGTGCTTTTTAAGGAGGCGGTACTCATTTGTATAATGTCCTATTGTTATGGGATTTAATTAGCTGTGGTTTGTTCGCTCAGCAGAAACAAATGAGGTTTTAATTTTTTGTGTACAGTTGCGAGGTGGTTTTTATTCATCGCATCAGGAGCTCTCTGAGGCCTCCCACGTCAGAAACTGCCTCCAAAAGCACGGAAAGGGCTGGATAAAACTGGGATGATATTCCAGAAGTGGCAGGGTAGGTTGCGGTTTGATATGAGCTGTGGTTATTTGTCACACATGGCACTAGAGTGTCCCCTCCTAGCACCCAGGAGATGTCCTGGTTGCGGAACAGCATACTGCTGGGCAGCGAGTGACTTAGGAAAACTTGTCCTCAGCAATAGTGCCCAAAGGATCCAGATTCCTAGGATCACACACCACACAAGTACTGGTAGGAAACCACACAAGACCCCCTTTCATGTCAGTAGAGGTGTTGAAAGCATGGAAGGAGGTGCTCAGCATAGGAGAAATTCTGGAAATTGGACAGTTGGCTTCATGCAGCCTGAGAACCGGTCAGCAATATTGGAAGAAACTTGCAAAAGCCAGTCAAGAAAGTTGGAGTGTTAGACACAACTGTGAAAGCATTTATTTTGGTATTACTTTTATCCTTTCCTCTGCCTGCTTTCTCCATTTGCTGCCTTCCTTTGCATTTGCAGTCTTGCCGTGTTCATCAGAAAGCCCCAAGTCACTCCCTCCCAGCAGGAGAGTGTGTGGATGCTGAAAGGGGCTGGGGAGCCGGCCTGAGTCCCTCTAAAACCTTCCAGAGCCTCATTTCCTTCTGCTCTGCATTGTCTCTCCTCTCTTCAAGTACCCAGAAGCAAAATGGCATTTACTTTCTTCCTTAATGTCAATATTTGCTTTCCTTTGGAACTGTCTGTTTAATAATAATTCTTGAGCACAGAGGAGAGGTGAGGCCACTGGGACCAGCTCTGTGAGCTCAGACTGGGGAGGGTGGTCCTGGCGCTCACATTTTCTCTGTTTTCTCTGGAACATGTTCTCCCGGGGTTGGAGCAGTGAAAGAAAAATGCCCGGATTGCAGGATCTTCACGCATGCTTGCAGGTAGACGTTTGCCATCGGTGGGATGCTGGTTCATCTGGTTCCTACTCCTGTGTGTTTTTCTTCACTCCCCTTCTCTTGGTGATGAACGCTGTCTATGGGACAGGCAGCTGCAGAAGGAGATGCAATTTTTCTTAGCTTGCCAGCCATCAATCTCCTGAACAATACTCAGCTAATGAAATGGCAATGTTATCACAAGCCTGTCACCAGCAGTAATGGGGCGATTGTTAGAAACCCAGACCAGACGGAGAGAAAGCACGGAAGGCTTCAGAGCTTGGCTTCAGAGTGTGATTGCTGGTGAGCTGCTTCTGATGAACCCCGGCCGCCCTTCAGCGCAGCACCAAGAGCCCCATTTGCTGCCGCCTCCTCCCACTTTGTAAGGAACACTTTCTTCTTGTGCTGGGAGGGGACAGCAGTGTCCACACATGGACAGCCACTGTCCTTTGTGACCACCCTTTATTTTCATCCGAATCCACAACGTGAACACCCTGTAGTCATTTAAGAAGGCACTTTCTCCTGTCTCCTTTTGGGACTGACATCACTGAGTAAGAAAGTTTTTGACGCTTCTTCCTTTGAAAACCAACTGGGTTTTAAGTGGACAAGCTGTGCCCTGACCTGTTGCTCTTCCACGCTTAGATTAGGCAGCAAAGAGTTCATTGAATGGTATTTTGTCCCTGAGGCTCTTCTGTCCCTGTTCTCAGTGGATCCCAAGGCACAAAGCACAGCGAGAAAATGCTGCTGAGCAGCGCTCTGCCTCCCGACTAGCCTTTCTGCTTTGCACGGCTTGTTTTTGTTCTGAGTGATTAAGTGCAGACTTGAGATTTGTTTTCATTGTGAGGAGATAGGGCTGATGACAGATGGGGACACACTTGGAACCTGCAGGAGGCATTAATCAAAGCAGAGGTGTTGCCTGGGCCATGCTACATGTATCATGGGGCAGACTCTTCCCTTTAAGGGTGAAGAACCTCCAGTTAAAATAAAGCCCCGGTATGTGTGAACAGGTGGAAGGAGCAACTTGGGGGAAATGAGAGACGAGGGGAAGATACCAAAGGGACAATCTTTCCCTTAGCCAGGACTTTAGGCTGCCTCCAGACAGGAGAGATAAGCCACTCGCTAGGTCTCATCCTGCTTTGGATTATGCCGAGAGAATGACAGGTTGCCTGCCGCTGCGACCTGATCTCTGCAGCATCAGCCCGAGAAATCCCGGCTCGCCCCCCGGCCGTCCTGCCAGCTCAGGCACGGGCAGGCTGAGCACAGGGGCAGCCACCCCCGAGCCCTCCTTTTTCTGAGGCTGATCTCTGTGCTCAGCAAACTGCAGTAACTGACGATACGGCCCAGTATCTGGCTGAGCGAACACTGGGGAAGCTGGTAACACCTGCAATGGTGAGAAGTGCTAGAAATAAAGGTGTTATGCGCACACCCTTCCTTAGTAGCTTCTGTGTGTATCGGGTACAAGGTAAGAAAGTGCTGGAGGTGTCAGGGGATGCAGAAGTTAAAAAACTCAAGATCTCTTCAGCTGGTACAAATCTGCCTAGTGCACCCAAGGTCAATGGGGCTCCCAGGATTTTTTAACAGGTGGATCCAGCCGGATTGCTGCATCCTTTAGAAACTGTGGTTTACATGACCGCTCCCATTCTAGGTGTTAACTGGAAAAAATGACATTCTTTCTTGTAATAATCGTCACTGAACACTGGAAAAAAGATCATGAGAAATGACCAGAATATAACCTCATGAGAGTGCTGTAAAATATTTTGTATTTATTTACTTTCAGAAAAAGAAAAATCAAGGAGAAGACTAGTAAGAAAGCTAAGATTCTGTGGTGAGAGAAAAATTCAATTTTCTTTTTAAAGCTCTTTCTGATTTTAAAGTGACATATGGAAAAGTATAAATGGTTCTAGAAAAACCCACAAAAAATAGAAGAGAAAATAACTGCAACAAAGGGCGGTATATCGAGGGTCATATCTGTCTTGATCTCCTGTAAAACAACATTTGCTGCAAAAAAGCCATGGATATTTTAGTTATTTATTATTGTGCCAGCTACAAAATATTAAGGAAATAAAAATATTTTAATTTACCCTGGATATAGTCTAGTGGCCAAGAGAACAAGACTGCCCTGGAGCATCACACTTCAGTGCACAAGCAAGTGGGGATGAGGAGAGTAAAAGCTTGGAAAGCTGGCCACATACTGAAAGGAGCCGTTGCTGGAGAGAGTCGCATGGAAATAAAAGGGTTGTGACACGGTGGGGGGGGAGAGGAAGGAGGTGGGCAAACCTGGGAACCCCTTCCATTGCCTTCATCCATGGCTACATCCTTCCCTGCTCAGTCCTGTGCAGAAAGCAAGCGGTGAAGTCCCAGGCAAGTTCTGATGCAAAGAGCCTCTGAATGAGGAAAGTGGGGCTGGTCCCTTTTCTCCACTTGAAGCTGGTCCAGGGAGGACAGAAAGGTGCCAGGGCCAAACAGGGAAACTGATTTCTTTAGAAAATGAAAAGAAAATTATTCGGTTTACCCCAGCTCTTTGCTAATTGCTTCCACTTGTTTCCTCACTTGTTCTGAGACAGGGTGTCCTTGTGGCTAATTTCTGCCTTTTGTTCTGTGTTGCCATGCACCTGGTGCCGTCAGGTGCCTTGCAAAGACGACAATGCCTTGCGCACCCTGCCAGGTACAGTGAGCATCTGGGCACCCTGTGCAAGAAGCCCAGACACCTCAGCAAGGAGGACAGGCAAGCAGTGAGTAGTGCTGCGGGTGGCCAGAGGGAGCAATGCCAGTTTTGCACAACGCACTTGGCTTTTGGGAAGCACGCTGAAGAGGCTGTTGAGCTGGAAAGAGGCAGGAACATGTCCTCCTGCCTTAGCTGGGCTTTGGTCAAGAGTTTTTTTTGAGCTTGTCCTTTCTTGTCATATCTGGAAACAATCAGATGAGATGCCCAAGATGGGATCGCCATCAGCACTCTTCATGTTAGATCCCATCCACCAGGGTGATGCGGACAGGGAACATGGCTCAGTGCCAAGCTGGAGCAATGAAGAGAGGGACTCCACAGCAAGGCAGGGAGCAATTTGACAGCAGCTTTGCAGAAGTGGGATTTTCCTCTGGCACCAGTCACAATAGTCAAGGAGCAACATGGTTGGGTGTAGTTAGAGGTGCCAGGACATTCCCACAGCAGCAAGAGGGTGTGGGAGCCAGGAAGAGCTCCAGGAAGGTGATGGAGAGGTCAGGGAAGGTTTGCTGAAGCAGCTGTGGGAACCGCTGGGCTGCTTGGTGGCAGTTTCACCAGCTGGAGAGCACCCGTACCCCGGAGCCCTAACCGTGCCCTGCAGCGCCTGGGACCCACGCGCTGCCTGCCGCCAGCGATGCTCGCAGGGCAGGGGTGAGGAGCCCTGTGCGGTTCTTCCTTCACCCGTGCCAAGGACGAAGCCACAGTGCTGGTAAGCTGGGGGGTCCTGGCTGCCCACAGGTGGGATAACGGCACTCCTGAGGGTCATGGTCAGTTCAGTGAGATTTTTAGGGATCTGGAGGTGGCACGAGTGCAAGGAAAAAGAAGTCTGCCAGAACAGGTAAAGTGGCAGACAGCACCTGCTGGGAGAGGGCTGGCCTCCTTCAGACACAGTCACCCCACAGAAAGACACTAATGAGCAAGATTTAAAAGTTCCAGAAACACACCACCTTTTTCAAGTAAGCAAAATGTCAGCTCTTCCTCGTCCCAGTTTGTGGACTGAGTGTTCAGAGACTTTTTCAATTCATCCCACAAATCACCTTCTCCCTTTTATGTCTTCTCTTCACGCAGTTGATATTTGTCATTAACACATTTTATTAGTCTTTGTTCCCCACCCCCAGTAAAAAAAAGGCTTAATAAAATGCCAGAACACATACTGAGCAGAAGAACAAATTGTTAATGCATTCTTTAAACAAA
This sequence comes from Microhierax caerulescens, assembly GCA_035590215.1. NCBI lineage: Eukaryota > Metazoa > Chordata > Aves > Falconiformes > Falconidae > Microhierax > Microhierax caerulescens. The sequence goes on along the minus strand of JAVJGJ010000036.1, from coordinate 1,282,160 downwards.
TACACTTCTCCTCCAGTCTTTGGATGGAAATTAATTACCCTCTTGGAACTTAAACCTGGATGTGTGCTTTGATTGACAGCTGGAGGTCACGTCTGATTCCTTTTTTTAGGGGCTGAAGTGAGAAGTGGCTTGGCAGCACCGCAGAGCAGAGTCCGACAGCTTGCTGGGTTCAAACCCAAACAGCGTGGCTTCTGGTACGCCTCAGCCCTGCCCCAGAAAAAAAACATGCCAAGGCCAAATTCACACTGGCCCATTTACAGTTATGGAGGCCGGCTGTTAACTGGGGCGTTTTAATCATGAGGACAGTCGGTGGCAGGGCTCTGTGAAGGGCTCTGAGAAGGGGTGAGAGAACGGTTCGCAGAAGGTGGGTTCATTGCTTGCTGCGAAGGACAGGAGCAAGGAGCTTGCTAAACCCTTCCAGCAGCTTGTGGGCTTTCTCGTTGCCTTGTGGCTCAGCCAGAGGCAAAACCCCACACTAGCCGAGTCTTTTGTCATACTCATAGTCATTTCCTCTTCCTGCCTCCCATTGCCAGAGCCGTAGGAGGACAGGATTCCTCTTTATCCTAGAAATAAGTTGGCCTTACACCCGGCCAGATGCATAACCCCATGCGGAGGGAGCTGCAGCCCCTCTCTGTCACACCAGTGCCTGCAGCACTGGAGGACACAGCCCCCAGGTCCAGACACAGCATTTCCCGCGGGGCCAGACTGGCCTCCTGCCTCCAGCTTGGGTTAATGACGTTTGTAGGACATGTAAGTGCACTCCTCCATGATACGGGTGCATTACCGGTCCACGAGCATGCAATAATGAACCTTTTAGCAAGGAGGGGAGAGAGAGAGAGAGTGAGAAAGAAAGAGAATGAATGAGCTAGGAAAGAGAGAATGACTGCGGATTCAGTTAGTTAATAAAGGGATTGCAGAAAGCAAGGTGAAGAGACAGTGGTAATTTTATGCACTGCCAGTCAGGCCCATTTGTCCTGGGAGTAGCTCCAATTTCTCTCTGAGCTGTTCTTTTTCTTTAGAAATGGAGCTGTGAAAGGGGGAAAAAAAAAAACCCTGATTAAAATCAGCACCCAAAGTGTCAAGGAAATAAAGCCATTTTAATCTCTGCATCCATAGATGTATCTTTTCCCAAATAAGTGAAACAAAGGGGATTTTAGAATATTGGCCAGTCGTACAGAGCAAAGGCTGAAGTCATCCAGACTTTGATGGTAGTCTTGTCATATCCCAGTCCTAACCACAACAGAAAGCCAAATTTTATCTTTACAACTGTTAATTCCCACTCATATACACATCTATCCACTCCACCCTCATTCACTCCCCATTCATTCATGACCATTTAAGAGCAAGCCTCCCTTAAAACCCTTATTAGCACTGTAATTCTGATACCTTATCGCTACAATGAGTTCAAATCTTCTTCCCATTATTAAATATTCCTAATGCTGCATTATAACTCATAAGTCCTGCCCTAGCCTGAGCTGAACCCAGAGGAAGAGACAGTTGCTACTCTGCCAGCACCACACACTGGGCCTCTATTGCTTTTAAACTAACCTTTTGGCCGATCCTTGATCAACAAGGGGGAGTGAGATGTACTTGATGATGTTGTTCGATTTTTGATTGATGAGAAAAGGAAGTTATTTGGGGAAGACAGCTAGGAAGGGCATCCCTGTGTTTAAAAGCAGGCACGGATTTTCCCCTGCAGTCAATGGAAACTCATTGCGAAAGGCTGGTTATGCTTTAAGAGTGCAGGATGGGGACATAAATAGGAAAAAGTATTAAATTCTAGGTGAGTGGAGTTTGGAGGGGTATGGATGAGAGTTTTGCAGCAGGTCTCTGGGCAGATGGATGTGTTTGCCTATACATTGCACTTCACTACAAACCATGCCTGGACTCCTGAGCAGTTAGTGCCCACCCAGGCCGTGCTTTATCCCTCGATGGAGATGCTCTAACCAGCCGTGGCAGTGGCTTGGTACAAGGACATGTGAGACTGAGAACAAGAAGAACAATTTGTGCATCTGCACACAAATGCAATCTGCTACTACAGGAGCACTTCGCAGAATCCCAGCCTGGTTGGGGTTGGGAGGAGATCCCCCAGTCCCCCAGTCCAACCCCCTGCTAGAGCAGGTTCACCAGGTTGCACAGAGTCACATCCAAGACAGGTTGTGAATGTCTCCGAGAAGAAACCTCCACAGCCTCTCTGGGCAGCTCGTGCCAGCACTCTGTCACCCTCAAAATAAAGTTTGTCCTCATATTCGGATGGAAGCGTTGCAGTTCCTGCTGCTGAAGGCAGTTAGCCTTGTTTTATCCTGCCCTGTCTGTCCACAGCTCGGCCAAGGGACAGCCCAGCGTGGTGGGAGCAGGTATCAGCTCAGGCAGTGAACTGAGCACTCAGGGCTGTTAGCGAAGCTTTCAGGGCTCGTCGCCAAGGGAACACAGAGAGGTTCAGGAGTAAAGCCAGTGCATTTCTTAAAGAGGATTAAACCTGATGGGGTTGCCCCTAAGCACAAGGTCTTGCACAAAAGGCTGAGAGCATTCATGTCTGTTTAACCTCTCTTAACTTCCCTGCCTTCACCCCTTTAACCGAGTGAGCACAACCGCCTTGTTCTTGATGACTTGAGTGCAAAAAGGTGTGGGGGATTCCTGTTTAACTGAGCACCCACACCGCACAGGGGATATAAACCACTCACCGGGCAGCCAAGGTTTTACTGTTTTCCGTTGTGCCTCTTGGAGGTGAGATGCGTGGGGTCTGGGAAATGAAGGCGCGGGGTCATGCTGAGTTTCGCTGTGAAGGAGGATGCTGTGGATGTTAAGGTGAGGAGCAGTGTTGGGGCTCAGCACAAGGCGGTTTGTGTGATGCGGCTCAGGCTTGAGGGAGCTCTCAGCTCCCCGCTGTCCTGCCCTTTTGCTGGCGGTGGGCGCCCGGAGCTGGGGCTGCAGTTCAGCACAGTTCGGCTCTGGCGGAGGCCCCGCTCCAGCAGATGCTGATCGCATTACAGGGAATTATCAGGTGGTTGCACCTGGCTTAGAGAGCTCCAAGAAGGCACAGGGGTGCAAAAGTGAAGGCAAAGCACTGGTGGTTTATGAAATTAAAAAGTTCATGGGTGCCAAATCCACGTGCTAGAGAGGAGCTGAGAGATGGAAGAAGTCTCAGCAACGTTTTATCAGGAGGTAGGACAAGGAGATCGGAGTTGAAAGCACTGTAGTGCCTGATTTGCTATCTCTTCTCTGCACCTTGCCTGCAATTTCTGCCTTTAGGGGTTTGTTAGACACCTTGGGTGAGAAATGCTTTATATGTATTCAGTGGGCTCTGCTTCCAGAGGCCTTAGTATGCATAAGGCAGAAAACCTATCTGGAGAGATCAGCTGCAGTCTCTGTTGTACCCTTACTGCAAACAAAATCAGGAGAGGGGAAAAAGACAAAAAAACACAACATGGGCTTCAGGCATGGGAGGGTCAAATTCTGAAGCTTAAACTGGTTATGGATGCTCTTAGGGGCAGCTGGGAAGGCCTGGCACAGACATCTGCCAGAGGAGCAAGCTAGCAGCTACGTGCAAAGCTATCGGGCATCCCTGCAACAGGCGGTGGTGCTGGGGACACAAGTGATGGAGACCTGCCCTGCCACTGTGGCAGGCAGGTCTTGATGGGCCTCCAAGAACAAAGCCGGGCAGGAGAGCCTAGAGGGTACACTGGTGGGAGAGGTATCACAGCTGTTGTGTTTTCCATGTGTTGCCCAAACAGTGGCTGCCTGGCAAAAGGATTTTTTTTTTCTTTTTATTTTTAAAAAGCAGAAGAGGTTCACTGGGAGATCTGCTTCTGTGAGAGCTGCTGTAGAGGGGAGCAGAGCCTTTCACCTCTGCGAGCAGCATCTGGCTTGATGTGCTTTCCACCATGTTTTTGGAGATGTATGTTCTCCCGTGTGCTCCCCTTAAGCCTGGAACGCTTGCAAACAGAACTGATATTTGCATTGTAAATGTTATTGGGCTGAACAATTCCTGTTTGAAAGGGACCTGGCTGGCATGCTGCTGCTGTCTTGGTGTAAGAGAAGTCACGCAGGGGACACAGAGTTTTCCTTGTATGAACTTGCCGCTGGATAGGAGCGTGTGAAGACAGGAAGGAGAGGTCAGTGTCCCTCTGAAATACAAGACCTTGCTTTTTTCTGAAAGAATGGGGGAAATGCTCGGACAGACCTCCTCTTGCAAAACTGGTGCTTGGGAGGCTCTTACTTTCCGTCCCTGCTGGAAGGGAGACGGGGACTCGCAGGCAGCCCCCCAGCTAGCTGGGAGGGAGGCTGGCAGAATCGAACAGCTCGTGCAATGCAGTGAGGGGCTGTGGCTGGGCTGGGCATGCCAGCGGCTCAGGGCACCTGCGGGGCCACAGCTCAGCTGGTAACGGTGTAGAAAAGCCTGAAGAGGTCAGAGGCCTTAAATGATGCTGCCAGAGAGACTGAGATTTTACTTTCTGTATTATAAAGATGGGGCTGTTTGCTGGTTTTACCTTGGGAGCTGCCGATTGAAAGCTGGATCTCAGGAGAGTGGATGAGATTCTCCTTTGCTTTCTGAGTCTGCTGTATCATCTCCTCTCTTTCCTCAAAGGAGAAATCTCCATTGAAGGCTGGAAACCTTGATACCACTGGTGTATTGTCAGATGCTGGTTGCAAGTGCAATGTAGGTCTGGTCCTGTAGATGCTGGTGCTGACTGGAGATGCTTAGTAATAATATCAGGACTTGCTGGCAGTGGCACAACAGGAAATTGGAGCAGTAAAATATTTCCCTCCTCGCTGCATCCCATTTACATGTTTATAATGGAGGTTTTTAAGACCCTAATGAGAAGGAATGCTCATTGCTGGGAGATGATGATTAAAGCAGAGACAGACGCGATTGCAGACAATGACAAAGGGATGTTAATTACATCAAAGGAGCCGGGAGGGCAGTGCAGCTGGAGTGGCTGCTTCTGCCACCCTGCGATTGGGGCTGACCTTGTCCCCCGCATCCTGGCACAGATGTGCTCACCCACCGGCTGCAGACCTCAGTGAGAACCAGCTGAGATGCAGCTATGGGTAGAAAAGGACAAAGCAAAGGGAAAAAGCCCCAAACAAACAAAAAGTCTCCTTCCAGCTGCAGGCTGCAATAGGAGGAGGGAGCTGAATTTGCACATGGAAAACTGCCTCATTGTGCTGGGGAGACGGCAAAGCTGGCCTCTGCCCGAGGGAGAAGTAAGCAGTATTCAGAGCAAGAGCAAAGATGCTCAGGAGAGGTAAAAAGAAGGGAAGGGCCCTGGAGACATGACTGAGAGCTCAGCCTGTTAGGTGAGGTGGGCCAGGTACCGAACTGATGGGGTGCAGATCAAGGAGCTTCTGTTGGGTGCATATAAATCAGACTGAGCCATTGAAGCTATGCAGAAGATGCTGTGGTTGTTTCTTCTTTGCCAGCCAAGTTCTGTCCAAATTCTGATTTCTGCTACCTGCTGGTGGAACAATGCCCCGGGGAGGCATCTCCTTGGATGGAATTCTCTATCTGCCTTCCCGTGAGACTATACTGTTCTAGCAAAGGTACATTTGGTGACAGAAGAGAGATGGAAAGAAAGGGATAAAGGAAAGCACATGCATATAATTCAGCATAACCAAAAATAGCAGGGAAAAAGAGTGAATTAGTGGAAGGATGCATGAATGAGTGAAAGAACAAATTAAAAAGAGGTCTTTAGCAATTGCATAGGGCCTAATTTAAGCAGAACAGTCCAGATATTTTCTTTGTATAAATAAATCAGCAGAGCTCAAAGTGTTTGAGTGGGTCCCAGTCAAAGCCTCAGTATCAAACTTTCATCTATTCTTGACAGAGCAATTAAGGGGAGGGATGCAGGCTCTGAAATGTAGCCAAAAGGAGTAGGCTGAATATTTAATACAATTCCAGGCTTTGAACATCCCAACAAAACAGCGGAATGGGAAAGCTGGTGACAGCTTTATCTTAATGAAGAAACGGAGGGAAAAACCCAGCTGGCACGTGTTCTGCAGAGGGAAGACCTCATTAGACACAAAGGCAGTGCGGCACGGGCAGCAGCGTTACTCCGAGCTGTGGCTGGCAGCACAGACACCTCTAAGTGAAGGGCAAGCAAGATGTGCTGGCAGCCACCGGCCGTTCTTGTGGAGCAAAAGGGAAGCAAATACAGTTGTGTCCTAATGCTTTTGGGCAGGTTTGACTAGTGCCTTTCTACCAGATTGAGGACTCCCTCTAAAAACCAGAGGGGAAGAAACAAAGCATCAGACCTCGTAGGTAGCTCCCCGCTCACAGATACTGCGGCAGCGCTGTGACCAGTGTGGGGAGGGGGTGGAATTTAATCAGTATGGCTGCTTGTATGCCTCTATTCTCAGAATTTGAGTCTGATTTAGGCTGGTCCCTGTGAGAGCAATTAAACCTGCCAACGTGGGGCAGTCAGAAGCTCCTGAAGCAGTAATCCTCCCTCGTTCATGCCTGGTTTACACTGTTCCTTTGCATCAGCGCAAAATGTAGCACTAGTGCAAAACAACGAAGAACTAGCCTTAAAGGCTGGATGAGGCCACTGTAATGCTGTCTGCCATGCATTATCCATGCAGAGAAAATTTTGCCTTGAGACAGAGGGAAGAACCGGTCCCCATCATCCTTGCTGGCAGGGAAATGCAAGCTGGTAGTGACCAGGCAGCTCCTCTCCAGGCTGTCTCCTTGGATGCTGTAACAGCATTTCCCGAACTGTATTCAACGGAGAGGGAAGTGGATCTTCCACCTCTCCTGTCCTACCTCAGTATGAGTGCTGGGGGGGTGGGGGGGAGTGGGTTTTCTGTTTGTGCAGTACTGAATGACTCTGAACAGTGACTGATAGCGGGTTAATGAGGACTCTGGCCCTTAGTGAAAGCACCCCCTTCGGAGGCAGCAGAGGTGTGCACCGTGCCTCCCGGGGGATGCTGCTCAGAGCTGTGGGGTGGAGATGCTCCGCTCTTACACCAGCCAAAAGCCCTTCCCAGCCCAGCAGGTGCCTGTTGTGGCCGAGGAAGTGTCCTTAACTCCAGTGAGCTTTGGGAACGAATGTTCGATGACTGAATCAATGAGAGGTTTTAGCCCTTGCACAAAGCCTACTTTTAGAGACAGCAGTTCAGTTCAGTCTAACGTGCATGAATAGCCCAGGCTCATTCCACCCTTATTTCTGTTTGCAGGGAAGACGCTGGCTTGTGCTTGCAAAGAAGTCGCCCTGCCTGTGAGCCCAGGCCGTGCCGCGTGCGATGCGAGGCTGGTCCCCGAGACACCCGCAGGGGAGCCCAGCGGAGCAGCTCGGCGCTGAAGGAAGCTGCAGTACGAGCTGCTCGGCTGCTTCTGGTTTGGTGGTGGGTGTGTTGGGTTCTGTGTCTCCCTGTTTTGCTGCCGGAAGGTATTTCTTTACCCCTGTCCTGTCATACATGCAATCTTCGTGAGATCGATGGGCGCTGGCCGCTATTCCAGCTCTGGGTACTAGAGAGATTGCCTGGCACACATGGAATACTCGGAGCTCTCCGAGACTGCTTCCATAGTGCTAATGGAATAACAAAATACCTTAGGGCTGCTTCCCTGCTGCTGAGGGCAATCTCTTGGTCCGCAACCTCTGATCAGCAGCTGGGACTCTGTGGGAGGAGGTGAGGGCGAGAGCTTGTTTGGGGAGGAGAGGAGAGCTGCTGAGTTAGCATGCAGGTTAGCTCAGCTGCCAGAGCTAAAGCAACTCATTAAAGGGATTAGCTGCCATCTCTGAGTGGATTTAGGATGGTGGCTGTTGCTATCAATAAGTAATCCTGTTTCCAATCCTCTCTAGTGGCTTGGGAAAGACAGAAGAAAGGAAGGGTGGGAGGGAAGGAGGGACAATAAGAAAAAGGAGGGATGAACTAAGGGAAGTGCTGAAGGCAAGGAAGAAGTGCTCCCTGAGAGAGGGTGGTTTGCTCGCTAGCGGAGGAGCAAACTCTATCCCAGCTCCCTGGGCTGGAGAGCGGGCTGTGCTCTGGCAAGGAGCCAGGAAAGGATCCCTTGGCAAGTCCCTGGAACCCACAACTGTGTCAGTAGCGTCTCCCCCCCCCGAGCTGGAGGTGCTTGACTCTTGCAAAGGATGGCCTTGCAAAAGCAAGCTCTGGCATGACACCCTGCTTCACCGCACCATGCAGGGCTTGCTACCATCCAGGTTAGACTTGCTGGAAGAGGATTGTGCTGTGCAGTGGCTGGGGGATTGAATTTTGATTAGTTCTGACACAGTCACTTATAACCTTTTCATTAGAAAATTATGTTTAATAGAAATTGTTCTGACACCTCTCAGCAGCTTTTTCTCCTAATTCATTACAGGCTCACATGGTGGGAAGGGAGGGGAGATAAATGGAAAGGTACCTGTTCAGACAGTTTCTGTTTGGTGGCAGTATTTATGCCAATCAGGCTGTGGTGTGAAGTGACTAGAGAACAGGAGGTGGTAGCGGGGGTGGGTGTAAGGAGCAGGAGCACAAAAGATGCTACTGTGAATGGTTTCCTGGAACCCTGAGGGAGAAGGGGTGAAATCAACCCAATGCACACGGCAGGGAAATGTAAAACAGCTGGTGGATACAAAATCCCGACGGACAAGGAGCAGGGAGCTGCTGCAGCAGCAGTGCAAGAGCTTGTGCTGGTTCCACAAGGGTGGTTGGTGCCAACAGCAACTGCTGCTCTTGGGGGCCTAAAGCCCCAGCGAGCATCCCTGAGAAACGGCTGATCCTTCCACCTGTGTGTCCAGCCTTCCACTCACAATTGCTGGATGTTCATCTGAGCATCCCTTCACACCAATTCATCTACCAGCTTACCTCTGTTTCTTCTAGTTCCATACTGATCTATTCATCTGTTTACAATCTCCATCCCTTGTTTACCTGCTCACTTATTTGCTAATACCTGTCTGCAACACCCATCCAAACAGGGGATGAGGATGTGTCTGCTTCCTGTTCTGAATTAAAATCCGATGTTACTGTTTCCTGTGAAATACAATTTTTTGAAAGAAACATCGTTTTGGGCCAACAGCCAGTTTCTTTTCAGTTGTGCCTTGGAAAGGTAGTAGTATAAAAGCCATGTTCTGACATGGCAGGTCTTAAAACGAGAAGTGAAGGTGTTACTTTCTAACAGCGTCAAAACTATGTTTCTGCTTTATTGAAAGGCATCTCTACCTATTTTTTAATGAACATGTCTTCCAAAGTGATGGATGTATGGGTGTTGGAGGAAAAAACAGCAGAGCAAGTATGGGAAATGTCTCCATATCCTCGTCTGCAAGGTGCAGCCTAGTATCAAAAACCAAAGGCACGTGCACAGCTTAGACTTTGGTGTGAAGGATGTGGGGATGCTGCTGTGCCCAGCCTAAAATGCCACTGCAGGTAAGTGCCACGTGGGACAGAACACGTGATGTCTGCATGTTTGGGGTTTCATAGGGTGTAAGAGGTAAGAGTTGGCAGAGAGTTTGAGTTGGTGGCAGCAGTGACAGTGCATTCATTGGTCAAATTAGTAATATAAGGTGCTGCTGCTGATTATTTGCATTAGCTGGCTTCAGGCACAGCAGAGCCCCTGTCTGCTGGAGGCAGTGGAGAGAGAGGATGCTTCAAAGGGCAGTAGTGTCCTGCTTTTTCTGTTAAAGCAGAAACAATTTGGTCAAACTAAGCTTGCTCTTCAGCCCTGTAGAGTTAGCGTCTCCCCTAGACCCGCATCTTTCTTGTGGGCTGTCTTGAACATTTCAGCCAACAGCATGTTTTTGCGAGTTCATTGCAGCTTCTTGGAGAGGCCATGCAGTCTGGTGGAGTGCTGGCACCTCATCGTCCTACTCTCATTTCCCTGACACCATGTACAACACAGAGCAAATCATGTCACCTCAGCCTCTATTTCCATCTGTATGATGGGAAGGAATACCATGTGTGGGAACATAAGGAATAATAGTTATTTGCACAGCTTTTTGAGATCCTTAAAGGGAAAACCCTGGAGAGATGTAAAGTGTTATTATAAGGGCTGTAAGTTCTTTTCAGGCAGTTAAAGGGATAATAAATTCATTGCCCAGGAGATCTGGTAGTAAGTTCTGTGCAGAATATGGTAAAAAGGTAAGATTGCTGCAGACCAGGAGCTTTTAAAGATTGATACTGAGCAGAAGGGCAATGTAGTCAGGGTTATCAAGTTGAGGATTATCTTGGTTCTGGGTTAAAGTGGGATTGAAGGGGAGTCTGAGGTGGGTCAGTAAGTGTGTGCAGGGGTGTTTTTGGGATGATGTGGTGTTGTGTGTTAGCCCTGGGGTCTGAATTGATTCCTTCTCCAAGAACGGGGTTGTGCAGCTTGGAAAGGTGACAGATAGGTGCATGGACAGGCAGGAACAATAGCACGGGGCACTTGTTTGATAACAGCTGTATTTAGCAATTTTCCCCTAGGCAGCATTGGAGGAAGGGAGCACTTGAAGCTTTTTCTAATTCTCTGTCTCTGTTCTAGAGAAAGGGAGTGAGCATGATGAGCTCACCAACTTTTGCTGGTTAAAGCAGCCTTTTCAAAAAACACCAAAAGTGTCTGGAGCTGGAGAACGAGCTATTCCCCTAGCAGTTTGTTAGTATTTAGTCACATTATAGTCAGGTATTTGGGCCTAATTTCTCATTTTAATTTCTTTGGCTTCATCTTGCAGTGGTCAGATAGTTCTTATGTCTTTTTTCGGCAGATTGAGACCTTTAGTACCTGCTATTGTCTCCCCACAAAGGTTTTTATCTGCTCTAGTCAGTCACTTCTCAATCTGTTTTATAAACTAAAAGGATCGAGCTCTTTAGGTCACCCTTCAGGGAGCAATGGATCAGTGATCTCAGCATGTTCTGCATCCACCCTTGGTCTTCACCAGGGAAAGCAGTTGTCCAGGCACCAGCCCTGCTTCAGTGAGCTCCTGCTAGGTGGATGCTTGCTGGGCTGCACGTTCTCCCACAGCTCATTTGTGAGGCTCGAGACTTGTAGCATCCTTTGGAGAGCAGGTGGGAAGCAGCGTTTGCTCTCGTTGGAGCTGTAGCCAGTGGAGGCATCGCCTCCCTGCTCCACTGCTGCTGGTGCAGCCAGGATCTGTCAGCACCAGCTCCTGAGTTACTCCTCTGCCTCCTGCCCCTGCTCGCTCTGGAGCCACAGATGCACCGTCCCCTGTCCTGTGAAGCTGGAACAGGCCCAGCTTTCCCAGCGATCTGGGTCTCTTCCTGAGAAGTTTCCCCCCCTTTATTGTCATATACCTCTCCTTAGATTTCTGGCCTTTCTGCACGTTTTATTAATTTAATTCTTCATATCAAGATTATAAAGGAAAATTGAGTCCAAGCCTAGAAACACTAGAAGCCCCACTTGTGCCTCTCCCTTGCTCGGTGACACTCCTCCACTGACAACTCCTTTCCGAGAACTGCCAGAGAGCCGATTCTTAATCCATTTAACACGTACTTTACTGATATCGCATAGCGTTAATTTTTTAATCAGAAGGTTGTGAGATACAAAGTCAAACGTCTTACAACAGCTAAATATATTACATCTTTGCAGTTACCCTTATCAACCAAACTTGTAATCTCATCAAAGAAAGAAATCAGATTTGTCTGACAAGACATATTTTCCATAAAACCATGTTGACTGATGTTAATTATATTTCTCTCCTTTAATTCTTTATCAATTGAATCATATATCAGCTTTTCTGATTACTTTGCCAGGGACAGATGTTGACTGGCCTAGATTCCCTGGTTCAATATTGTGGCAGCTGTGAAATACAGGCACCATGTTTACATGTTCCTTCTGTCACTTTGTGATTTCCTTCCTTTTCCAGGGAGCTGGATAGGCATGAGCCCTAACGCATAGGAGAGGTGGGTGGCGGAGAAAAGATGGCAACTGCTCTGCACAAATGGTGATTGCTGTTGACTTTCCTTTGCCTTTGTTACGCCATGGCTGGGATGTCCTGTCCAGGGCATGTGCTGGCAGCTCAGTGCGTCTGTAACGCTGATTGTGGCGAGACTGATCCCTGAAGGAGTGGTCAAAGGGAGTCCCAGGAGACTGCCTGAGGTGGGGACTGATGCAGGACCCTGTTTAGCTGGTTGGCCCTATTCAGTTTGGGAACCCCCCTCTTCTGTGTAACGGGAGCACCCAAAGACCTGCTGCAAATGCCCCTGGCACTGTGTGTTGGGTAGGACCCTTGAGATCTACCTTTGGCACTCATAACCAGCTTGCGAGTGACTTTGCACAAAGATTCTTCTGTCTCGGATGTACCTCAGTACTGCTGCATCTCTTTCACAGCCTCTGACACAGTTACCACGGGCCAAATAATGCACTTGCATGCAGCAGCCCTGCTGCCGCACTGTACCAAAGGCTGCGGCTTGCTTTTTCTTGTGGTCTCCAATGGCCAGCGACTAGCTGGAGTGTAAATACTAAATACCAGTACTAAATATTTCTGTCCCCTTGATGTTGCACCTTGTTGGCCCATACTGACCCATCCGGACTGGGTGGCATGGAGCTAAGCGGTGGCATCGTCTTCATGCATTGCAGGAGAGACAGCGTGAGGCTGTGGAGCCAGGGGTGGCTCTATCTGCCCCTCGAGCAGGAGGTGGCGGTGGGCTGTGCGATCACACCAGGAGCCTGGATTTTTGGAACTTTGAATCTGAAATGGACCAAAGGAGTTTTCCCTTCTTGGCTATAACTTTTCCTGTTTCCACATAGGTGAGTGGATCTCCCCAAAGATGCTTGTTCATAGTCTGAGACCAGGTTTGTCAGCTGCTAGACTTCTTCCCACTGAATTTATAGGAGAAAAATTCTTCAAGAAGGGTCTTTCTGCTTCAGGGCACAGCAAAGTGCTGTTAAACGGGCATGAAGGAGTAGCTACAACCACACGGTAGCATGGTGAGCTTGTAGGCACGACCTGTCCTGGGAACTCACTGCCTTAAGTTATGAAATGAGGGGAAATACCGACCGAGACGCAGGCAGAGCTACCTGGCTTTGGAGGTACTGAGCACTTCCACAGGTGTTAGATCTTATTGTGTGTATCCATCCCCCTGATCAACTGTCTCCATCCTAGTTTCGCTCTGCAAAGGTACGGACTATTGCCTGCTTGGATTTATTGAGGAGAATTCTGTGGGTTTGTCTAAAGTAGCGGGTGCCTTTCCCTGGGAAGGAGGCACGTTGGCAGAATGCTCCCAGCCAGTGTCAGCCCCTGCTGTAGCGCTTCTCCTGTGAGGTTTTTTCAGACATGGGAAGCAATCAGCTATCTCCTACTGCCTGACAGTGTTAGATTTTCTTACCTCTCCTGATAAGAACTAACCTAGCATTTTACAACCATATATCTGAAATTAGTAGCAGCTTAATCTCCCTCTGCTGGATCACTCAGAGGTGTAATTGTGCAGAAAAAAGGGTATTAAAATGCAAAACACTCTCCTATACTTTTTCATGTGAAATCCCTTCTTCCTTCTATTCTTTTAATTCTACAAGAGGGTTTTTACTTTTTTCTTTCCACCCCGTGTGTGTGTGTGTGCGTCTTTCATAAAGAGAATGAGCTGGGCACGCAGAGAGAATAATTTTGATTTCTACATAAATCTCAGAAATGAATACTTAAATTCAAGCAAAAAATACATTCTTACACCTTTAATTTCCTCTCTATGAAATATAATGAAAAAGCCTGATTATTTTTAATTCTTCCCTTTAATAATTCAGCAGCAGAGTGATTTAAAGCTGGGGACGATAATTACCTTTTCACTTCCCTGGTAAATGGAGTTTTAATAGAAATGGAAGCTCAAATGCTGGAATTAATTCAAACAGGTCAGTGTCAGGTCATCCATAGCATCTTCTGTATAAATCATTTATCTGAAAAATGCCCTGCTTCTCAATTTCACAGGAGTCCCTACCCAGAGGCTACATTTAAAAAGAAGACGCAATGTTTATGTCTTGTAAAGCAGGAGGGGGGGGGGAAGTGCAATCCATATCATCGTAGAATGATTATTTTTTTTTTAATGCAAATTAAACTGCTAGTTGAAGGACAGGAGAGCAGGGGCTTGTCTAGATTAGGGAAAATCAGCTGTAGCTACAATGATCACTTACTGTGGAAGCTTATATAGATCCCATTATCTGAGCAGTTTGTGCTACTCAGTCTATTTATCTTCATACTACACCTGCTACACCCGTTTTATAGATGATGGATGGAGGTGAGCAGTGTCATCCGGAGGGAGGGGAGCAGCTGGGCCTGGACCCCCAAAACAGCTGGTAGGCTCCAGTTAGTGCCCTGTGCAGCCACTAAAGCCTTTGAGAGGGGGGAAAGCAGGGAAAAAGTCTCCAGCTCAGCCATCCATGGAGGTGTGTTTTGTGAAAACAAGGAAGAAACCAGGCCAGGTCTAGACAAGGCTGATCCTGCCCTGGTGGGAACCGGGAGCCCGCAGAGCCGGCGCACCAAGCCTTTTCCTGGCCCAGGGAGAAAGGGAAAGGCTCCGATGGCTTCACTGAGATTCTCAGGGACTGCCTCAAGGTCTTGTCCTAAGGGATTTGACTGCCAAACCATGCCTGTGGGTCAGGGCTCTGCTGGAACGCTTGCCCCACGCAGCCCCACCTGATGTCTTTGGGCAGGAGGGGTGAGCCCAGCACCCTGGTGAAGTGGAAGGGGGTGGGCCAGCAGCGGGGTTTGGCTGGAATCAGGCAAAGCATCTGGGGGTTAAATTTTTCATGAGAGCTAAACATAAGCTGCCTGGTCTCTAATTAAGCACTGGGACGATAGAACTTTAAAGCACTCCAGCTCTGATTCGCCACAAGTGCATGGTAATGATTTCTTTTCAAATGTCAAGCAGTTTTGTTTCTATTTCCTTTCATAAATAATTGGTGCTGAGCCGGTGGCAACACCAGCATCCAGCTGGCAGGAGGAGGCTGCGTGATCCCCTCCCAGCATCCAGCCCTGCACTGGTGCTGCTGCAGCATGTCCCAGGAGCGCAGGCAGGGCTGCATGGCTCAGGGTGCTGCTGCACCCTAAAGAAAAAAGGAGAGAAGGGGGGGAAAATCCCATTCCTCCTGGGTGGCAATACATGCCTTCCTGCTATCGGTGCGTGGTACAAGCAGCCGTTGGAATTTTGTTGAAGTTTCCTATTTCGTTTTAATAGGTCTCTTGTTTTCACCAAGATTAACCTCAGAAATCACAGTGTGCTCATGGCAGGGAGCGGTGGCTGCACGCTGGGAGGATGGAGCATGGCAAAAAGATGTGCTGTCCTACAGGATCGAGAGGGACACCTCGTGCCTGAAGGCCAGGTGAATTCTGGACAAGCTTTGCTCCAGTGCCAGATCGCAATGAGGAAGGAGAGGAGCATGGAAGTGAGAGCTGGGATGGATAAATTGTTTGTCATCCCATGTGCTGGGGAAGGAGCCTGGTTAGGCAGGCTTTGAACTGTGTGCGTTGGGGGATTGTTTTTATTGTGGTGCTTCTGGTTCCCAAGTCCGTTTACCTTTCCATAGTGCCTCCGGTTGTGCCAGTACTCACTGGTCTGCCAGCACAGCACTGGGATGTGTCCGACAGGTGAGGTAAATGCACTTGGTCTGTGCAGACGGAGCACTCACGAGCCTTGGTGGAACCGTTCGCCGTCTCCCACCGAGCTCCAGAGAGCCTGCATGTAGATAAGTACAGATAACCAAGGGCAGCCCACGGTTCGGGGTGACCCTCGCCTCCCTGCTCCCCTGCGAGCAAGCAGCACCCCCTGCCCTGCTGGCATGCACCGCCTTTCCTGGAGCTCCGCTGCCTGCTGTGTGTTCTCTCTGCCGGTTAGACTCTGCCCTAATACTTCTATTTCCATTACCGTTTACAGCCACGTATTATACACCATTGCCTGGGGAGCTCAAGCAAATGATTGCATTGCTGGAATCTCAAACTCTGTTGGTAAATATAAATAACAGCTTCCAGACATAGGCAATGACCCAATCAGTCATCGAGTCAAGGAGTTCAAACTGATGTCTTTTTTTGGGGTCCTACTTAAAATGCTGCAGAAGTGCTGTATGTTATGAAAACATTCAAAACAAGTTGCTGGTCCCTATTCAGAATTGACAGACTCCCTAATCGGAAGTTAAATAATGCCCTTTTTCCTTTCCCTCCTTTCTGCTGTCTTCAGGGTTGGCACTGGCAGTACTATAGATGTATATGAAATTAAGAAAAGAAAGTGTTTTGGAAATGTGAAAACTCTGGAAACCAGATTTCCTGGCAAAAAGGTGACCTGCTAAGGGACATCCTGCTCTTACCACAGTGATGGAATCGATCACCTCTTTGTCTTTCAGAAGAATGCCTGGAGTTTTTCAGATTCCCTGGACCTATCCAGCCTGGGAAGGCAGATGTTTAAACCCTGGGTTTGCTTGCCTCTTGCTGTATTCCTTATTTAGCCCCAGAAATATCTGAAGTGGCCGTGCTGCCTATCTCAAGAGGGAAGGGAGAAAATAAATCAGACAAAATAGAAGCTGGGTTGTTTGCTTAAGGCATGTTAAAGAAGTGTGTGCATGACCTTCTGCCTCTCAGCTGCAGGGCAGTGCCATGGCTAATATCTATTCCTTGCTCCCATGTGTCAGATGCCTGTTGGGGACAGCCTGCACGGTCTGGGGACACTAAAGACCTGCATCTTGCGCATTTCATTCGCCGACCCAGTGGCTGGCTTACGTATAGAAGTCTGCGCGTGCCCTGGTGTCTGCCCGTGTGCTGCACATACCTGTGTTTCTATTTCTATATTTCTCCCCGTGCAGTGTGGCTGTTCCATACAATCCAGCCCTGTGCTACGGGTTTGGCTGGAGCCAAATTGCTGGAGCAATACAATGGTGTGCTTCAAACAGCCAGGGCTACTTGTTTCCCAGAGCCTTTCCCCTGTGCTCCTTGGTGTCACTGCTCTCACTGCTGCTGGTTGCTTTGGGCTGGCGGTGCGGCTTGCAGCCTCTTGCACAAACAGGCTGTTCCCCTCTCCTGTTGCAGTAAATGATGTTTGAGTTGTGCACGCGTACACGCTCCTGCATTTTTCATGGGCCCGCTCCCCAGAGCCTGCTAATCAAACAGCACCAAACCAGGTGATTGCTTCTGCTCCCTGCTCCAGCTGGTAATTACCCCCCTTTCCCTGCAACAAGCCCTGACAACTGCCACCCCATTGGTCACTACCCACAGGTTTAATTGATGTGGTCTATTAACTCTGCACACGCAGGCTCCCTGATGGAGTTTTAGGAGAAGGCAGAGCACGCACGGCCTGTCTTTGAGCAAAGGGGGGGAGGAGACGGGCTGTGGTGTGTGGCTGGGACCCAACCTCCGACTGTGTTATTTGTCCCGTGATGATAAACTCTGCCTTTTCCATCCTGTCCTCTTACAGCGGTTCGGTGGGGTTGGTGGCCGCTAGAGCAAGGTGGAGCCCTCCCCTCCGCTCCGCTCTGCGAGAGGACCCGGCAACGTGGAGAAATGGAAAAGGATGGAAAGGATGTTCTCTTAAACCAGCCCAGCGAGGGTCTGCTGTGTGGAATAGCCCCCTTCACCTGAGGACCCCAACCCTGAGAGCGGTGGGCAGCAATCCCGCTTTCCTCGGCGGCGTGTTTAGCAGTCCGCAGCACCAACGCGGTAGGGCAGAGTGGGTGAGGCTCTGCCAGAGGGTGCCCCGCTCCCTCCGCGCCACGTTTGACGTGCCGGTGGGTAACGATCGCTGCCTTTGCACGGAGGAAAGGCGGGAGACTGTGCAGGAGCCACGTAGGGAGTGTTGTGTTATTTGCTCAGAGCTCTGCAGAAACCTGCCGGAGAGACTCTGAGAGCGGCAGCTCCGTGCCCTGCAGCTCCGGGAGAGCCTGGGGGCACGGCAGGCTTGCTGGAGCCTGGGCAGGGGTGTTTGTGAGAGCCCCTTGCTCTGGTTCCTGGCCAGGCAGCCCAGGAACTGCGGAACCCGTGGTGGGCAGCACAGCGCAGAGCCGTGGCTCCTGCTCCTCTTGGCACACCATGGGGGGGTCTCCCTAGAGCTTGTGTTAAAGATGAGACAAAGCCTTGTGTAGCACCCAGGAATGTGCCTTTGCTGGGATGAACCCAGGCTGCAGAAACTTCACTGCTTCTGTTCCTTCCCTCTCTTTCACCAGTCACTACCCGAGCCTGGATTTTTTTAAATCCCAATCTCTGATAGAGATGGAGGAATCACAAATATAAACCAAAACGCAGTGCCTTAGGGCTAACGCCCTTTCACCAGTGCAGAGCTGTCATCTGTTTCTTGGGGTGTGGGCACTCGCTGTTGCCCTAGGTAAAGGCAGGCTTGGGTCCAAGAGCTGCTATGACTCAGCCCCACCACCTCCCCACTCCCACCAAAAAGCACCTTTCCCAGTGCCTGCTCCAAGCACAGTCCGATGCGGAGCATCCTGTGGCCTCTGTGTGCCAGGAGGGATGTTCCTAGTTATGGGGTAGGAAAATAGCTGCCTGAACCGCTTCATTGCTGGGACGGGATAAGGAGTCTCTGGAATATTGCGGGAGATCCCTGGGGCTTTGGCACTCCATAGCGTGAAGGAAGAGACATGCAGGGTGTGAAGGATAATGTGGAGCTCTGAGGGAAACAAAGCCATCTGCTTTTCTTACTCTTTGCTAGATAGTTGTCCTTCACTTTTTGCTTGTTTGTGGTGAATTGGATTCTCTCGATGAGAAGAAATAAGTCTCATGCTATGGAAACATGGCAAAATGAGGAAAGTTCTGTTCTTGGTTCTCTCTCCCTGCCCAGTGATCAGCATCCTGCCTGAATGACGTGTGCGCTGTCAGGGCTCATGGTTGTATGCTGTCTCTTCATCTCTCCCCTGAAACGAAAACATGTCCTCCAGAAAAAGAAGCAACAAAGAGCGGTAATTTATGAGCACTGAATAATTCAAGGGACTTCCATGCCCTGCTCCTTTTTTGTTATTGTCCCTTGGGAGAACCCACCCCCTGACACACTCGTAGTCCCCACCATGCACGTACGCAGGGAATAGGAGAGGGGGAGACCCTCCTGGGAGACACAGACGTTACACATACTCCTTTCTCTTTTCATCCCTCCGTCCCTCTAGCCATCTCTTCCTCTGTATAAACACAACTGTCTTCCCAGCCATGCCTTTCCATACTTTGTGCTCACTCTGTCTTGCATGCACACCTCAGCCTTCCTGTGCTTTACCACCACAATCCTCGAGTCTCCCTCAAGAGCACTCAATTTCAATGGGAGATAGGACCTGGGAATTTGGCTTTAATATTTCATAAGCTTCCTTCTAAAATGTAAAGCATATTTATGTTATTTGCATCAACTACCAGGAAAACAAATGCCTTCGATTTGCAAGCAGATCCTAACCTGCTGCCCATTTTTCCAGGGCTCAGCATAAATAATACAATTTATTCAAAGGAACTCTTTCTCCTATTTACATTTATATTGAATAATTTAAAACAACTTTCTCCACTTTCATAAATCCTTCCTTCTAGGATGGGGGAACCTGTCCATGTCTAAGGAACGTGTTTCGAAGGGAAGCTTCTAACTACAGAAGCGAACATATATATGTGTGCAAATCTGATCGTACTCACCCTTGAGCCATCCTCCAGGATGGACTGACCATACTGAGAAAGAGGGGACACTGAAGTGTTGGGGTCCGAGATGCGGTGGAGGCAACGGTAGAGGAACTTAAGATGCCAGGATGAGGCCAACTGAGCACTGTGGTCTTGCACTGGTAACGTTGTACTGTGAGTGTTTATTTGGGAAAGAGGGAAGAGTTTGTGTCTCAGGTGTAAACTGGCGCTGCAGCCTGCAAGCTGGCAGAGCACAGCACCAAAAATCATCCAGGCCTTTCCAAATTCCTGCATTGGAAGAGGGGATACAAAGGGACTGTGTTAGACATCAACACAAGAGCATGACGCAACAAACTCAGGCTCTGCAACCTTAAAGCTGGGAAAAGCTTGTAGGGGTTCAGCCTGCAGGGTGCTGGGGCCGAGTTCCTGCTGGCAGCATCCAGGGAGGCAGATCTTCAGCTGGTGTCACTCTGTGATAACCAGTGAGTTGATTCAAACCCACTGAATACCACTTTCCCACTTTCATTTCCTCTTTCCCTGGACAGGTTTAGACTCTTTGTCTCTTATCTCTTCCCAGTCATTTGTATTTTCATCCCTTTCTCTTCCTTAGGGTTTCTTTGGCAGCATTCTCTTAACTTTAGCCTGTTCGTTAGACACAGAGTTAATGTTATTATTCTGTACTGGCTTCCAGACACATTGTCCATCACTTAGGGATGATAGAGCTGATAGAGTAACAGAACTGTTAGTCTTTTAATTGAAAGTGGAATAAATCCACCTGCATATAATACCTCCCCAGAATGTCCCTCCTTAAAGATAGCTTCTTTTTCTCAGCCATTACTAAAATTTCAAGGTTAGAGATTAATTATAATGGTAATATTATCATTTATTTTCCTGCCAGCTGTAGAGGGAGAATAAATCTAGCTTGAAAATAAATTGTGATTACTGTGTCCACACTTAAAAGCTTGCGATACTGCCTCTGTATTAATGAAATATTATTGACTAATTCTATTGAATTTGGCAGAAGCCCTCCTTTGCCTCTTCCACTGCGCTGAGGCACGGATCTTTGAAAAACAAGATCTTGTTTATGCAAGAGTACAATTCCTGGCATCTAGCAAACTGGAACCCCAGAAAAGAGAATGATGGACAGACACACTTTCCTTCCTCCTCCTCAATCTAAAATAGCTTCTTTCCATTCCACCGCCTTTTGTCTTGTTTATTTCTCTGAAATCCAACACACAGCAGGTACCTCCTGGTAGTGTTTTATGTTTAAGGGCACAGACACCCATTTAATTAACTCCATAATTGTATGGTAACTGCTGGCCTTCTGATTGCACAGTGAGCAGCAGATAGATTAAGACAGTAATTTCATGGTTATTTCTGTTTTTCTGTCTTTCCTGACTGCTGGTCTCGCAGAGATGAATTCAGATGTCCCTTGCAAAGCTAATCATTTGGCAAAGCCTCTCTCTCAGGACAGGGGGAGACTGGCGTGGCCAGGGTGGCCGAGGCCAGAAGCTCTGCATGTGGCCACTGGTGCAGGTAATGGTGCAATTGGCTACTGGTGCAGGTAATGGTGTAACGAAGGGAGTTGGAGCTTCCCCTCAGGGAAGGGGATCCCTGCCCCTTGTCACCTGTGCTATGAACAGCCAGGGTGGGGAAAGGGGCAGATGGTGAGGAAAGGTCTGATTCATTTATCAGGTGCCCTGGTAGGAGTGTTGTCCCCTTGCTTCCTCTGCTATACCAAGGAAAGGGTGAACAGCTCCTGAGGATGATGCAGCCCCCTGCAGAGCTGAATGGCCTTCACGGATGGGGGAGAGAGAGTGACTGCAGGAACGACCCGGGCGAGGGGGAAGGCAGCCCTCATTTCCCCTGAGCTCTGCTCCATCTCTGGCACGGGAGTCAGGAAAAGCCGCTGGGCTCATTGTGCTCCCCTGCCTCATCACACCATACCTGGATCAGAGGGATGGGACCCCGGCAGCCGTTCCCTGTCCAGGACCATGCTGATGTGCCAGTGTTACAGGAGAAGGAGCCGAGTTCAGAGGGTGGCACCGGTGCCCCTCATAGCAATGTTCACCAGGCATCTCTGCTGACGGAGGTAAAGGATCAGGCTTTGCAGAGGCAGGAGGGTGCCCAGTGCTCACGCCAGTCGTAGGGAACACAACAAATAGGGCTGGAGGGAGGTCATCATGGGAGCTTGGGAGAAAACACCTGCAGCAAATCTAGGCTAAGGGAGAGAAAAAATAACCTCTTCGACTCCCTGTCTTAGCACCTCTTTTGCCTCTTGAGTATCCCTGCCCATATAACTGCCTGATTGCTGTACCCTTGGATGTAATTATCTCTATCTCAAGCCATTCTTGTAACTATAAAGACAGATTTCCCCTGAGATGCTGACATTTGAAACTGAGGTCTACAGGCAATAGTAATCAGCCATGAGTCTTTCTGGGGGCTGCAACTGTGTGATGTAATGAATAAACCCCACGTGGCTGCAGAGCATCAAACTCTTGGCTTTGTTAACTCAAACGTCTTTACTGATCTTAGACTGGTGACACCCATTAGCTAGGTAAATTGTGATAGGATATGACAACGTGTTCCATCCTCTTGCAGCTCTCCCAGTCCATCTCAACTGGTGTGTCATGACCCTGCTTTTTCCCTTTTTGTCACAGGGCAGCTTACGTCAGACACGAGGTTCTAGAATCTAGAGTTATATCAGGAATGAGAAAAATCACAGGGACTTCACATCCTCTGTTGATGATGAGGCTGGGTCACAGTCCTTTGAAGCTGATGGGAGACTTTCCTTCATTTGACTAGACGTTGTGGCACGACTTAAAAAGGATTCAAATAGAAAATAACAGGTAGAAGCAGAGAGAGAAATTGCAATGACTTGGCCAAAGGTGCTCTCAGTGAGCATTGGCTGAACCTACAGCAAACCCAGTACAAAGATTCGAAGCTGAGATCCACTGACAGTTTCCACTGGATCTTCAAACTGTCTTTAGTTGTGAGAACATCTGGGGACCATATGGTACTGATGGCACTTGCCACAGAGCTCGATGTGCTGGAAATTCTGTTTAGGAACCAAAGTAAAATCTTCTTTCTAGATATACTTCCCAGACACCAAAACTGCGATACCCATTCAAGCACCAAACAGGGCCCATTAGAGCGCTTGTGTTTGAACATTTGAGGCAATTATTCATGTTCATCCAGCTCCAAACAGCTACCAAACACCATGTGTTTTTCCTCAGTGTTAATAAAATCCTAAATGATTCTTCATTAAGAAGCCCATTAAGACGACTGCAGTTTCCTTGAAGCTCATTAGAGGATATTCTCACCACTAAATTATCACGCTGGAGTTTTATAGAAGTCTGAGGTAAGATGCCCTATTGTGATTAATTCATGATAGATTTTCTCTCCCTTGCTTGCAGTCTGTTCCCCAGGCTCAGCTTTGCTAATTTCCCAACCTCTGGGTTACATGGAGAATAATACTGATCCTTTGGCTTTGCTTTGTGGGAACAACATTCCAGAGCTGCCAGGTGCCGAGCCGTCCGTCCGTGTTTGCAGGGCTTCCCCTCCTCTTGCGTCCTCCACACGCCCACTGACCACACGTCCTCCCCTTCCACTGAGCTGGGACCCGACCTGCTGGCTACTCCCGAATCCTTCCCGGTCACTCCTCCGTCTCCAAAGCATTAGGGCCACGAGCAGCCTTCCAAGGCAAAAATCTGAAGGCAAAGTGGTAAAAGCAACAGCAGAAGACAGAATCATTTAAGCCAAGTCCATGCTGGGTCAGTGTGTGTTCCTCCCACACCAGGTTCTCCTGAACCCACTTGGCAAGCGCTGAGAGCTGGGGATCACTCAAGTGTGGGAACACAGGCTGCTTTAACAAAACAGAGCTGCTCTAATCTCCTGCTGAGTATTAAAATCTCATTTTATGGTACATTATACACTTGGCCTTTTGAACAATCAGTGACCATAAATGGTGTTTGCATCCTGAAGCCAAATCTAGGGAAAGAACAAGAGATAATCCGTCTGGCTGGAGAGGATGGAGCGGGAAGGGCCAGCACTGCACAGTTATTTATGTCCGTTCAGACACACAGGGAAATTAAGTGCATTAACAGGGCTGCCAGGCCCTCCTCAGAATGGGGCTTTAAATGATATTGATGTGGTGCTAATAGGTGCACAGTTTGTCTTTTTTGTATTAAAGCTCAGGGCTTGGAACAGGCTCTTGGATAGCAGGTTTAAGTGTATTCTGTCTCTTCAGGAGGATTTGTTTCTAGGGATTTGGATTTTCAAAAAGCTGTAGAACCCATTTGACCCAACAAGAGGAGCGGGGAGGTGTCGGGGGTACCCAGTTGTCATGCCCACCCAGCCCAAACCCAACATGGACCCCATTCAGCGTGCCACTGACAGAGCCTGCCACCCACTGCTCCCACTCAGACTTCATTTGCCAGTCAAGGGTCAGGATTCCTTAAATCAGGATTTGTCTGAAGAAGGAATGAAGAATGAATGTGAATAATATCTCCTGTCTGAGCATGACCTTTGGCAAGCCATGATTTGAGGCGGGCAGAACGTGTCATTTATAAAGAAAAGTCCAGATTTAGGACCAGCTCTGAAGCATCTGTGGCAATTCCTGCAGTTGTTACAAGTAGGGACAGATTTTGTATTTCAGGTATCCTGAATGCGCCTGGGTTACTCTCTCCTTTGGATCAGTTCCCAGCACCACAGGGCACCGTCAGCGCTGCCGTTACCCTGTAGCGATGTGCTGGCTCTGCCTGTAGCCGGGGCTCTGTGCAGGTTGTTCCCCGTCGGGGCCACTTTTGCTGTCAGGCAGCTTGGGGAGGCAGGTCAGTCCCCGGACAGGTTCATGCTTTTTGTTTTCTGTCTGCCTTTCCGCTCACAATTGCCAACAGGAGTTGTTTGAGTTCAGCCCCAACAGCAACGATAAAAGCTTCTGCGAGGTGTTTGACCGACGTGCTGGGTACAAATGCCGGTGGCACGTTCCCCGGTCAGATGCTGGTGAAGAGTTTTTGAGGCAGCTGTGTGGGAACAGCTCACGGTTCTCTCCTGACCGCTGAGATTCTATTAGTAATTACATCTACTCGATCCAACGTTATTATTTCTCATTTCAATCACTTCTTATCCTTACGGAGGGCAAAATTTCTTACACAAGTGGTGTGGTATCGCCCCACTGATTTTTAAGGGACTGTGCTACTGGTGTCCTGGTTGCATTTCATCCTTAAATACCTTCTATACCACGTCCTCTCCTTGCACCAAGCTCCCTGTTGCATATTTGGGGCAGGCCTTTTAGATCATTGAAAATAACCGGGCAGTGACCAGGCACCAGTAAATACTGTGCAAGTGGGAAAGCCTGGGCAATTCAGACTCAGAAAGGAAAGAACACGGCCCTTGCGCTGGGTTTTTGTGGCAGAAAGCTGCTCCCTGGCAGGGGCTGTGTTCCGCTTGCATGTTTCTCACCTGAAAGTTGTTCTGCAAGTACTTCTGCAGTAGGATGTGCTCAGGCATGGCAGCGCCAACATTTGGGGCATGCCTGATGCTGAAGGCTGTTGTGTTGTGGGGATTTAAAGGGCTCGGTCCTTTGCTGGCCTCTGGTCCATGTCTTTTGCTTCCCTAGGGGTTTGAGACATATCTCCTACAAGAAAGCACTTTTCTCAGGTGGTGGAGGAAACCTCTGCCCACTCTTTCAGACTGCGTGGCTGCCCCCGTAAGGCTGCCTAGGAAATCCCTCCCGGCTACGGAAAAAAGTTCTTTGTATGTGGCCTATTCCTTCCAGCTTTAATCTTCTCCAGAATCAGCTATTAAATCAAGAGTGTGTGCGATTATCTGCTGTCATCTTTGGAGGAAAAGGTGCAGAGACTGAAGGCGAAGGCTGTTTGTTCATTCCGTTCCTTCTGCAGCTCAGGCGGGAACGCCGATGTTGGCACGGAATCAGTGGAGGAAGGGCAGCGCTGCCGTTTGTTGGCTTGATTTGACAGGCAATTTTCAGATCTGGATCAGAAAGTTCTCATGAAAGTTTTAGAAGTGGCTGCATTTGGGTTTAGCTTTTGGGGAGGAGAGTGTTATTTTTACTCTAGTTTCAGGGAAAAGAGACAAGTTTTTGGTCTGTCATGGCAGTTTTTGATGATGCATTTCTATCGTCGGAGCATCAAGTGAAGCTGGCTGAACCCAGGGACTGTTGTGCTACGCACTGCACGGGCGTGCAGCAAACACAGTCCCTCCCCAGAGAGCTCGGATATGCTAATAGGCATAAAAAATAACCGAGGAAATTAACCATTGAGTAATGATTCACAATGATGGATGTAAGTAATGTCATTACTTTCTAATTCACTTCCTTCTGATCTGAGGGTGTAAATACACTGCTTAGACCAGCTGAGCGAAGCTGGTCTGGTCTCAAAGAAGTTACCGAGCCCTGTCTGTGCACCAGGGCAAGTCAGTGCCGTGGATGGTCGTGGGGTAGTTTACAGCAGCTGTTTCTTAAGGGAAAACTCTCCAGAGGTCTTGGGGAAAACACAAGCAGCCAAGAGTATTTGATGGCAACCCAGGCATCCAGGCAGGAGCCAGCCAGCCTATCTGGGCACGTGCTGCATATGTTTTTTCTCTTTCTCCTCCTCTCTCCCTCTTCATGAGCTGAGATAATTATTTCTGTGCATCATGGTTCTAAAGTGAACACCCCCGATACTAGCTCTGCCTCTTATCACGAGGCAGCTGCAAAATTGCTTTCAAATTGTTTTACAATTGGGTTTTGCTTGTGAACCTCTTGATTGAGCAAGGCAAAACTGACATGTGAAAAGCATTTGGGAAGGAGGGAGCAGAAAGGAGCCAAGAGGCTGAGATTAGGGAGACTGAAGAGATGAGAGGAGGGATGAAAGATGTTGTTTTCAACATAAGTTCATGGGTCACCACAGAAGGGACGGGTTTCTTAGCTTTTCAGAGTGAGAAGTAGCTTGTGTGCACAAGTGCTGTTGCTGCCTACGTCTGCAGAGCCTGGCACGTGCTTAGAGGGGATGCAAAGTGCTACAGGAAGGCCAGTACCGTTGTGCCCATGACACCTGCCCACACATCATGGTTAAAATAAGCCTGGTTGTCTGGGACAGACCCAGCATCCGTTTAGACTGGTGTCTGTTCTCTAACAGTGGTAGAAAAAGGGGAATCGTAGCCATCGTGCAAGCAAATAGAGAACCTAGTAAGAAATGAAACCCTCCAGGTGAAATTGTGTCCTCTGAGAAGTGAAAAGTAATTTTTCTACTGACTGCATCTGACCACAGTTCAACCCTCCCCCATCAGATACTAGGCCATAGTTAGCATTGCTTGCTGCCAAGGCATTTCCTTGCAGTGCAATAAAAATAAAATACTATCTGATCCAGCAATTCTGATAGTAGTGACTTTGTTTAAGTAACTTTATAATGAATCCTAGTTCTTCTCCCAATAGATGCCTTTGCTATAATATCATAGAGTAGCAATGGAATAAAATAAATCAGCTTTTACAAACTCATAAACACATAGAAGGGAATGTAAACCAATTTCTGATCTAGTTGAGGTGCACTGAGATTTCAGAGAGTGGCATGAAGCTTGAGTGGATTCTGAAATTGCTCCAGAGCCTATGAATTCATCTTTCACCCCTCCTCTGCCAACAGGGATGTTGCTCTTAACCCTCTGAAGGCTGTCCATGTATTCACACTTTTTCTTGGGCTCTCCCTGTATGTGGGCACTGTGCTGCCTTGCATAGGTGCGTGCAGGTAAACCCAAGCATGCACACACACACAGTCTCCCAGGGCATTTTGAGAACAAAAGCTGAGAGAATCCAGATTTTCTTCCTGTGTAGTTAGATATCTCTTACACCTTTTGCAGAGCAGGTTTTGGTTTTGTGTCTTTGCCTTGTCTTCTTGCTGCTGCATGCACTGCTCTCCACAGCATGGCTACTTTCATCTTAGATATCGGTTCGCTGCCAGAGGAATCAACTTATAAAATGTGTAACGTGCTTTGGGCTAAGAGGTGACAGGGTGATGTCAGCTGTTGTTCTAGTCATCCCCCCCAAGTCTTCCCAGACACTTAGTCTGGGAGCATCAGATGTCTTGGCTGAGCCAGAGGGAGCAGTACATTTCCTTTGGCTTGCCACTTTGCAATAGAAAGATCATCTGAGAAAAATTGTTTAAAGGTCGGCTGTGAGATATGGAGAACTCAAAGGGTCAAGATGCTGAAAGCTCAGAGCTCTTCACTGACCAGCAATTTAACAGCTCTTGGGAGAAAGGGGCCATGTGGGACAGAGGCCATCATCACGTCACTTGTTAAACGCCTCGCTCGGAGCACCGTGGATGTGAGCCGCCTGGGATGCTCAGGGCTGGGTACGCAGCTGGCAGCCGGAGCAACGCTGCCGTCGTGCTGGAGTAAAGCTGGCTCCCAGCCAGCGAGGACCTGGCCCTGCGGGCAAAGGAGATGCTGCTCTGTGAGGGAAAAATGGAGGAGGGCAGCGATTTGGGCCCTCGAGAAAAGCTACCGCTGTCTGGTGCAGATGGAAATACGTAAGAGATCCTCACGGGCCTGAGGAGACAGACTCACCGCCTGTGGAGCCAGGCCAAGAGACACCCCCCAGCCTTTCGGAAGCGTGTCTCTCTCCTTCGTAGAAGTTATTTCAAGGTAAAGATTTGGCTGGCAAATGGTTGTTTCTGCTCTCAGGATCCGAACTGTGGCTTTCTCTGCCAGTATCCTTTGTGTGTCCTTCCATGCCTAGCCCCACATCCCCTTCTGTCCTAGTGCTTTGCCACGTGGCGTGCAGAAATTTTAGTTCCATTTGTTATCACCTCTTGCCGGAGGTCCCACCACAACTGGGCAGTGAGCGCAGCCGGGACCCAGGCACGCTGCACTGCCTTGCAACGGAGACATGAAACAGGTTTCTACCGGCTGAAGAGCCATCCCTCTGCAGCTCCATCCCCTGGTTCATGCCTACAGCTCGCCTCTGGGCCCAGGGGGAGGAATTTTCTCCCCCAGCTGAATGAACTACATGCATCCTCTGACGGGAAAATGCAGTCCCTTCTGCCTTCCCTCCCCACTCCCCACCAGGGAGGTTATTGCTATAACCCTTCTCCATCTCCCGGAAAGGGAGGAGATCCTGCCAGAGCAAGCCAGGGAGGCAGGATGCGGCAGAGTGGGGATGGGGTTGGCATGGCAACAGCATGGTGCCGGTGAGCTCCCTGCCCCCCCCCCCCTCGCCCCCCAGTACTGGCCCCCACCGAGGAGCACGCATGCAGCATCGCTGTGATGGTGCTGGGGGTCACGCGCTTCACCCAGCTGTCAGAGATAATAGGGAATGGGAAAAGAGAGGCTGAATGCTAAAATACTGCGGGGAGCAGCAGGGATGGTGGGCGAGTTGTGGCTGGGAACACTCGGGCTTGATTTCAGCGGTGGTGCGTCCGTTACCTGCTCGAACTCTGAGAAACAGACGGTGCCTGACCCGGAGGCGGTTTGTGCCATGGAGGCGCTGAGCGCACTGACCCTGCGGGCACAGCTCTGACTGCTCGGCTGCCCGCGCTGACACGGGTGCCCTGCGTGTCCTCAGCTGGTGGCTGTCCCCTGGCAGAGGGGGACTTAGGATGGGGGCTCTCCTGGCAGAAAACTCACGGAGACCTGCAGGCCTTGCTCTCTGGTGAGGGGTAACTTGCTCAGGGTGCTTCCACTTTGCTCCTCTCTTTGTGCCATTGCATGATTCCCCGTCCCAGAGAGCTGCGAGAGCCAGCGGGGCAGGCGGGATGGAGCAAGCTGAGATGGCGTTCTGGGTACCTGTAGAAGCACGTGTGCCAAATCACTGGTACAGAAAGGGGAGGTAATGTATTCCCCTGGCTCTACTGAGCCAGTTCTTTGCCTGCTGGGGTCTCGGTGGTTAATGCCACCGAGCAGATCCGTCCTTCCTTTTCTCTCCCCCCCTCTCCCTCCTTGCCCATAGGTACTGGCAGGAACCATTAACGAGTTCTTGGTGTTCAGAGCCTGTTTTCATGATCGTGAGTGAAAGACGGAATGTGATTTTCTTGGGCAGACTAACACCCCCACTTTACACCAGGTCCCAGGACCACCACTGGTGAAGCCCGCAGATACTCCCAGCAGACACAGTCTGTTCAGTGCTGCGTGTTCCCAAGCACTGCAGCGTCTGCTGGGAAACCGCGACGCATTCTCAGCATCAGTCTGTCTTCGCAGGAAACAAATGCCCATCCACTGTGTAATTAACCCACTTAACAGAGACATTGATGCATGCTAACTCCATGAAACTGGCTTATTATCTGCACTGCTAATTAGCCATGGGAAAACAGGCATGGGTTTTAAAAATATCTGTTTAAGAAGGGGGGAGGAGGAAATGAAAACCTGTTGAAACTGATTCCCCCCCCCCCCTTACTCTTTTCCTTTTTAAAGAGAGATGAAAGCAGAAGCGACCTGAAGGTACCTGTGCCAAGGAAGGATTTGTTTGACAGGCTCAGGCAGAGCAGGCACATTTCATCTGGCCGCTTTGGCCTCTGCAGCAGTAAGCAGGGAAAGACGTTTGCTAGCCTGGGTCCAGCTCTCTCCTAGGAGTGTTTTTCCTATCAAGTGCTGTGAGTACTTGTACTGGAAGTGTTGCGTAACACAGCTCTAGCAGCACCAGCTTCGTGTACCCTCCCCTGCCTGCTCCATCAACCACCTCGTGAAAAGGTGCAGTTTTTCATCCATCTCTTCCAGACCTTGCAGTGTTCATCCACCTGTCTGCCATGGAGTGCACAAGCAGGGAACAGAGGGACTCGCTCCACAACGGAGGGTGACAAAAAAAGGCTGATTCAGTTGGGCTGTGGGTGCTGCTGCTGTCTGGGAAGGTGGTGGCAGACCCAAGGCTTGGAGGGGTGATGGATGGCAGGGGGACTCTGTTTTGGGAGTCCAGGGTGAAAAGCTGTGGGGAGATGGGCTTTGCCATCAATTTCTGTACAACTCTGGGTCACTGTGACCTTTCTGCCCACCTGGCTGTGTTGATCAATGCTCCTACTGAGTTCATTGCCTGACCTGCCTGTAACGGGAGCGGGGAACAGCCCTGAGCAGGGACTGGGGAAGACGGCAGCAGCAATGCAGCATCCAGAACGTGCATCTCGTCTCGGCTCACAAAGCAGGGCCCGTCGCTCGCAAAGGAAGCTCATTCTGGAGTATGCTGCTGCATTTAGTATTCGGAGAGGAGTCCAATTCGCTGATTGTGCTGATAGGATGTGAAAGGCAGGATAGAGTTTTACTGCAGAGCAGTTGACCTTGCTCCAGAGGTATTACCGATACACAGCTGCTATTCAACATTTCAAAACACTATAGTCATTACGTGAATCTGTCTGCTAAGAGAAGCAATTAGACTTCAGAGCATTACAATGTGCTTTTTTTGAAAAAAGGATGCATACAAGTGGGAGGATGGGGCCAGTTCCTTCTCTGTCTCAGTTGGTGGGAGAGTTCTGGGAGAACACACAGGGTGCCTAGTGCTTGAGGGTCCAGGCAATGACCCTTCCACACTTCAAACCAGTTGAAGACAGGGTGACGATGTGGCTCTGTAGGTTGCTCAGTGGGATGGCAGTTTGCAGCGGCAATATCCAACCAAGAGAACAGTTGGTGAGGGGGTTAAACACTAGAACAAATCCTATAGACTTGCAGGCGTTCCTCGCTAACATCCTTGGTTGCCCCAACAAGATCAGCCTGCTGCACACAGCTCCATGCTGGGGGATGTTAAAGCCCCTGTAGCATGCTTCACCTAATGGCCATGGTCATTTCCTTCTGTGCGTTGGCTCATCATGTGTCAGATCTCATCACCTCACTGTGGGGACGCACGAGGGACTGCCTGGCTCCAAGGTGGAGGTGGGCAGGAGCTTCTTTAGGGCTTCTATTGCAAAGGTGGTTTGTGACCTGTGCAAGTGGTGCATCCCCAGCACCATCGGGGGGCTGCTGGAGGGGCTCTGATGTGGCAAAACCCACATGTTTCTGCTGGAGGGTTGTTTAATGATGAAACCTGACTCATGCTGGGCTTTTGCTTGGCAGAAGTTTATCCCTTTAAATTCTTTAATACCAATATGAAGTAAACGCAGTGCTCAAACAAGAGGCTCAGACTGACAGCCCCGGGGTCCTCACCAGAGCCCTGCTCCCACCTGCCTGGCTCCCAGTGAACTCCGTAGGACAACTTGAGTGTTTGAATCTCAATGCATGCTCAAGAGCTTTCCTCTGCAGGGGGGCTGCATGCATCAAACAGGTGATGGGGGCAGCACCAGCTGCACAGATTTAATAAATCCATGCCTGATGCTATTTGTCAGAGCAGAGTTTGGTTTTCAAGGCCTCCTTTTCAAACGCTGGGCTGCCAAGACCAGATCAGAGGCTTTGCTGGCATGCATGCAGGCTGGGTGACCGCCTGGAGGGTGCAGCACCATAGTGTGAAGATGAAGAAGACAGAGAAGAAAACTGATAGCTGGAGGGCCCCGTGTCTTTCCCATGTTGTGTGTCTTGGCTAGTTTCACATGGATCCTTCCATAGTTGCCGAAGCGTACTGGTGTGGGTAGGGTTGCTGGCTCACTGGCACACACCCTGCAGGGAGGGGACGTCACAGGGGGGCTCAATGGCAGTTTGCCATGGGCTTCGCTTGGATGTGTGGTTGGCTGAAGTGCAGAGGTGGCAAAGGGGGAGTCTCCCTCTAGCAAGGTGTGAGGTTAATCTCAAGGGCTGTTGCGATACCGGATACTCCAGGGAAGGGAGGGAGGACAGGGAAGGGTTTTGTGCTTACTAGTGAGCTGTAATTATGTTGAAAGTCTGTATCACCGATTACACTTGTTCCGCTTGTACAGCACAGGGCTGGTGGCTTGTTTAACAATGCACAGCGCATTGTTCTCGCTCCAGCCCTTTAACGCCACAAAATTGATATTGCTTTTCCACAGGCAGGGAGATAAGACATGCATTTAGTACACTGTCAGGGCCATGATACCATCGCCACATGGGGAAATTAAAAATCTCAACATGGCAACAAAGCCCCCCTTCCCTCCTCGGCACGTCGCTGGGCAGCACAGAAGTTCCCAGCGGGAACAGTAAAGAGGACAGCAAGCGAGAGGGGATATACCAGGGAGGGACCCCTTCCCTACAGGAGGGCAGCTTAGGAAAACCAGCTGGCTTTCACCGCCATCAGGCAGTCACACCTGAGACTGTCCCCATAACTTTAGCCTGTAAAGCACCCAAGGGCTTTTCTGCCCTTCCCTTGCCTGCTCCCCAAAATACACTCTCTTTAGCTGGGCACACAGCAAAGTGTGTGTTTGTATGGCAGAGAGTGGGAAGCGGACACGTATGTCGGAATAATTTGGGAATAAGGGGTGATTAAGAGGAAACAAGAGGACTGGAAGGAGAATGGTGAGCATGAGATTGCCTCTGACAGGCAGACACAGTGGCAATTTTTTCACTGAGATGCATTTTTGTCCTTCACTGAAAAGCGCTGATTTGTTGCAGCAGAACTATTCAAGATCTGGAAGCATTCACGGTGACTTTTCTGGGTTGGAAAAACATAGTTTGAAAATTATCAAGGCACCTCAGTCTCATATAATCAAGGCATAAGGTCTGGGAGAGTCTCAGTTGAAATTTGCCATTTCACTTGAAGTTTAAAGTTGTATGCTTTAAAATACCCCAAAGCTCAAAATCAAAATGGAACAATCTAAAGTTATTGGAGTAAAGTGTGGAGCGACCCAATCTAAACTGTATTTCTACTGGTCATCTTGGGAAAATTGGCAATACATTGACTTCTTACCTCAATTTGAGATAAATTTCTGTCAGTAAAAGAAATTGTATGGAGCGACATGAGCATACTGAGGGGTATGCCTGCAGCCCCTGCAGCCTCCGTGCCCGGTGCACATCGCCAGGAGGAGCCCCCTCGCCGTGCCAGGCTGGGACCATCTCTGCTGTGTGGCATGGGGCTGCCTTCCTACCTCGTGATGAGAAAAAACGTATTTCATCACGCTGCGGTGCCGGTTGTTGGTTGGAACAGAAGGGACCCCACATCACACACATGGTTTTGTCAGAGACCGACGGCTCCAGGAGCCCCATCGGCTCAATATGAGAAGAATTATTGCAGTTTTAATTAAACTTACTTTTCTGCCTTCGTGGGCCTGGGGGAGAGAAAATGCTCAGAATCAAACCCTGGTATTTTTCAGAACCTGTGGGGTTTTCCCTGCTCTTTCTCTTCCCTTTCGCCGTTCCTTTGCAACCTCATTTCTTCCTTCTGCAGGCATCGCTTGTGGTCCTGAGCAGGGCATCTCATCCGAGGTGTGCGCAGACTGCGTGGAGCAGGGGCAAGAGACTCGCGGTCGCTGGCGGAGAGCTGCTGTCAGGCAGAGGTTGTGTGAGGGAAGAGCAGAAGGTGTGAGCGGTGGTGGGTACCATGGGGTGATGGTACAGCCACAGGAGGCGTGGGGTCACCACCAGGTCTGGGTGAAGCAGTGCCATGAGGGAGGCACTACCTGAAGCCAGGGCAGAAATAAGGAGGAACAGATGTTGGCAGAGCCTGCAAGGAAGCTAACATGAGCTTTGCCCAAATATTTCCATACTAAAATAAATAAAATTTGTTGCCTGAAGATGCCTGGCTCCCCTCCTCAAAGGCCTCCCCATCCCCATCACTCTCTTGTTAATGAAGTTGATAATAAGCAGAGAAAATCCTGTTGGATAAGTAATTAATCAGGAGGCTGGAGCAGTGGAACAGCATTCATTTTTGCAAAGCCAGAGATCTCTTTGCTGAGAAACCCCAGAGCGCAGGGGGATGGGAAGGCTTGGGGAGCGATGAATGAGGAAAGGAAATGCAGCCTGGAAATCCAGAACTGTCTGCGTGATTGGCGATGGATGAGAGGAAGAAGGGTCAGAGAGACAAGGGATTTTCAGCTGAGTTTCCTAGGAGTGGCCTCTGCTTATGGGGAACACGTCTTGGACAAACCTCCTGGCCACTGCTCTGAGACTGAAAAAGAGGGGGGTCCAGGTACTGTGGAGCTCCGGGGGGACGTCAGGCAAAAAGGAGGGGATGCTGCAAAGAGAGATGAGTGCAGGCGAGGGCAAGGAGAGACTATTGCCCAGAGGCAGCTGATTTCAGCTGCTGGGAGCTTTAGGCCGTGTTGTCCTGCTGCTTTTCTGGGCAAGTCCCACCGCAGCCTGGCTGTGACAAGGGTTCCTGTCCCCGTGAGCCTGGCCCAGCACGGCAGCCGGAGGAACAGAGGTGGGAGGGAAGCTGAACCTCAGCCCTGGCCAAGTCGGGAGAAAGGCAAGGGGTCGCTCAGAGAAGGATAAGCTGGAAAAGAATTTGCAGGGGTGTGTGATCCCTCAGCAATTTTATTCTTTTTGAGGAACTGGAGAATGAATCCCTAAAATGAAGGTCTGAGGGGTAATGAAACCATGTGGCATGTCTAATATTTAAGCATTGAATTCTTTCTTTTGTAAAAGGCTCAACCGGCATTTACTTGTATCAGACAACACTTTTACTATCTCTCATTTTAAAACCACATTTTGTCACCTAATAATAGCCTTCACCTCCGAGAAAGCAGCAAAGGAAAAGGGCTGACCATCCACAGGGTAATTCCCAAAGCCAACCCAAATATTCTGACTTAAATATAAGGAACTTCCAAGTTCACCCTAAGAAATTATCCATTTCTCTGTCTCAGCCCCAGAATATAAGTTTTCTCCTGTTTCTCCTCTACGGAATTAAATCAACCCGGTTTTTCTGCAGCTCTAGCCCGCCAGCAGCTTTCCCCCAGCCTGCGGCAGGTCTGGGAGTGCAGCGGGAGGCGAAGCCGCAGCGCACCAGCAGCCGGAGAGGAGGGATGCTGCTGCCGTGCCCCATGGGCAGCTCTGCCTTCGCCTCCTCCACCCAAGCAACTTGGTGGAGAGGCCCAGGACTCTGGAGTCTCAGTCTTATGCCAGTAACGACTCTCTGGAGTATTCCCATTTTCATAGATTTACTGGCTTAATGCTTTGTTAGAATGATAAAAGCTGGTTAATTATCCCTTATGAGAGCCTGCCTCCCCACCTGCCTTCCTCACCCCCCCACCCCCAGCCTCCCCATGGCTATATATTTATCTTTTGTTCATTCATTTGATTTGGAGCTGAATAAATTGGAAAAGCTGGAGTGATTCATGTACTGTGGATTGCATATTGATCTGGCACACTTTCCTCCTTAAAGTCCCCATTAGTCATGCCGATCAATGGTTCCTTCTGGCTGGGCATCTGTGTTCCTGGAGCCAAGAGAGGAGGTGCGGGGGGGGGGAAGGTCTGTGCACTTCACAGCCCCTGCCCAGCCCCTTCTATTTTGCACCCTCTCTTGCCAGAAATTTGGATGCTTAAAACTTTGCAGAGGCTCTGCCTGCCGGAATGGCCTGGCTCACATTATCTGGAAAAAGCATCACACAGCTTCAGTCTTGAGAAGTCCTGGTCCAAGCGAGGTTTGGGCAGTGCTTCAGGTGCTCTAGGAGACAGGCTGCAAGGCC
The DNA here is from genome assembly GCA_035590215.1 of Microhierax caerulescens. Lineage (NCBI taxonomy): Eukaryota > Metazoa > Chordata > Aves > Falconiformes > Falconidae > Microhierax > Microhierax caerulescens. The sequence continues at coordinate 1,246,192 of JAVJGJ010000036.1, read as the reverse complement.
TCGTGCAATATGTAGCCCCGTTTCTGTAGCACTTTTAGGGATCCCCTGGCTGATAACAGAGTATTCACAGCCTCTGTCTCCATAGTGATGTCTTAACCTTTAACTTCATCGCCTCGATTTTCTCCTGAGCTAGCAATGCCTGAAAGCACTCACCAGAGCAACTATGCACCGGGTGCAACAAAATACAATTCCTCCTTGCCTGCCACGGAGATGGAAAGGCACATTCACCTGAGTTTATGGGTAGGTGTGCCTCCAGGCTCACAAAAGAAATTGGTGGTGGAAGCAAAGACTTGATCCCAGCCACGCTGTGCACTCTGTTCCATAGTATTTCCATTGTCAGATGAGGCATCAAAAAAGCTGCTTAAGGGGTGAGGAATTGGAGAGCTTGCTGGACCGGGCAGAGGTGAGGAGGGCTGGGCATTGCCCAGGGCAGGCTGAGGGGAAGGGGACATCCCTGAGCAATGGCAGCGAGTCCTGTGAGAGCCTTGCAGGAGCTGATGTTGATTGTATCTCTGCCCGTGCACTTTTTTTGATGGTCATCAAAAGTCAGGGGGTGAAGTAAAGTGTTATTTTGTGGGCTACTAGAGAAATAGTTCCTTCTGCATGAAAAAACACAAGGTTTTCCATCAAGACAGGGTGTTATCAAAACAACATCACTCTGCACTAGCCCGGCACTAGCCTATCTTCTAGCAGAGCTCATAAAACACTTTGCTGAGGTACAGCAGCACAATCTTCCTCAGACACAGACACAGTCAGCATCTCCACAGCTAAATGGGGCTATTTGGACAGTCATCAGAGAGTCATCGGCACCCCCAAATCTCAGCCTCCTGACTCCCTGTTTGTCTGAATCACTTTCAGACATAGCTGGGTAATACCATACAGGAATCCGGATCCACAACCCGTTTTCCAATCCCCTGTTGTTGGGAAGCAGTTCTAAGCTAGGTGTTGAGGTGGCGGACACCAAAATACTACAGGTCAGTGGTTTTCAACCTGCACTTCGAAGATTGTTTGGGTTCAACAGATTGTGTCGAAAGACCTGCAAGGAAGAAATTAAGAAAAGCCAACTTGTTGTCAGCAGGCTTAACTGAGGTCTTCAGGGGTCAGAAAAATTACTCCTCCATGGGAAACTTAACAGGATCAGGAATAAAAAAATGACTGAAAGCTGGGGCTGAGGACTGAAACATGAGGATAATGCAGGAGGGCCTTTTAGTCTGTCTAATTTTATTGTTTCTTCTTTCTTCCAGGCTGGGTTCTCCTCAAGAGACCCGGCTTTGTGTCCCAGGCCAGACCTCCTTCTGAGCCAGGCAAAGGGGCTCTGAGCTCTCTTCCTGCTGTCCCATGGACACTTCAGAAGCCGGAGCGGTTTTCCCCGGGCTCAAAGGCACAGTTTTCCCCACACTAACAAAGCAAATCTGATTCATTTGAGTTGGGAAACCTTCCTCTGTCACTGCCTCAGTCTTGGGCCGTAGGTAAATCCCCTGTTCCCTCTTCAGGACTGGTCCCAGCTGCCGCTGCTGGGAACAGCATCGCTGGGAGCAGCAAGGAGCGTTTGTCCCGTGCCGCGCCGCAGCCCCAGCCGCCTGGCCAACAGATCTCGCTGCAGCTCAGACTTTCCATGCAAAGTCCCCTGAGGCTGCTGGGATAATCTCGTGTGCCAAAGCTGCCTGTGGGCCTGGTTGTGCCCGCTCCATAGGGTCCCCTTCTTTACATCCATGCTAGGTAGGCAGCAGAAGGGGAGACGGGTATTGTCTCGTCCTGCCAGGCTGATAAAATCCTTCAGCAGCTTCAGATGTGCTAACACGTTCTGCCTGCCAGGTTCAGGTGATCGGAACATCTGACAGACAGCAGCTTCTCTGTGTGTAAAACATTAATAGCTTTCCAGCCTTGCCTCTGGATTTGCTGTTGCTAAGACCCGAGCCGCCTCTCTGGAGATGTCAGTCCGCGACAGAACAATTACTGCCCAAGCTCCACACTTCTGAAGAGGCCTGATGGCTTCAGCACAGAGAGGGAATGTTTTGCCCAACAGTGATTACAGGAGCTATAGGGGCATGAAGGGACAGAATCCAGGCTGTGTCGCACAGCAGGGGCAGAGGACAGCGGCCGGGTTGCAGAATCCATCCCCACCAGGGAAGACGAGCGGTTTGATTTCAGAGAGAAGTTATCTCCGATATCTGATTACTCCTGGTAGCTTGGACAAAAACTAGAGCCACGGTCCAATTCTGCCACCGTTTTCATCTGCCTCCTCTGCTTCCCTCATTTGAATAACTTTCCAGGTACCCATCTGCACCCTCACCTGATATATTTCTGTGCCTTTGGCTCTCTGCTCTGCTCCTCTCCCGTGATGGCTGCTTTTCAGGGAAGCTGCTCAAGGATGTAAATATGGCAACACCGTATAAATTCTCAGCAGCTTTTTTTCTTCTTCTTCTTTTGTATATGATTCACAATTTCATCTTTCAGGAAAACTCATGCCAGTGAAATATGTCTTCTCTGTGAAATTTCGCCAAGCTGAGGATTTTCCCTGCTGAAAATATCTGAAACTGTAAGTGTTAGAGGTTTTGGTACAAATCTGCCTTCATGATATTCACCATTTGGAACCAATTCAAGATTTTCTTCATGGCCACATGATCTTTCACACAGGCTAGATTTGAAAACAAACTCATTTCCTCTGCCAGAAAGGGAGGAATCCTTTCATGAAAACAGGATAAGTTCCAATTCAGCAATGATCCATGTAAACACAAAAATATAGGGTGCCATCTTTCATAAATCTAGGCATTAAAAGATCAACTAACAGAAAATGGCATGATTGCTTTGAAACCTACATCATTGCACTGTTGGGTGGAAAAACATGGACACATGAAATAAAACCAGCAGGACACAAGTGCTAATTGCTGCAGAAGCCAGTCCTTTCCTAAAGAGTGTGTGTCCATGTGTTGGTGTCTCTTGCTCCCCGTCCTGGCTCGGGAACTGCAGTGGTGGCTCTGCTGGTGCTCGGTGTGGAGGACACCAGCTCAATGCCTGGCCCAGCCCCACAGGAATTTGAGACACCATCGATCCTGCTGCTTCAGATCTCTTTGCTAGCCCCATACTACTTGTCAGCATCACAAGAGCCTGGGTGTCACTGCTGGAGGGGCGGCTGTCTTTAGAGGCAATAAAAGGCGCGACGAGCCAGGCAGGATGGGGACCGAGAGCTTAGGGGAAGGAGTGCGGCACTTCACACCTCCACGGTGCTTCGTTTCTGCTGCGAGAGGACCAGACCGGTGGCGAAGGACCTTGCCGGTGTCTGGAGGTGTGACAGTGCAATCCTGGGCACTGATTTTACAGATCTTTCTGTGCTGGTTTGCCTGTGGCAGGAGGCAGCTCAGGCTCCCTGGCAGAGCGTTTGCTTTGTTCAACAAGCAAGCCCAGCTGCCAGCTCTCTGCCTGCATCAGCCCTGGGCTATCTGAGGAAGCAGGGTGCCTTGGAAAAGGCATTCCTTTTCTTGAAATGTGGGGGTTTTTTTGCTCCATGTTGCAGAGTGGTGCAGATGGGCACAAGCAGAGAGGTGTGTCGAGCAAGGGGAACTCCAAACAGCTTGCAGTTTGAGGCATGGATTTAGCCTTGAGGAAAGCAGTGGCTCAGCTCGGGACAGCTGTGGCCCACAGACAAATGAGAACAAGCTTTCTGTCGTGCTGCTGGCCTTCCCCCAACACCAGCAGCTGCCGAAGGGGTGCACCTAGCCCAGTGCAGGCACCTCTCCCCTGAGGCACTGCATGAGACGCGTGCTGGTTGTGGGGTGCTGCAGGATCCCCCTCCCTGGTCGTGACTGGGACTGGGACCACGTGAGGAGAACAACCCCCTGTGACCCAGAAGCTTAGGATGAAATGGAAACCCTCCAAGTTTCTCCAGCCTCAGCAGCTTTTTGCAGCAGAGGTTCACAGTGACACAGGCGTGCTCCGCGGGGAGTTAATGTTATATGGTGCTGTGCATGGCTGCTCACCACTAAGCCCCTGAAGGTCAGAGGGACTCGGCAGACCCTTTCCTCTCTGAGGAGTGTCCCTCCTCTCTCCCCTCCTTTGCTGCTCAGGAGCACTGACCTTTCCCTGTCCCCATCTCCCCAGGTCCCACTCAGGGCATCCATTGCCTCAGCTCACTTAAGAGCACTGCCCGCAAATGCTCCTTATGGCTGCAGCCAGACTCTGAGGGATTATATGGCCTGATGGTTCCATCCGTTTGCTTTTCTAATAGTCATATTAGTAATATTGTGAGTGCTCAGAGTCACAGATAAATCCTAGTGCTATAAACCTACTTCAACATTTCATGCCGCAGAGCCCTTTTCACTCAAGTCATTCCTCTGGCACAAAGCTCTCGTGTAGCTCGAGGCATGTGCCACTGTCCTTCAAGGCCCCAGCCGGACTCGTTAGAGACAAGGCCTGTTGCTTTCATCTGTAGATGAGGTTTTCCTTCACTGTTTCAAATGCACACACTTTATTACAGTGCAAATGAAGGTGGCTATTAATTTCTCACTCTGTTTTTTAGCTGGTGAAATTGTTGGAAGGGGATGGAACAGATAAAGGCTCTCTTGAAAGAAAAAGAAGGAAAGAAGGAAAGAAGGAAGGAAGGAAGGAAGGAAGGAAGGAAGGAAGGAAGGAAGGAAGGAAGGAAGGAAGGAAGGA
>JAVJGJ010000036.1:1226417-1241467 GCA_035590215.1 Microhierax caerulescens | reverse complement strand
GAAAGAAAGAAAGAAAGAAAGAAAGAAAGAAAGAAAGAAAGAAAGAAAGAAAGAAAGAAAGAAAGGAAGAAAGAAAGAAAAAGAAAGAAAGAAAGAAAAAGAGAAAGAAAGGAAGAAAGAAAGAAAGAAAGAAAGAAAGAAAGAAAGAAAGAAAGAAAGAAAGAAAGAAAGAAAGAGAGAGAGAAAGGAAGGAGATAGAAAGAGAAAGGGGAAAGAAAGCCTGTTGGCATTTCTTTTTCCAGCAGCAAGGGACTGGAGGCTGATAGTTTGAGCTGTGGTGGAAGAGGAGGAGAAACCCAGGCATCTGAGCTTCCCCTCACAGCAAAATACTGTGTGGAAGTGCAGGTGGGCTGGCTGTGATCCCCCCACGCTGTGCAGCTCCAGGCACAAGGTGGGACATGGAAGGAAGAAGCAGGGAGGTGGATGCCTTGTGGGGCATGGGGTGGGAGAGCTTCTTTTAGGAGATGAATACTGGACTGGTCCGGGGGAGTTGATTTCCGAGATGCCTCAGGGCAGATCCAGAGCATGCTCTGGCTGTTGGCAAGGTGAGGGCACCGGGACCTGTCAGTGCCAGAGCTGGGGGTGAGCTGCATCACCCCTTGGTGCCTCAGTTTACCCCTGTGGCCAGCAGAGCCAGTGGAGCAGAAGCTTCCTCAGACCGTGCTCTGCAGCCACACAAATTTAAGAGCCCCATCATGGTGCAGTGTCACTTTGCTTGTAGGTAGCACTGCCTTGGTGACACTGCCACAGGTACACGGTCAGGATGAAAACCTTCCCTTTTGCCATGGTTTCGTTTACCAACACAACTACCCCAACTATGTAACCTTCCCTGGTGAAAATAACTTGGAAGAGATGAGAGCAGAGGGAAAAAGAAATAAGGTTACATATTTACCAACTTGTTAATATTTATGAGGACTATGAACCAGATTAATTTCCATGCACCATTTCACCTGCAATGTTTTCCTTCCATATTTATGTAAAGGGGAAATAAACAAAAAGAAATCCAGATATCTAGTTTCCTTTAGATGGTGCATGAACCACCTGTCATTTAAATCGGGATATTTTGCTCTCTGTGCAGAAAGAGTCTTCCTCTGCGTCTTTTTGGTCACTGGGAATAGTTTTCCAAGCTTCAGGCCAAAGGATGGCTTCCCTTTCGGTGCTCTGCAGCCATCTCTTATGTCAGCTTGGGGATCACTAGCTCTGCATTACTACCTGGCAGCAGGGACTCATGATCTGCCTGGTTTTTAGGATCCAGAGACCCAGGGGAATTTTTTGGGAGAGCCAACAGCAGTCCCTGCAGGATAGGGCTCCTTACAATGGATGAGACCCCATGCCAGGCATTAGCTCAGAGAGAAAGAGAATTTGCTGCTGCAGCATCATCAAGGGGTTGAGAGTGTTATCACGGGCGAGGAACCCCAAGGTTGGGCTTTTCCCACGGGGGTGCCCTGCGCACTGGTGGGAGCCAGACCTGCAAGTCAGAAATGGGTGGGAAAGGGCTGTCCTCAGAGTCACAGAGGAAGAAAAAGCAGGGCCAGTGCGAGACCCGGTGTGCTGACCCATCATCCCAGCACGACACAGCTGACTGTGCTTCAGCCTCGTCCCAGGTGGCTGCGGGTTTGTTATTCAGAAATACGACTGCTGCTGTTTGGGTACTCCCAGTCCCCCAGGGAAAGATTTCCTTATTGTCTCTAGAAGAAACATAGTCAAGTCTGTTTATAAAACTAGTTATTGGTATAAATTAACATTTAAAACCCTCTACAGTTTACATTTTCATTTATAAAATCTCCTGTTAGGATTATTTGATAATGCAAATTCTCATTTACTGCCTTAATAGACCCTTCAGTACTGGGGTGGGTTCTGATTTCAATTGCTTTTCTTTTTTCTTCTAGTAATAGGATCCACTATATATATATGACAGATTTGTCAGTGGAATTTAAAAAAATAATATTAAATGAACTTTAAATGCCATTTGTATCATCAGCTTTTAATTTCAAAAGTGTCACCCTATTGCATTTTGGGAATATGTAAATTAACAGTTCACCTACTAAATTTTATGGCAGCTCAACGTGTCTAGAATACTTTCTTCTGATATTTCTGTTTAGTTAATACTTGCAATATAAGGGAAAGATTAGCTGTTCATATTTTGTGTATTTGTTTTACAATGGCTTCGTTTTCTTCATTAATGAAATGATTCAGAGTTATGCAAAACAAGGTACAAACTGTCTTGGAAGTTGACTGAAATACACAGCTTGGGGGGAGGGGGAAATGCCTGGGCTAAAGAAATAAAAAGATAGTACTGTGCATCAGCGTGCAATAAAAGTCTTTAAAACCCTGTATTCAGCCGGCCTTACAATGAGATACACACAGAAGAGACACTGACGGTGCATGTAACATCTGAAGCGCAAGAAGGATGGGTAGCCAATTTGGACATCCAGGTTCTGTTGCATTGCAGAGCTTCACATCCTGGTGAACCGCTGCTCCTCTTTGAGAAAGCAGTTCTCACGTGGTTAACACTTGACTTACTTTCTATAAGTGTTTAAGGACCCCAAAAAGATGCTGCAGAGATTGAAACTTCGTTTTTGGGGAAGCTTGCTTAGATTTGTTAGTCACGCTTGCAGGGAAAAGGGAAGGGGAAGGATGGTCTTTTGAAGCGACAGGAATGACACAGGACTTTAATAAAGCTCTGAAGGGGGTGGTGGAGCGAGCACGGAAGACTTCATGTGATCTGAAAAAGTCTGATAGGAAACAAGTTGGTGTGAAATACTTGCAGGCTCCCAACCCGCCGTCCCCCTGAGCCTGGGCTTCAGGCTCTGCATTTATGGAACGCAGTGCTCACGGTTTCTGTCCGCCAGTGCAACACCCGGAGCAGCCTCTCCGGACCCCAGACTCCCCCGGTGTTCCCCATGTCCATACCGACTGCTGGTCTGGCTCCCAGCAGGACAGTGCAGGCATGCACAGAGGAAGGATAAGACTGGTCCCATTTCATCCTGTTCCTACCAGTAAGGTGTGTGCAGTAACTGGTCCGCTCAGCCCTTTGGACTTACTCCGGCGTAGCTTGCAGGGTGGGCGATGTGCGGCCTGAGGGACACGACTATTCCCGCTGGGTGGAAGGGGAAAGCTCTGTGTTGCAGCTCCAGCTGCCTGGCCATCCCTAGCTGGCCGAGACTCCTGGCTGGACCAGCCCTCGCTGTGTACGGATGGCACCACGCTGCTCTGCATCCCAACGGGATTGCGAGGCATCAGCCTGAGCGTACCCAACCCACCAGCCGTGCGTCTGCGTGCCTGCTGGTGGGATTCCAGGGGTGCTGCCCTTTTCCCACAGGTGTGTGGTGGGCTGCTGCGGGTGGGCACTGGGAGCCCGCCGGCTGGAGGAGCTTGAGAGCTGGTTGGTGCTGGCAGAGGAGAAGGGGATTTGGGTTTGGAGGCTTTTCTCCACAGTGCGGAGGGGCTGTAGGAGGTGTGGTGCGGAACAAGCTGCAAACTCATGTCCTGGCATCACTTAGGTCAAGAGCACTGTGATCGGCACTTTGTCAGGACAGGATAGGGAGGCTGTACCAGCAAAGCTTAAATCCCACAGGGACACTGTCCCTCCAACCTGCACGTGCCCCAAAACAGGGCTGCCATGTCAACCCCTGGAGACTGATCAGGGATTGGGACCCTGTAGCACTTGTACAGGCAGTGGCAGGGAGAGTGGAAGTTGACTTTCATCCACACAAGCTCCCTGCCACACATCTCTAATGAAAGAACCCTCCTGATCACTTCATCACTTCGTCAGCCTATCACTTCATCAGAGAAAATTAATTTAACCAGGGAGATGCTTCTCTCATGAAGCTGTCCAAGTGAGAGCATCTCTCTCTTACAGGCCCTTGCTTCTCCTCCAGCACAGTGGGATCCCTGGGGACTTGCCAGCAAACTTTCAGGTGCATCTCCATTAATTACCCTAAGCTGGTTAACCACACAGTAATCATAAATACCTCTCATTTGTAATTGGCCAGTGATTACAGTGGCAGCAGGAGAGGTGGAGGCAGAGGGAGTGGAGGGACATTGATTCCCATCGCAGGAGGACGGCAGATCATCAGACGCAGTCTGCCGCTTGTTTGTGCCTGGGCATGCAGGTCTTTGCACGGATGATGACTGGAGCAAACACTGATTTGTTCAGACATAGGCTTGGAGAGGTGTTTATAGGATGCTCTGCCTTGGGAAATCAATAGTGGCACTTGCAGAGAGAAAGGAAAGGAGGGGAATGCCTCTGTGGTGAGAGCATGGTATGGGTGTTTGTGGTTTGGTGGTCCAGGACAATTTGGAGTTGGCCACGAGGAGGACTGGCTCCTGCTGGAGCACAGCCAGGAGCCTAGAGCATGGTCTTTTAACGCACTTGAGCTTCCCTCGTCTCTAAGCTGAGGCATCGAAACAGATCTATCCCTTCGGCTCACCTGGCAGGGCCAGACCTTCTGCGAAAGGCAGAGATCTGGATTTTCAAGGCAGGGAACGCGACACGAGAATATCGGCAGGCTTCAGCGTGGGTTTCCAGCTGGGGAGGCCAGCCCTCCGCTGCAGTCACTGTCATGCCACAGCCAGCAGGCACCCATCAGCATGCCATGTCCCCTCGGTGCCACCCGAGCTGGGGCAAGCCGTAACTGACACGTGGGGACGTAAGCAGCTACCTTACGCCGGAGCTCTTCCTTCTGCAGCAGCACAGCCCCTTTACAGCTAGATAAATAACTCCCTTCGGATCATTCTGCTACACCAGCTTCATGACCCGTGCAAGCGTGCTCAAACACAAGAAAGGATCATCATGTTAATTGCAATTCTCTTGTTATGCAAAGTCATCAGCAGACTAATGTCCCATGTTATTACCGGGAACTGCAGACACCTCAATTCAGACAGAAGCCAGGATGTGTGCGGAGAGAGACTTGAGACCTGTGGCTGGCTCGGCTCTGGGGTGCCTGGCGAAGGCGGACAACTCTCTCATGTTATTGCTGGAGTCAGCAGCTGTGACAGCGAAGGGAGCCAGTCCTCATGACTGCAGAACAAAACCTGCTCCTGCAAAAGCCCCTCTGTTGCTCTGCCACGCTGTTCCCCACGTCTCGTTTTCCTTCTCTTCCACTGATGTCTGCTAAGCCCATATCCTCCTTGCCCTGAGATGCTGCCCAGGCTGTGCAGCCGAAGTTTTCAGGACCAAATTGGATCAAGTCCTGAGTGACCTTCTCTGAACTCACAGGTAGCTCTGCTTTGGGCAGGAGGTTGGGCTGGAGACCACCTGGGGTCCCTTCCCATCTGTGCTCTCCTATGATCACAGGTACTACGCCCTCAGCTGAAGATTGCTTATGGGTGCCACACCACAGCTGCGAAGGGCTTCTGCAGAGGAAGAGCTGCAAAAATACACATTTTCAGGTCACTGGTTATTTTCTGTTGTTGTTTATTTCAAAGGAACTAGAGGGTTTATTTGAGTAGAAACATGCTGGTGGGATGAATTACACTTGTCTGTGGTGTTTTCCCACCCCAGCACGGGTTTGTAAGGGGGGTGGTATTCTCTGGAGGATTGTTTGACTCCTTTAAGGAGCTTTTGATGTACTATAGCACAGTTCTGGGAGAAGGATGCTGGAGCCAAAACAGCTGCCTGTGATTGTGGGAAGCACATGCTCTGCAGTGTGCTGTTGATCTCATTCATTCTGAGTGAATGTAGGGCTTTTGAAGTGACACTGATATTAAGTAAGCGAAGTGTTCTGCTTAATCACAGACTGTGTGTGCTCCTGAGAGAGATGGAACCAGCTTCTCTCTCACGCCCAATATGAAACATCCAGAGCAAGATAAGTGTGATGTGAGTTCCTCTTAGGGAACCACAGTGCAGCAAATGTTTGTCCAGAGGAGGGACCCCAGAGACACTGGAGGATGCTGCCTGCTTAAATAGGACAAAAGACCCACAGAAAACATAATGCTCCCTTGGGATGTCACTTGGTATCAGGAGCCTTGGACAGAGGCAGCCACAGTAGATGGAGAAAGTTACCTGTGGGCTCAGTGCGGGACAGCGGGGGAGGGCTGAGCTGGGAGCCACCCATCACGGCAGCTTGGCTGAAGAGGATGAGGGGAGGGCTTACTCTAAGCAGGCTGAGAACCACCCTGAGAGACAGATATTTTTTAAAGAGAAAATCTTCTCTTAACAGAAAATACCATCTTCTAGCCCCTTGTCCCAATGTGACCTTGTGGGGTGGCTGAGCCTTCTATAGTACCTGCTGTCATCTGTCATGAGAAACCGCCACTGGAAGAACGATCTGGGATGCAATAATTCAGGTTATTTATATATAGAGATCCTCTGCCCTCGCATATCAGACAGAACAGTACTCGGAAGAGTCCTCTGAGTTTCAGCCAGCAGCTCTGGGTAAAATACTGCTGGCGGTACAGTGTCAGCGTGCCACAGCCGAATTGCTGGCAAAGTGGAAGGGCCAGCTTGGCAAGGCTGGTGTTTCTCTCCGTGCTCTCTTTAGCTCACGGCTCTTCAAAACCGTGGCCTCCCAGACAGTGGGAGAGAGACAGTCACCTGCCTTTCTTGGTCTTCTGCTCCCCTCCCTGGCCGCCTGCTCACACATGCTGCCACTTGCACGTGCATCTCTTTGCCTCTCCTTTCTCCCGAAGCTCCCTTGCCTTTTGTCTTTAAGCTGTGGTGGCAGTAGTTGGGTTGTGGGAGCCTTCAATTTCCTATTCAGTTCATCATGGCACAGTAATTTTCTGCACTTCCATAATTAGGGGAATTTTAAGCAAACTACCCTGTGGATGATTACAGCTAGATTCATGTTCTGTTGCTTTGATCACCAAAGGACGAAGATGCTGCTTGAATATTCGGTTATGTGCTCTGCCTAAAGACGAACCTCGCACCAGCTGCTTCCTTCCTGTCCTCTCCCCACCTCGCTCCTTCCAGCCCTCATCTCCCCTCCCTACCAATCCAGATTGTCTTTCTGCTGCTTCTTTAGCTCAAGTGGGAGTAAATGCCCCTTCCTGAAAGATGAAGCTCTGTTAAAATCAGGATGTTTTCCCAGCTAAGAGGCAGCATGGTCTGATTGTTAGAGCCGGGCATAAGGAAAGCATAGTCAGGGAATTCAATTTCCAGGTGTGTGCCTCGGTTTCCTCAACCATAAAGCGACGGGGCCAAGGGACAGGGCACTAATTTGAGGTTCTGCTTTGTGAAGGCTCCTACATGCAGTGTTCCAAGGGCAAAATGCAAGCCGGATTTCTTGGGTCTGCAGGATAGTTTGGGAAACCCTACGACATCGAGGTGTCTTTGAAGTGGTAATTGGTTCTTCCTGGTTTTATCAGCTTTAACACCCAGGAATAAACAAAACCTTTTGCTATCACCCTTTTGCTTTAGCTATGCTTTAGCTATCTACCTGATCATCTGCTTTCCGCTCCAGGGCTGGGAATTCATCCACAAGAGAATGGGCCGTTGCAGCATTTAATGGTCTCCAGTTGCAGAGAGAGGGAAGTGATGGAGCACGGCTGGGGTGGCTGAGCACAGCCTCTGTGTTTCCTCCACGAGCGCCCAGTGAGGGCTCTAGTGCGTGGGAAGGATGTAGGACACAGACACAGGGAGACGTGTCTGAGGACTAAAGGGAAGGACAGAACACAGGAAAGGGGCTGGGACGATCAGCAGAGGAGTCGGACCACAGCAGCTTCACTCCAGCTCACAGCACCGGTCCTGCCACAGCCCTTCCCAGCACGGGGGGAGGTCGCCCTGACCCTCACACGTAGTGATGCTCGATGGGAGATCACACTCAAGGTGGTTCTGCCTTCCTGTTCCAAATGTGAGCATGATGGGCTGTCAGCTCCAGTGTATTAATAGACTATTAATGCTTCCAAGTTTCCTGAGCCACGTGTATGGGTTTTCGATAGGTTAATTAGGCCATATTTCAGGATAATTACAGCTGTATATTTCTACACTAATTAAGTGGCTTTAAAACATACCCACAATGTGGCTCAGTGAATCATAATTAAACTTCCTCTGCCTCCTGCTATACACTATGGAACTAATACCCATAAAAGACCCAAACCCTGCTCCTTGCCAGCAGCAAATTAGAGCTCACAAAAATAATCTTATGGAATGTATCTTTTTTATAGAATCATGTACAAATTAATTCAAAATGAATATTACATGAGTCATCAAAATGCTTCAGCTTCCTTCTCTTTATTTATATTTATCCTCCCACGTGAACTGTCACCTGGTGGAGCCGGCGGGGAACCAGGGTGAGGGCAGAGTGACTCATTCATGCAACGTTTGCCGACAGCAACGTGCTTTGCTTTTCCCTCTCTTCGAACTGGGGAAGATTTAAGGTCCATGGGAAAACTGACGGTGAAATCTGCGCTTGTTTCTTCCACTTCCATGAAAGTCTGTGTGCCGAAGCAAAGCGCGGGCTGTTGGGAGGTGCTGGTGGGGTGAAGGAGAGTGATGCTGGATGGTACTGCCCCTCTGCCAGGGGTCAGGGGTCCTGCAGCTCCACAGGTGATGCCCCACCAGCACCAGCCCCCCGCAGACAGAGTGTGCTGGCACATGCAGAAAATAGTGCCCAGGGATGCAAGCAGCCCCAGTGGCACTGGTCTATGGCAGGTCCTCTCCATGGACCATGACCTTCTCCAGCACGGAGAGCATCTTCAGTTTGATTATTGTTTGTCCTCACAAATACCAGTGGGTCTGGTTGCCCTGATGGCAAAGAACATCCTTCTTTCCGGCCTGACCACAAAGGGTTTCCTCGGTTTGCCCCCCTTCTTTGTTACTGTTTAGCTGGAGGACCACAGGTCCCTCCTCCTTTTTCTTCTGCTGTTTTTCACCACAGATATCAGATGCCCTTTCAGACTCCACTTTTGTTTGACAAAAATGCCATTGCCTTTGCTTTGAGGTTTGTCATTCCCTAAATGAGCCCAGTAATCCCTTCTCTGGTTTCTTTTATGTTTCTTAAGATGTGATCTATCCTTTTTTTTGTGCCTTGTCTCAAGGAATTATCACCACCTCCTGCCTGCTGGAAGCTGCTGTTGGGCCATTCTAGTTTTTTTGCTGGCTGCTTGTAGGCTCGGTGTCCTGACACTTGGCTGGGGGCTCCCACATTCCCCAGCAATACAAATAATAACCATACTCTTCTCCCTGACAACAGATTTTGTCATTTTCAGTGGAACTTTGTCACCCCTGAGCAAATTTAAACTTTTATTTTCATCCCCCCTGCCCCCCACCCCTTTCTGGATTTGCCAGTGTTGTTCAGCAGTTTAAAAGGGCCTGGAGAACTGGGACTAGATACGGGGAAAAGTCTTGGCCAGCAGATTTCAGACAGTTTCTGTTTGCATTTTTCAACTGATTTACTCCAGTTGTATCTACACGCCTTTGATGTGAGCTTGCAGCAAACATTCTAGTGGACGAATTAATAATTAGATGGTGCAGTGATGGGTGCTCTAGGAATGAAATTATACAGATAGACAGATAGATAGATAGATCAGTCTGACTGAGAGAAGTGAATTTTAAGCAATGTTATAGCACATTAATGGAAATCAAATGTGATATTCTTATTCACCCTGGAAACTCATTCTAGGGGTCGAGTTCAGCTGCTCAGGAGACAGACACAACGCCATGTGAGCAGCATAGCCAATCTGAAACAGCCCTCATTTTCAGTCCTGAATTTTTGCAACTTATTCCTGCTGCAAAGCAAAGCAAATTCAAAACTTCCACTAGTACCAGGGTTTCACGCCCAGAGTCCCTTTGCCATTTTTATGAGTAACCTCACCTAATGAATAGATTCTGGGAGCGGCACCTTCATGCAGAGAGCTCACGGACAGGAATGGAAGCCAAATTTGTAGGATTATTGATGAATTATTCAGCCATCTCTGCCTGTAACACTGACATGTGAGTCAGGAGCTTAATGCCCTGAGGCACCACATTCATTGTGGGAGTATGAATCCTGGAGTGCTGGTTTATAACCAACATATTGCATAAATGCCTCTTACTTGTGCAAATCATTTTTTTCTGGGTTTCAGGCCTTAACCTCAAGTGCCTCCTGCTTGGGAACAAAAAATTAAGTTCTGGGTGGGTCTCATTTCCTATGGCTCATGTGAAAAGCTCTTACTGAGCAAGGGAGGCAGGAACACTGCTTGGTTTATTGCTTATTTATTCATAATGAATGGGAGAGGAAAAAATGCAACAAGACAATTCAGGTGAAGTATAAGGAAAAGCTTTCTAATTATAAGAGTGAGGCATGGGAACAAGTTATCCAGAAGAGTCATTGGATCTCCTCCCTCAGAGGCTCATGAAGGTGGGCTTTGCCAGCATCTGACAAGGACATTGTGGTTATATATGATTCTGCTTCAGTGAAAGAGGGAGGGATGTGATGTTCTCCTGAGGTCCCTCCCAGCTGTACATGTCTGAGATGGAAAGGAAGAAAATTAAATTACGGGTCAGCTGAGACAGGCCTCAGTTATGATGAAGATGTTTCAGAAACATCACGGAGTGTGAGAGACGTTAGCCTTGGCGATATGCAGATTCCCCAGGATGATGAAACCTGCCTTAATTGAAGCCATGGATGCCTTGTCCTGCCACAATCATCCGTGCCAAAGGATGCTGTAAGCATCCAGGAGAGAAGAGGAGGGAGTTTGGCAGATCTTGGAAGGCTTCCACCTCTCTCCTCTCCTGTCCCCTGGAGTCCAAGTTGCAGTTCCAGCAATAGCGTAGGGGGCTACTTCTCCCCTCAGCCAAGCGTGAATCTGCCCCAAGCCTCACCCCAAAGCTTCCAGGAATTACAATAGCAGTGTCTTAAACCACTGAACCCGGGTCGTTATTAGATATGCAAGTGGGGATTTTTACAGCTGTTTGAAAGATTTGGGTGCCCTGTTCCAGTTCAGGGGGAAGGGAGTCACCCTTCCCCTCCGCCTGCCCGCTGAGGTTCCTGGACAACGCTTCCCACGTGCGATTAATTCAGCTTTCATGTTGCATTCCCCAGGGGGCTGTTTTTCTGCCTCTGGAGGAACAAGGGGCTGTATTTTGATGCAACCCTCTAAGTTCCCTGCAACACTTAAGACTGGAAGGCACTATATAAAAAGTCAACCATTATCATTAATCACAGAATCACGGAATCATAATCGCTCCTCTATGTTGCTGCTGACTTTTATGTGGCAGGCACTGCAGTCTATAACAAGCTACTGTCACTGTAAAAATATTCCTGTACATTTGTGGCTGAGCTGGAGGGCAGATGAGGAGAAGGAGAGTAAGTGTTTGCAGCTACTGGAGATATGAAGGGAGCTCATGCTTTGCAAGGGCTGGCAGCGGTGTGGGGGAGGGGCGAGGCTGGGTGCAGCTTCGCTGGGGCTGGGGCTGCACCAGGCGCCGCTTCCAGCCGGAGTTACGGTTTGCTGCAATAACTCCATCCCCGAGTGCAAACACAGGAGGGTTGGCTCGCAGAATACAAATGGGCTTTGCTGCTGTGTGGATGGCCTGAGAAAAATCCGCCACGTCTTTTCCCGTAGTTGGAACAGCAAACGCATGCCCGTGGTGACTTCCACCCCAAGTCTAGATTAGGGAGGGTAACTGGGTGTCGGGCGCTTCATTTCGAGGGCTGAGGGAATACTGCCACAAGGCAGGAGAGAGCAGGGTAGAGGAGGACCGCGTTCCAGGGGACTCACAGGACAGGAGAGGCCTGGCGGCGCAGGGCGGTGATGCTGGGGATGCATCAAGGTTGGACTGAGGGAGCTGGGGGGAAAGGAGGGAGCAATGGGGTTGTCGTGCAGGGGGGTCCCTGCTAGGCAGGGCTGCCATGGCGTGCACCCCTGGGGACACACACGCTGCAGCACGGCTCTTCAGGCTGTGGGTGGGCTCCACAAAGGGGAATCAAATATGTCCAAGACAGAAGCGAACCTGAGAACGACACCTGCTTTCAGAGGCACCCCTTCTGGGCAGACAGCTCTGTGTTGGAGGGCACGGGACCACCGTGAAACGCAGCCGCTCCCAGCTCCTCCTGCTGAAAGGGGGCATGATCCCCCAGACATGCCACAGCCACTTGCCTTTGACTTGCCAACAGAGCTGGTAACAGGTTAAAGGAGAGAGCAGATTTGTTCTAGAAGAAATGCTATCACCTCAGGCAGTTTTAATAAACCAATAATCAAATAAAGAACAGACTACAATAAATTAACATCTTTTACCAGGAGCCTGGCAAGACTATCCTTTTAAAGCCATTGTCAGCGTTGTAACCGGTGAGAAAAAGGAGGGAGGGGAGAAGAAGGAGCAGTCGAGGGGAAAAGCGGGGAGGGGGGGGAAGAAGCATTTAACCCCGCTTGTTAGACATGCGAATCCCGCGTCTAATTTCCAACGGCCTTACAGCATGTGTGAGCGCTGATAAGGCCCCGTGTGAAATTGACAGCTCGGTCTGAGGCGTCTATCTGCCATAAACCATTTCTTTATTGCACAGATAAAGGAGCGAGGCTGGCTGAGCATGACTGTGCGATTAAACTTTCCATCCGAGGAAGGAGAGGTGAAGAAAGAAACTCATTCCCATTAAGGCCGCTATTAGTTAATGAGCAAGTGTGCGTGTGTGCAGTGATACAGTATTTGCACACACACAGACACACCTGGTCCCAGTCTGTGCATGAGACTGGAGCAGAATGGAGGTGGGAAGGCAGGGCGGGCGGTGGAGGGAGCAGGGGCAGTGTGAGGGTCGTGCAACACAGGTGGGCTTGGAGAGGTATGCAAGAAACTTGAGTGTGAGAAGCAGGTAAATAGGGGGCAGTCCAGGTGGAACCCACGTTTTGGCACATTCAGCTCTGTTGGTGAGGCCAGGCTTGCAGCGAGGCCGGAGGAGTGGACCGTGCAGTGGCCAGATAAGCGTGCAGTGCTGCTGCTGCCTGCTGGAACGGCTGTCTGAGCCCGGCTGAGAGGGTTCCGTGCTCCGGGTACGGAAACATTGACGGCTTTGCTGAATGGTGTTACACTGCCTGGCGTGTTTCCTGAGGCTGTTATCCCTGCACTTTTGATGCTGCTTTACATGCATCTCTATCCCTGATGCACTCCCCAGCCAAGATCGCTGGTGATCAGTAGGGTGAGTAGGAAAGGGAGAGACGTATGGCCCTCGGGCTCTTCCAGCTATGGGATTCCTCCTCTCCTTTCCCCAGCTGGGAAAGGTCCCATCTCGTGCCTGGGCAGTGGCCTAACACAGCACTATGTGGCAGGCAGTGGTGTGCCCCCCGGCCCCATCCTTGCTGCTAATGGAAGCCAGTGTACTGGGGAGGAGGGAACGAGTGGCCCAGAGGGCTTTGAAACACTTGGACTGGAGCAGGCCCGTTAAATCAGAGCAGATGGCCACATTAGTCCTGCAAAAGAGCAGCCACTCTCCCTGTTCATCACTGGCCCCCCATCCAGTCTCAGCCTTCCAATTTTCTCTGCAAGCCTTTGACAGCTGCTCCCGGGGAAATTGCACTCGTGTGGTGAGCTGGGGTTAGAGAAACGTAGCCCTCACCTCCTTTTCATTACCAATAAGCACGCGCTCCCTTTGTCTTCTAAAGCAATTTCATAGCTGATGCACAAACACGGAGCCATCAAAAGAGCCTTTCACTGGGCTGGCACAAGAGACAATGGGAAGCAGATACACCTTCATCAACAAAGAGGTGCATTTCCATTTTGATAACAAATGTCTCTGGCTCCCTGTCGAACACCCGCATCTTGTTTTCCCTCTGTTTTCTCTCTCCTTCCTCGAGCCAGCAAGAGAAGTGCGCCAAGCAGAATGGTACAATAGCATTTCCCCCTTCCCTCCCATCGCCAGTTGTCGTGCTGACAGATCTGATAGGCCTGCTGCCGTGGTTTGCCTTCCGTGCTAAACAGGAGAGAGAGAAGAGAGAAAAGCAGGCCTTATTTTCCTCTGATCAGTGTTATCTTCCCCTTTCATGTTCCCGTTACAATGCCACCATGGTGATAGAAAAAAGGAGATTCAGGAGCTGCCAAAAGAGCCACCGGGTATTTTTCTGCACGTGCCCTTCCCCCTGGCTGTGTGCACGCTGGAAAAACTGTGGCCTCTGCGGACCTGGAGCATTCCCGGGATCGCGCCATGGCTGAGTGTGACTCCCCAGGCTTGTTATTTTAACTGCCTGTCTGGATGGAATAGGGGAGGAACAAGGTGGCTGCACCAACACGGCTCCCAGCCAAGTGATGTGGCAAACCCTGCACAGGCATGTATGAGGGTGCTGAACCATCAGAATTACTGACCGTGACCCTAACCATACAAAGACAAGCGGTCCACTATCACAGTTAGAGGACTTCATCCATTTCTAAATTATTTACCCGTTTTACCTCCTCCCTAAAGTAATTGTCTCAAGCAATTGCACAGCAGCTCTCTGGCTGTGTTGCGGAAGGTGAACACGGCTCATTCCGCTTGCTTCTGCAAGACTGAAAGAGCAAGGCACTGAGTTTCCGTCCACCTCCCCATCTTGGCCTGATGCTGCCCTGTGGTTAAGGTGTTTTCCATGCTGCCTGAGCAAGACCAGCATCTCGTAACTCGTGTGCACCGGGACAGGCTGCTGGGCATTGCATTGCCGAGGGAAAGTGGCACACCCAGCCCTCCTGGTTCAGCTGCTGCCTCCCAGGCCTTGCAGCATTCATGTCCCCACAGCCCCAGGGAATGTGAGCACGTTCCCCTGTGAGCAGCTCCCAGCTGGGGTCTCCTGACAGAGGAATACGTTAGAGACTCAAAGCCAATGGGGCAGGGGGAGGCGAGCCGGGAGGAATTCTGCTCTGAGCGTTCAGACTCCAAACCAGCACTGTCCTGACGTAGTCGTGGCTGTCGAACATCACAGCTGATCTCGGGGGATCCTGAGAAAGGAGGAGAGGAAAAGAAGAGCTCCAGCTCGTTGTCCTTAGGGGCACGCTGGGGCAGAGCACTAGCTGAGCCCAGCAAGGCTGAGCAGAGAGCTGGGAGAGAGTCCTGAAGTGCGGGTGGGAAGATGTGACGCACTGTGCAGGTGCTATCCAGTGGCAGATCCAGGGAAGGGCTCCAGCGCCCAGAGCTGCCCGGAATGCTGCTTTAGTCTGTCTCCTTCATCAG
>JAVJGJ010000036.1:1210973-1223948 GCA_035590215.1 Microhierax caerulescens | reverse complement strand
GTTGATTGTTTTCCTTGGCCTTTTCCTCAGACACTGGATTTGGCCTGGTGCATTCAGGAGGCAAAGGGATGAACAACTTGGTACCTAGAAAGACCAAGGAAGGAGACGGAGCCTGCACACCGGCTCCATGGGGGGCAGCTGCAGCTCACTGTAGCTCAGCATCGTGCCCAACAGCTGTGCTGACGGGGTGGAAAGAAAGGGAGTGAGGAGAGACACATGGAAAAGCTGAGAGCACAGCCTGGATATAAAACCTCCTGGCTGCGAGAAATTCAGGTGGCAGCAGCATGTGGAACATCCCGTTAGTGACCTAGACATTTCCAGGGTCACCGTATCTCACCCTTTTTTGACACAAACATGTCTCTGTGAAATAACGTCAAAAGCAAAAGCCACTCCACTCTCCTTCAAAATCCCAAGCAAAAAGACAATGATGAGATCCAGCTGCTTGTACTACAGCACTTAATACATGTTGACATTTTTACAGAGGGAACTGTCGAAGTACTTTACTGGTGTTAATATGATCTACACAGGATTAACAGGACTCCAAAAATTGTTCTCTTACCGTGCAAGTAAAGGCATATTTGCTCTTGCCTCTTATTTTGGACTTCATTATAACTCTCCTTCCCTTTGATGCTGAGATGATGAGCAGGGAGGGGGTAAACCCTCTCCAGCTCCCCAGACCTGGAGAGCCAGTCTGTACCTCCTAGCCCCCTCCCCGGCAGCAGAGGCATGCTGCCCACCTCTGTTGCCGAAGCAGTTGCTGTGCTACTCGGCTCTGCTCTCCCTTGTTTTCCCTTTTGACCCGCCTTATTTTTAGCTGCTTCTCACAGCTCTCTGAGCTGCCCATTTCTTCAGCTTTGATTGTAGCAGCTGAGGTAGCAATAGCAAGTGCAATTTTCAAGCTACGTTTCATGGACGGTTTAGAATAAAACTCTACAATAGCCTGAGCAGGCTCCATGGCATCCACAAAGCGACCGCTTGTCACGCATGCGTACTGCCCTCTGCCCTCTCTTCTCTCCCCTGCTTATAGGACTGACAGCTTTAGTTGGACCGGCCCAGACCTAGTGTTTCCCAACCACACAGCCTGCAAGCAAACCTCTTCCTCTGTGACCCTCCAGAGTAAGAAAACAATTGTTTTGTACTTCAGCATCCCTCACCAGTGATGGAGATGAAGGCTCCTCCTCTCCTGTCCAAACCAGTAGGTCATCCTCCATCCCACATGGGTACTGCACACCACGACCCTGCCTGCCAGGTCCTGTGCTACCTGCTAGACTGTTCTTCTCCAGTCAGGGCAGTGCCTGTGACAAGCATCCAGCCAGTCCTCTAGAAGCCATACTTGCTGTGCAAGAAGGCAGCAGTCAGCTAAATCTAGCTCAGCTCTGCAACCAAGCCAACTCATGCTGCCAAGTCGAGTACCTCCAGCCGAGGGCATGAGCTCTAAATCATCCCTTAAAGCTCCAAGTATTTTCCAGCCTGCACCTCAGCCCTCCTTCCTGCCTCTGTCCATGGCGGAAGAATAAATAATCACGAGCCATGGGATGTCAAAGGCAGGCTCTCATTCCCTCCCAGAGCTCATCGTGCAGATGCAGTCACCTTCCTCTCCATTAATCCCATGGAAGCTCTGCAAACTGCTGCTTCGCAGCCCCAGCACTGGTAAATCTCTCTCTCTGCTCACAGCTGTTTATTCCCTGGTTGGAGCAGCTGGGATTTGCAGCTCTATAAAAGTCTCTGAGCACCAGTGGGGCCCCCAGGCACCCTCATGAATAACACCACTCAGTATGGAAATGATCTGCCTGGGGAGGAGACCGGGCAGAGCCCCTGGGCTGCCATTGTGTTCTCTTGGCTGAGGGGACCTCATCTGTCTGGTGTCCCAGCCTAGAGCCTGTCACCGTCATGA
This sequence comes from Microhierax caerulescens, assembly GCA_035590215.1. NCBI lineage: Eukaryota > Metazoa > Chordata > Aves > Falconiformes > Falconidae > Microhierax > Microhierax caerulescens. The sequence goes on along the minus strand of JAVJGJ010000036.1, from coordinate 1,222,054 downwards.
TGGTTTTGTACCTAAAAGTTGCACTCAGCGCACAGGGATAAAGGAGATTTTCCCCACAGCCTTCTGCCTTCTGTGGAAGCCTTCTCCTTCCCAGCTCACTGCGTGCCAAGTCCCCAGCACCACGTACCTGGACATAAGGGGGAAAGTCTTTTAGCAACGATATCGCTACAGGGAATGGCAGCTCCACCTTCGCGCTTTAGGGTGTCCCTGGGGCCGAGCCTCTGTGTGAAGCGCAGGAAGCACGGGCAATACCCTTACTGACGGCAAGCTGAGGCACAGGGAGCCCAGGGGAGCAGGCAGATGGAGGAAATAATACAGACTGCAGTCCTTTCCCTGGCTACCTACCTGCAGCCATGCACAATCTTGCTATTTTTCTTTGCCATCCGCCACCAGCCCCATCTTTCTATCCTGCTGTTCAGTGCACATCCAGTACAACTTGTGTCATGCTGTTCTCAGTGACTCAGTAAGCAGATATCTGGTAAATACACAAAAAGCTCTTGTCTCCCCATGTTACCCAGAGCTTGGGGAAAAGCTGTGGAAGAGCATGTTCCAGCCCACTTGTTCTGACGCCTCCTCGCCTGGCCAGCCAACGTGCCGGCCACCGCACCGAGCTGAGTTCAGCAACCACATATTCTCAAGTGGGTAAGCAGGGAAGGATTAAGCCAAGACCCTATCAAAGCTGGAGTGAGAGAAACAGTGAGGTCTGCACCTCATTAAGTGGAGTTAGAAAGTGTGACAGTGAGCTACAGGCTGCTGGACATTCATGCTCTGCAGAAGAAAGAGTCTTGAAAGTCTTGAAAGCAGAGGGAGGGAGGAAGACAAGGGCTTTGTATTGCAGAATAGAAACAAAGCCCAAATAAAGAGCAGGGCCAGCTCTATCCATGGCCTCTGGGGATCTCTGTGCAATTCAGACAGCTGGGACACCTGCAGGTTTTGCTCTTTCTACTCAGGATGACATGGCACCAACCTGCTCTAGGTCCTGAGCCACCCGTATGTCCATACAGCTTGGTCCCAAAACAGCGTAGCTGTCCCAGAGGACTCGGTACCGCTGCTGTGTGGATGCGCGTTTACTGCTGCTGGTCCCCGTGTCAGAATGGTTTCTGCTTGCTCAGGAATCTCTTGCTGCCTCAGGATGATGAACCTGCGGGGCAGCTGGCCTCAGGGCTCCCGAGGCCCATTGCAACACCTCTGCCACCGCATCTGCCTGCGCTGGCACCTGGAGCAACAGCTCCTGCCTGCGTTCTGCGCAGCGGCAGCCCCCGCGACGGCAGGGCACGCGCCTTGGCACAGGGATTGCTGGGTGTGCGAAAGGGAGCGCACCAGCTGGTGAGGGGTTTGGGCCAGATGGTGGGCAGGATTAGAGGCATTTGATTTTTCAGAATGCATCAGAAACCTAGATGATCTAATATCGCTCCAGATGTGAAATGCCTTAATCCACAGGGAGGAGATCTTTTTTTGGGGGGGAAGGGGCAGACCCTGCCAGCTCCCCTCCTGGAAAGGAAATCTCTTGCCTTGTCAGGGGTAGTGGTCTGGGATTGCATTAAAGGAATTACAGCATATAGCTGGCTCACCACTCTTCACTGGCAAGCCACACAGAGAGCCCTCCTGCACAGCAGCTCCCGTACCCCTCCACACAGCCATTTGGGCTATGAGATTTTTAAAAATGCCTTTATTACAGGGGTTATTACCGTAAGTAGGTTAAAGCATCACTGACAATGCCAGCTACCCTGAGGAGAAAAAAAGTAGAGACTGGTGATTTCAAGCAGCTGCCCACCTCCCCTCCCAAGCCCATTCTGACTAATTCAGACCTCAGGCAGATGCCTTTTGGCTATGATCTGCAACGCACAAAAAAAGCCTTATAAATAACCACTATTGTTCCAAGCTTGCCATCTCTGCCTCTCCCTCCTTTGCCCTCTCCCTAAGGCAGACTGGGGCCTCCATTTGTGCTAAGGAGAAGCAGAGGCTGCTCAGATCTTCCTCCTCTGCTCTGCTCCCTTCGCTTTTCGACCTGTACACGTGGCTTTGCTGCAGCAGAGGCACAAAGTTGTGCTCCCCTTCTTCCAAAGTGCACCTGGGGTGAAAGACGAGGGGGAGCCCAGCTTCGTGCACCTTCACCCACCTCACTCCTGTGCGAGAACAGCCACCCCCCTTAACTCATGCATATGGGTTGCACATCTGGATTTGATTCATCTCCGTGTTCCTGAACATCCCTAACTGGAGACGTATTTTACCGTTCAGGGAAGCATGCGCCTCAGCGGGCTTTGTAAATATGGACTGAGAGCGGAGCTCCACGGGACTTCAAATGCAGCTGGAGCAGCTCAGCCCAGGTGGGCTCCCAGCACCCAGAGGTTTTGAGTGCACCCCTATGGATTGCCTGCACGTGCCCCTGCAGCCCTCAGGAGCTCTGTATCCCCTTGCCAGGCTGTGCAGTGCCTTACAGGACAAAGGGCACTCTGTGTGTGTGTGTAGGGCAAGGACTCAAAACACCAAACCCAGAAGCTGGATGTCGAGAGAGACTGAACGCAAAAGCCTCTACGTGAGCAGGATGCCAGCCAGAAGCGTTAGCTATCGATGTAATGCCGCCCAAAGCGTGCCCCGAAATCCTTGCTAACGTCAGTCCTGCGGGGGCTGCTGGTGGGCGGTGGGTGTGAGACAGGGAGCCAGCAACGGGCCAGTTGCAGCTCCTGCTCAGAACAGCTTGTCTTCTCCTCGAAGGGGAGACTCAGGTTCATGGGATGCTTTGAAGACAGCTGACTTGAGAGCCGGCTTGGAGGGAGAATTTGGTGTACTCACCCACAATGCCCCCTCCCAGATTATTTGACTGTGAGAGATTAGGCTGAAGAAACATCCCTGGTTACAGATGGTTCCCTCCCTTAGATAACAGACCCAGTCAGCCCTGCTTCCAAATTAACTTCATCCCTCTGGCCTGAGGGGCTTAACACAGATGGAGACCCTGAATTCCTCCTCCCTGCACACCAGCAGCAAAGCAGGGGAGGCACGAAGCACACAGCACCCACCGCGGGAAGAGGCACAGAGCTCACAGCACCCACCATGGGAAGACAAGCTGGTTGCTCCATGCTGGAGCATGGTACCAGGAGGGTGAAGCAGTTTCTCCCAGTCTGGTTTCTCTGATGGTTTTCTCAGTGCCAGGGGGTATTTTCCAGGAAGAATTTCTAGAGAAGGGAAGCAGAGCATTTCCTAGAGGTGGTTTATGGTGGTTTTCACACTTCCCAGCTGTTTGCACATGAAATTGTTTCACACGATTAGGCAGGTAACAGCACCTTTAAGCCCTGTGTCAAATATTATTATGCAATAAAATAAAACCCTGAAGGAAATCGTCTTGACACACACCTTGATTTACACCCTGCACTGTGAAGATAATTACATTTCAGTTTGATATATAAAAGGCAGCATAGGGAGCTTGTGAAGAAGGTGCAGCTTTTTGCAGTACCTGCTAAGTCAGAAGCGTCTTGTTAATCATTGTTTTGCAGGAATCAAACAAACATCAGTACCAAGAGGGACTAACAGATCTGCAGGGTGGCTGGGAGCAGGGCTGGCTGGGCAAGACAGTTTTGCTGAACGGGTAGCAGGGAGGGTGAGCATACGACCTTTTCCTGCTTCTCTGTCTCCTAGGTAAGGTGGAACACTTGCTAACCCCCTGTTTGCAATTTTCTCATCCCCACTCCCAACAACAACGGAACACCTGGCTGCAGGTGTATGTGAAGATGTATTAGGCTGGTGGAGAGAAGGGCCAGGAAGGATGCATTTGCTTAGGGGGGGAACTTACCTGCCTCGGAGAAGGGAAAGTTTTCCCACTAACTGTTCCCAGAATAAGGGCTTTATTCTGCCTCTGACCTAGTCCATGGGAAGAAGTATTGAGTTTGGCTGTCAGTAGAGCTTATCTGCAGTCCATCTTCACCTGGCCTCACTGCAGAAAGATTTTCCTTCTTTCTCATGGGGAAATCCCAGGAAGGATTGAGTTTTAACCCCCTCTCATTACCAAAAAGCTCACGCCATGAGTTTATGGCCATCTCTGTTTTTTCCTTTTTTCCTTCTCTGCTTGGAGGTTGGTGAGGCTAATTCTTTCAGGGTGTGAAAATGGGCAGAAAAGCCTGAGGCAACCGAAAGTCTTTGTTCCCCAGCTACTTTCCAGGTGGAGAATTTGTGGCCTGAAAGTGCAGCTCCATGGCCTCTAAGCAGAGCAGGAGTCAGGAGCGGAGGAGTGCGTTACGTGGACCATCACCGACTGGAGTGGGTTGTGCAGGATGTGGAGCACTTCATTTCTCAGTGGTTCATAACCCTTCAGCCTTGGCAGCCCCTGCAATTCATCACTTAATGCAAAGGAATATGTATTAGAAATGACAGGCAGATTACACTCTGGATAGAGCCAAACCTTCTTCATTTGGGTCTGGAAGTGGTTTTAGGCTGCAGGGGACCTTGACAGTGATAAATAGTTGGCGTGGTGGCCACTGCTGCCTGCACTCACAGCTCACTGAGTGCAGCTGGGTGTTTCATTAACATTATTTTATTCACTTCCCAGTGACGAGGGGCATCAGCCATCATGTTGCATTTTCACTAGAGTCTGAGACATTGCTGAAGGTTCAACAAGTGGCCCCCCTTCGCTGCCTTCACTGGCACACACCCAGTAGAGCAAGAGTGGGACCGCAGAGTCAGTTGGAGGGGACATCAGTGCTGGGGGAGTGTGTGTGTGGGAAGATTAAATCAGGAGGGTATTTGTTGGGAGGAGAAGAAAAGCCAAAGCCGGAGCTGCTGTGGGGTTGTCCTGGCGGCTGGGGCCGCACCAGCAGGTCTATATACTTTGCGAGGGAAGCCTGGGATGGGGGACAGAGTCAGGGTGGGGACAGGGGACACAGATGGTTGCTGATCATGGCTGGTGAGGGCTGAGGAGAGCAGGCTGAAAGCTGGGATTAACTGGATGTTGCAGCATTGAATCAAGTTCTGTCCCGCTCTCACATCTTTGCCTTTTAGCTTGTATGAGTGTAGGCAAAATAAGCTGTGTGATTAGAAAAAGAAGAAAAGAGAAAGAAATTAATTACTCATAAGAAACTTTTAAGATCATGGGTTAGACACTGCCTTCTTAAAAGTCTCCAAATCCCCATGAAAAGCCAGGTCCATGCAATGCACTTTACATACTAACAGAGTCTAATTCCCTGTCTGATAAAAGCAGAAGGAAAGATAAAAAAGCCTGAAGGCAAATAGGATTAATTGTGTGTCAGAGGTGCCTAATTAGAAAGAATGATGGACTGGAAACCAACACACAGGAGGCATGAGCCAGCCCAAGCTGCTCTTAACGGCCTCTTCTGCGTATCCAGGAGCATCAGCTATATGCAATGTAAGTGCTCCAGCATCACTGAGTCCCCTTTTGCTCTCCATTCCTTCACTCAGGGGGCTGGGGAGCCCTTCTCTGGTAACTCGCATGTGCCAGCGTGGCCCCAAGAAGATTCGATCCATCCACGTGCTTATTTATCCATCTAGCTTTCCCCATTTTTCAGTCCTACCATTGAAAAATCAATGTGCTAAGGAACTCTTGATACCCCTTCCTTTCCCCTCTTCATTTCAGTGTCCGTCCTTCGTACCCTTTTCTTCAGCAAGTATTTTGAGCATCTGGAATTTCTGAGGCAAGTATCTCTCCTTGCTCTCCACTCAGGGGACCCCCGAGTCCCTGGCCTCCTCTGAGGGCATGGAGCTGGCGTCACTGAGCGGCTGGGCTCTCCTACTGGCACCGGGAGTCTAAGGGAACTCACAGTCCATGGGCAGACAATGGAGATGGGGAGAAGAGCCTGTCACCCCTGGGATTCTTCTCCTGCTGTGGATCAGGCCAGTGCTGCTGAGGGCGCTTGTTCTCCTGGGGGCTCCAGGACCTTATCTGCACCGGTCCTGCTGCCCTGAGCGAAGAGGAGCCCAGCTGATGGCCAGCAGAGACAGCAATGGCTGGCTGGACCAGAGAGGCCTCCTGGCAGTGTCCCATGGCCCATTAGGAGAGATGCTGCCCAGAGACAGCGCATGGGTTGCCCTAGTAAATGGAAATAAATGGCCACAGTGTTGCACTGGAACTTTCCATGAGGCAGCGCAGCTGGAGGGGATCTGGTTATTACATGTGATGGGCAGGTTCCAGTCTCCTCTCCTGCTTGAGGGCTCAGAGAGCATGAGTGGGACTAATTTCATTTCACCTAAAGCATTCAGTGAATCCTTTTCACCATGTAAAATCCATTGCAGTTTTCTCATTAATCCTCCCAAGTACAGACACTTACTCCAGGCCTAATCCCGCTCTGCTATTGTGTTTCTCTACTGCAGCCTTCCCTCATCAGCTTAACAAATTCCCTCTATTTCAATAGAATATCCAAAGCTGAACATGTTGGGCATTAAACTGAAACCGTCTCCCAAGGGCTGCTCTACCTTCTCCATCAGCAGCCTCATTTCCTGGCCCGGGCAGGGAAGAATCCGGAAAGCAGACAGGAGAGGCGGAGGTCATGAGCTGTGACATTAAAAAATTGCTTCTCTGAGTCTGTGTCAGGTGAGACAAAAAACGCAGCATGTCCCAGGCAAATTAGAATTGATCGCAGCTTGGTTTGGGGTTGAGATTTTTTTTCCCCTTTGTCTCTCATCTGGGGCTGATACTAACTCAGGTGGGGAAATATATGGCGAGCCCATGCTGGTGATAAGGCTCTGAATCTAATTAAAGGCTTTGTCAGAGGGCTTTGTTTTAGAGGCTTAGCTCCGGCTGCCAGCAGCCCCCCACCCATCAAGTTTAAGCAGGCCCTTTCCATGCATAGATGCTGCAGCCCAAAGCGAGCGACGTGCCGAGGACCTCCGAACCCCCCCGCCGGTTGCCCCTCAGCCCTGCTGCTCTCGCCTGACTGGTGACGCTTCAGCAAAGAGCTGCTCTTGGGAAGGTTCCTCCAAGGACATTTGTTTCTTCTCACTTGGGTGCCTGCGTTCTCTCCTCCGTGTTCATTTTACCTCCCATCCCTTTTCGCACAGAGGCAAGGCTCCCAGTTCCCCCTTTACCCTGGGTATTGAGTCAGGGTCAAGCTATTTCTCTCCCTCTCTGCATTTTTTAGTCAGTCACCTCCAACGTGGAGAATGCCTGCCCTTCCATTCGCTCAGAGATCCTGAAGGAAGGGCTGAAAGATGGCTGTATGAATATTTTCGTCTCCAACAGCTTACGCCTTGCTCACCATGTAATTTCCACAGCTGTTTCCTTGATTTACACCATGAAATCATGTTTTTGTCTAGTCCACGCCGTGGCTGCCCCTTTCCAACGTGGCACCTGTGAGTCACGGCAGCTCTCAGGCGATTCCCCAGCTGGGGTGGTTCACCACACAAAGGATTTCAAGCCAGGAAGAGCTAAAAATCTCCTTCACCTGGGTGTCTGCCAAGTTCTAGGGCAGGAAGGACCTTCTCGTGACTACTCACCTGAAAATCAACTGCAGGTGTAACCACACGTCCTGATTCTATTGCAACCTGCCATTCCCCAGCTACCCCCTTACTTACCAACAGCCCATCCACAATTCACGGGGGGCATGGGGTGACCGACCTGGCTCAGTTTTCCTACCCTGCCTGCCCCTGCTTTAGCTCTTAGGATGCACCTAACACCTAAATAAGTTTCAGAGGCATATCTGGCCTTAGACCACTTGTCAGTAATACAGGCTAATACCATTTGCTGTGTTTCCATTTATAAGGTATGATTCCCATGTAAATGTTTCATTTGCTTCTGAAATTACTTTGATCTCTTTTGAATTTTTTATCTCTTTTTATTGCAGTCTGGGATCATAATCCTGCTTTATGCTCTGGTATCTTTTGGATAGGCCAAATGCCTGCATGCATTTGTTTTTCAGTCTGGCATTTTCACTGTGCAATTGCTACATGAGCACACTTCTGAGGGAAAGATTCACAGTGGAAATTAAGCACAAAAGACTAAATGCTCCTGTTGAGCTATGAGCTGTTGTGTTGTTCTGTTAAATTTTTAAGAGTATTTGGATGGAAATTGTCCCTTTTTTGGTTTACTTTTTACAAATCTCCTCTGAGGAACCATAGCAGCCTTCTGGAATATGCAGGAAAGACTTGTCTTTTTTAATAAAAGTGAGAAGGAAGAAACAAAATAAACCCAGAAACAACTATATATCCCCTGAAATTAGTAATGTCAGGCATCCTAGTAGAACTAACTTGGGAATGATGGTGTGACACACAGAAATGGGGGAGAGGCTTTTTATCTCATCAGACATGCTTCGAATACGATGCTGGGTAGAAAGGCGGTGGTCTCACCCTAGTCAAGCGCAGGGCCTGGTGTGATCTCTTTTTTTAGAGCACAGCTCTGTCAGCACAGTGCTGAAGTGCTGAATTCATGCACTGGGGGGAAACGGGGATCACTGGTCTGAGCCTATATCTGAGAGAAGAAATATAAGGAGCCAAAGGGGTGGGAAGTAAGTGTAGGTGAAAACTAGGAGAAGATTAATACAGTGCAGAAGGGAGAACATGTATTTGGTGTATTGTGTGTGCCTGTGCTGTGAGAGAGCAAGATCTTGTTTTCCATCCTTGCTACATTCTGATTTGTAAAGCCAGCTCACCCAGCCAGGAGGTTGCTTTACTGCTGGCTGCTGAAAAGAGAAGTCCTGTCCATAAAGGACCAGTCTGCAGTTCCCGGCGTTACCTTGGTAGTGCCCCAGGTTTCCATGGAAGGTCTCCTGTGTTTCATTTTCTAGCACGAGTGAGCCACCTCTGCTCCCTCAGATTGAGGAGGGGATTTAACCTGCAATGCAAGATTGCCTGGTGAAAGGCCAGCTGAGGTCTGGTCTGCCCGTTACATATGCATATGATCTTGATGTGTGCCATGAATGGGTGCTGAATTTATACAATCAGCCTCTGATCAGCTGGCCCGAGGCATTACTAAAACATAAAAACACAGGACAGGCCTTAGGAATCCTAAAAGCACCGGCTCGGCGTGATCAAACCCGTCGGTCCCTGTTACACTTCAATCCTGTCTTCCTGCGGATCTTTCAAAACAAAGTACAGCCAACGAGACAGTCATGTCCTTAGACAGACAGAGCAGCCGCTGGTGCAATCTGTGAACAAAGCATTTGATGCTGTTCACAACATTTAAAGAGAAATCACTCTTCCCCAGTGGCGGGCTCCAGCCCACGAGCTCTCACCGCTGGCAGAGGAGGGTCCATGACAGCCCCTCTTTCCCCTTTACCTCCCTCCCCATCATTGCAGCAAGTGGAACGTTTCCACTGCGTATTTGTCTGAGTTACAGAGTTATGGTTGTTATTAAGTTTGGATATTTTTATAGACTTCTCCACTTAGAATATACAGGCTTGCATACACACATGACCCTTTTGCTTTAATTTAGTTCCCTCCTTTCCTGCACCCCATCAAGTGACTTCTAATAAATGATCGAATAAATGCATTCAGATAGTGCTGTAATGGAGAAAAATTCAGTGTCTAATGAAGAGATTGTTCGTACCCTGAGACTGTAAAGATGAATGATGGTGACTACAGTTTGAAAACTCCTTTTAGTTTAAAATATTGCTCCATGGTAAGGAAAAAAGAAAGCACAAAATAATAAAAAAAACCACCCTATCCTGTATAGTTTTTACCAGGAAGGAGCTGCATGCACACAGAACAGAACTGTCGCAGCCAAAATTGCTTCATATATCATAGACCAACACCAGGCAGATAATGGGAAACAAGTTCTGATCAGGGAGTGATTATTGCTCCGTGCTCCAAGCGCTGATGTGCAGAGAACTGACTACAACTTGATTTTCTTTAACTGAACTGACCTTTTGAGGTTGAAATTAAGAATGTGATCACACTGGCTGGTACGATGAGGTGCCAACCTGAAGGAAGATTCGTAAAAGCAGTCAGTCCTTAGTCCTTCCTCTCTCATGCTTCCATTTTCTGTTTGAAACAGGGTTCTTTCTTGTGCTTAAAGGCAAAAAGAGAAAGTTCTTGTCTTCCTGACCTGCTACTGACAGATACCAAATTACCTCAAAATCGTCCTGCATCTGATGGAAATCTGTGATCAGATGAGCGATCAGATTTCAGACCCTGGCAGAAATAAGAAGCAGAGTGGAGGGAATTATGATGAGATCATTTAGTTTAGTATCAGTCTGCTCTCCCCCAGCTTACCTGACGTGATACTCAAGCACCCATCAGCTCCTGTGCAGGCACAGCAGCTCGGGTGTGTTTGTTTTGCCAGTGCGGGGGAAGAGTCGTTCATGCAGAACAAAAAGCAGGCGGCTAGGAGCGATTTGGGAGCAGAGGGGCATGCCAGGGGATGCATTTGCAGGCAAGGCACAAGGCCTGTTAGTGCTATGTCCACTGGCCAGGAACGTGTAAGGAGCGCTCGTCCTTCTGGCCAGGCTTGCTCGGCAGCGTAGGTCCTTTGGAGGGGATAAAAACCTCAGCAGACACCAGCGGACATCTGCTCAGTGCCATCTGCTCTGGTACACCCCTCTGGCCATTAGCTCATTTCCCTGGGTGCCTTTTTGTGCTCTTTGTTTTGCTCTGAGTGTAGTGCTGGTGCTTACGAACACATTCAGGCTTTTCAGACTCACAAAAGACGCCAGGATGAGATGCTCTGGCACCGGAGGTTTAGGCTGGAACAGGGGAGACACAGAGGCAGGTCCTGTTCTGTGCCACTACGATGGGATCATCGCTCAGCCCGTTTAGCCAGGCTCAACATTCTTCCCTTCTGCAAATGCTTTGTCTGGTTGGGCTGTATGAGCTTCAGAAGGGGGACCCTTCCTACCTGGTACAGCACCCAGCTGGACAGGACCCACAGAGACCATCACAGTGCAAACAACGATCAAATGCAACAACTGAATTCCACCCACGAACAACAGAGCTGTGAGCGCATCTCTCCTTCACCCCTTGAGCCCAATGCAATACAGTGTCAGGCTGGGTTTGCAGTTAAGACGATGCCTCGACTGCAACTTTGTACTTTAAGGCCTGCTTTTTTTTCTTTGTTGGGTTTTTTTTTTTGGGGTTTATTTTTTGTCTTCTTGTACATGGCACTTGTGATTGCACTGCCAGGTTTGGCACAGGAACTATTACTTCAA
>JAVJGJ010000036.1:1193901-1204279 GCA_035590215.1 Microhierax caerulescens | reverse complement strand
CCTTTTGGCCCTCCCTTTATGACCCCCCCCCCCAGCCCTCTGCCATTTGCTTAGCCCAGATCTGTGGCTGAATTGTTCCAAAAGGTCTTTATCTAGATGCAGAGGCTCTGTCCTTGTGCAGTGGAGCTTTTTTATTAAAAAATATCCTGGGGATTTTTCATTCTCAGAGTTAGTGGCTTGTGCTAAAAATTCTGTAATGGTGTATTGATCAGATCTGTCTGACAAGGCACCTCCTAAGCGAGCGTGAGCTTCATGTTCAGCTGGGCTGGACAGGTGCCCCATTCCCCCGTGAGTGCACAAGTGCGTGCACAATGTCAATGTGTCTCTGTAGCTCCTCTGCCCACCACGGATGTCAGCGTGCTCAGCAGGGCAGGCAGGCACGACAGCAGCGGTCTGCAGGTCCAGCGAGGCGAGCCCTAGCCATGGGAGCAGTGCCTGGGAAGGGGGACGACGCGAGCATGGCCGGGAAATCCGGCAGCCTGCTGGGCTCTCCTCCTGCCATGGGTCCCAGCCCAAGACTGGGGTGCTGGGGCTGTGGAGACAGGCAGCCAGGCTGGGGCTGTGCCACCAGCACCATGGCCACCTGTCCCTGGGGTGCTGCCCGCCGTTGTGGGGCCGCAGGGCCGATCCCCCTGGACAGGAGCGCTTGCCCCGGCTCGTCCCCCATCCTCTCACCAGACTGCCTGCTTCTCTCTTGTTTAACTAGAGGACCCCCTTTGAAGATGGAGGTTTATTCTGTTGCCTCTTTCTCATGTGAATCCAGCTATTGCTGGTCCCAATTCAGCCAGGGAGTGCTTCCCGCCAGCTGGTGCAGGGCCCGATCCTGCCCCTGGCCGAGGCACATTTGATCGCCCTGTGGTGCTGGTGAGGAGCCAGCCGGGACCCCAGCGCCTGCCTGCTCACTGCACTGTGATTCACGGGTGTTAGCGGAGCATGTAATTAAGCAGGAGCAGAGATGGAGCAGTCGCCTTCCCCCTGCGTTATGGATGAGCTAGGGGAGGGGTTCTCTGGGCTGCCCATCCCTCTCTGACAGTTCCCCCGCAGCGCACCAGAGTGCAGCAGGGGCTCTCCAGCAGTCCCTGGCAGCAAAGGCAGCTGCAATGCATTTGTTGTCTTAAAACAATGTGCAGTGTCTACCTGCGCATGGAACCAGGACCGCTGGCTTGCAGAAGGAAATCTGGGCACTTGCAAGAGAAGCAGGCTAGAGAGGAGGGGGCTTCGGGGACGACTTCACCTATACCTTCCCGAAATCGCTGCTGGCCCAGAGGACCGGCTGTTTGTGACTCTGAATCTATTCCACCCGCTTGCACCGGGAGGCTTCCCAAAAAGGTAACAAGTGAACTGAATGAAGTGAAAGAGGCATCTCTCACAGAGCTCTTGGGCGTCGTAATTATGTTTGTATTGCTCTGAGGGCAGAGCTGTAGCAGTAAAGTGCCCCAGGCCTGGCCTTGCAGGTCACCTGGATGCTGCTCCTCTGCTCTCCTTGGAGTCCCACATCCCCGCCAGTGCTGCAGACAGTGAAGGAGGCAGCATGCAAGGCTGGTTAATGCAGCCCTGAGGACAGCTTCACCGCCTCAGCCAGTAACTCCTGGGGCTCAGTGCGAAGGCGGGGGGTGGGGTGAGTGCACGCGTGCACGTTTTGGGGAATGAACCTGCAAGGGATGGTGGATGTCATGAGCAACTCAGGAAAAAGTCAGCACCAGGAGAAAGGAAGAGATCAAGCACCTCACACAAGTTGCACAGCTATGAGAGAAGTTGTCATAATTCTTCAGTTGACTTTTATTTAAGTTCTGTGATCAGTCTTTTCCATCTGCAAGAGCTCTTGTGTCATTGCCACCAACATATGGAACAGAAATTATGACATTTCACCCCAGTAACAGGAAGAATGACTTCATCTTAAGGGTCTTTTCCAACTGAAATGGTTCTATGAGTCTATGATTCTATGTCTCACACCAGTAAGACACAGAAATAAAGCACCAGTTCCTCCCATATACTGCTAGCCCACTGGACTCAGGATCACACTCCACCAGTTGCCTGTTCAACTTGCTCACCAATCTATGCCCAACAGCGTTACTGCATGGCTCTGTTCCCGGAGGGGGGGCTCTTTTAAAATCAATTTGCACCATGGCAGGAGGAGAACGCCTCTCATTAGCATTGCTGCAGCAGGATTTCTGTGCCTGACAGGTCACCACAGACACGGGTAGCCTTATCACAGAGCAAAGCTAGCAGTAAGCCTGTGGCAACAGGTGCAGCAAAGTTTGGAAACAGCAAATATTGTGCAACTGTATGGAAAAGGAGGGAGGAATAATAGCCCTGAATCAGAACCATTTCTACATGCAGCTTTGTAAAACCAAAACATGGACCTGAACCTCACTATCTCTTTCTTTGGTGTTTTTCTTCAGGAGTTTCCCCCCTTTTTCTAGGGTACAAGGGAATTTGTTAGTGTGTGGAGACTCTCTTTTGCATTTTTTTTAGACCAACCCAATTCTTAAGGAGAAGAGAGGCAAAGAGAACCAAGACATTGCTAAGCTTAATATATGCACTGGCATAAGTCAAACTACTGCTTTGAATTTAAGCTTTTCTTGCTTTTCCCCTTTCTAAGGAGGATTGAAATCCTTCTGCTTTGCTGAAAAGCACAGTAAACCCCTCCGTGGCAGTCTTCTGGGGGTAGCTCAAATCCATAGCTGCACAAGGCAATGGGAGTTTCTCTGTAACGCTGCAGCCTGCACTTCTGCCCTCCCCTTCCTCATCAAGGCATCGTCCCTCCAGCCACAGGCAGCACAGAAAACCACCTGCAACATGTCCTATGTCTCCTCAGGTCAACCACAGGTTTATCTAACTTGGTTCCTTACGTATCTGAGGAGCTGACCATGTTCCGTTTCTCATTTAAACCCTTAGATCTGTCTGAAACTGCACCAGGCGAAGGCTGTCCCCGTCAAACCCACTCTACTGCCACTGCGCAGGCAGCATCCTGCTATCACAGGCCTGCAAGCAGGGAAGCGTGACATGGACTTGCTTTTTCTCCATGGTCAGTGCTGCTGGGTTGATCCCAGGATATCAGAGACCCCTGGGTTTTCCAGCACCTCACCACCTTTCCAGAGTGACCAAAGACAGATTCGGCAGACTCCAAAGCGCTGTTCCCCTGCTGGGGTAAATGTGTTGGCTGTGGCTTCTGTTCAGAGTGAATCCAATTTCCAGCTCTGTGGTAACCAGAAAGTACCCCAAGGTATGTCGAGAAGAAAAGAGAGAAATACATTATCTGAATCGAGACAAATAGCGCTTGAGTCCGTTCGTACAGGGAAATGACTGGCTGAATTCTCTGGAGACTGGCAGGGGAAATGTGGATCCAAATGACTCCAGAAAGGGGTCCCATCATTAAAGACCGAAAGGATGGTATTGGAAAAGTTGTGTTTAACGCTCTAAGGCTATGTCTGCGCAGTCCCCTGATCCTCCGGGAATGAAAGCGCTCCATGCACTGGCACGTGTGCAGCTGCTGTGCCTGTTGGAGGTACTGGCCATTTCAGCTTGGCCAAGAAACGCACCAGTGCCCTTCCATCCACACCGCACCCAGCCAAGCCCAGCCAGGCCACCAGCTGGTACAACACCTCTCAGTCTGGTGGGAAACCACCTCCCAGCGGGAAACTACCTCCCCACATGGTGCAGCGATTTCCCACCACAGAAACGAAATCTTGTCCGCAGGACCAGCTACCATGCTGTCTCCTCAAAGTACGAAGTAGCAACATGCACGGGGGAAGCAGGGGAAGAGGGGTGGGAAGAGTCAGTTCTCCACGGGTGTGATGTATGCCATGCAAGGGCACAGGGGCATCCATGCACGTGCCATCATCCTCACACAGTGCTATATTGCCTAACTAACAGAAGTATAAACTTTTCTTTTATATACAGATCTATTTATTAGCCTGCAGGGAATCCACGAGGTAGTGTGAACACAGATGTGCTTCTCTGTGGAGGAAAAGGGACGAGCAAGGTGAGTCTTGAGGCTGCTCTAGGTGATGGGGACACAGAAAGTGCATAGAACAACTATAGCTGTTTAGATTCAGATATACAAAAATAAAACGGTACTTCAGTCCGTGTGGCATGGCAGGAGCTGGGCTGGTAGCATCCAACATGGTATTCACACCTCCTCTCATGGCGAGGCTTTCGTCTTGATGGTAGTTTCACTTATTTGTACAAGTAGCGCTGAAATGCTGATTGGTGTCTGGGCAGCAGGATAATGGTGTGGTTCCCATCTCTCCCTCCCACATGCACTTTGCTCAAACATCCTCATGGTTTCCAGAGTGATATTACGTGTGCAGTGTCTGCGGAATGCCAAACACCCAACCTGAGACAAAGAAAGTAAATGCCCTTTCACCAAGAAGGCATATCCCCTTGTTCAGAACTGTCCCAGACGTCATCTCTTCTATGCCATACCTGGGTGAAACAGATGAAAGTTATCCTTGAAACCAAGCTCGTATACAGGATGTTCATTCCTTTTTTTCCTCTTCCTCTTCTTTGCTTTTATGTACATTTAAGTGTATATTTATATTTATTTTTCTTTTAATACAAGTGAACACAAATGTGATGTGGAGATAAATTGCCTTCTCTAAAACATTTTGTGGTCACAGGAATGTACACGTTTGGATTTACACACCCACACACATTCCAATATCAAAAAATGTGTAGTCCCAAAACTAAGATGCTTTTAAAAAAGTTAAAAGGCCAGATTCCTCTATTGGCTTTTATCCTTCATTAAGAGTAAGAAGATTACCTGAAATCACGATTTATGCTTTATATTCTGCCTGAGTTCATTTTAAAATTCCAATCAACAGATGCAAGGAAGAGAGGGGGAAAAGCTAGTGGGGGGTCACGTTAGGCTTTGAAAAAGAAAATTAGAGAGAGTGTTTCCCTTTCTAATTCTTTTTCCCCTTTGGGTTTCAGGTTATAAGATGGATATTTAAAGGATGCCTTCTCCAAATGTGTTGATTTCAAAATACGTGTCCCCATGCTGCCTGGATTTAAAAGTCAATCCAAGAGACTGGGAGTGGGAACAGGAGGGTAAAAGGTCAGAAACAAAACCCCTAAACCAAGCCCTTTTCTCTATTCTTGGGTTGGTTTTGAGCATCTTTCATTATAAGCATCTTATTTGGTTCAGCAATCTTGACTGTTCAGCCATTTACAACAGGGATTTCCTATCCCCACTGCCAAGGGGGAAACAAATTTCTCCAAAGGAGGGGGGGGAAATCCCAAACCCCACTACAGCCTTAGATTTGAGCACTGGCTGTGCTGTAAAACTCTGAACAAGCTGGAACAAGGGCTGTGAAGAGTCCACAGCTGGCTGCTCTGGTGCAAACGGTGTAGAGATTGACACGAGGGAACCTACGGACATTTAATGAGGTTGGGCACGTCCCATCCGACACAGGTCAGCTGTCACCCACATACACATGCACACACATAGCCAGCTTGATACAGGAGGGCCAGGATGAGAAAAGAAAGATGCAAGTACTGAATGAGACGTGGGCGAAGGCAGAGTGTTCCCTTGAGCATTAGCAAGCCAGGCAGATACTTAACCTAATCATGTCAATTACAATTGCACCAAAATTTAAAAATCAATAAATAAAATAAGCAATGGCAAAGGGGAGGATGTAAAAGGCCTTGGTTGTTGAGCAACAGGGTCAGGAGAAGTGAAAAACATTAGCTTCTTCATTTTGCTGTGTTGACACTTTAAACATACTGTTCCTTAGGACAGATGTAAGGAGCCCGGGAACCGGGAGGTGGGCAGCAGAAGGAGATGTCAGAATGGTGAGGATAAAGATCTTGTGGGAGATCTGACAAGGGGGTATAGACATGAGGGATCTTCTCCAGATATCGATCTTCATGTGAGTAACAGCGGGTCAGGTAATCACTCGCATTCGATATCTCTGAGTGACACTTTCCAAAGTTCTGTAAATAGAGACAAAAGTCAGCGGGTGAAAACTCCGGGATCATCAGCCATAAAACACACAACTCTCCAGCTCCTTGCTGAGACACACACATACAACAAGTAGGATGGAAAATTAAGTAGTTCTGCTTACTGCTTCAGGAAAACAGACAGCCAGGTGATCAATCCTCACATTCAAAATTTTTGTCTCACTTCCCAAAATATCCATATGGCCCATACATATGTATAGGTTTTGCTTGGTTTGCCCCTTGTAAATGCCTTGCCCCTCTGGACAAAATAAGCAGTTGGCCAAAAGAAGGACAGTTTATTTTCAGTCTTCCTAACTCCTCTACGCCTCAGTTTTGAAAAAGCAGTGCTTGTATGCGTCGCTCACCTAACCCAGGCTCACGCTGTTTCATTGAAAGGGCATGTGCCCGAGCAGGGACTTTGGAGGCGAAATGGGTTATCGTGCCTAATGTTTACCTGGCAGGCAGGAGCGCAAGTGCGAAGCTCCACCTGTGTGGGCAGTTCCACTGAGAGCCTTGGGGCCAGTTTTGTAGGTCACAACTACAGAGGATACAAAGCACTCACAAGATTGCGACTGCTCCGTGGGCGCACGAGCCCTCCGACGGAGCGTACCCTCACGGATGCTTTGCAAACTCTGATTCTTCCTCTTTTAAGTGCCAAACGAAATGAAAACCCCTCCGAGCCCAAAGTGTTTTGGTTCCTACTGAGATAGTTTTGCAGAGGTGCAGCGAGCAGTGCTGAGGAAGCGCTGGGGGCTGGGGGGCGAGGGACGGAGACCCCAGGCAGGGGCAGCTGCAGGGGCACAGGGAGCACAGATGGAGACCCCGGGGGAGGCAGCTGATGGGGAGGGTTCCTCCCTGCTCAGAGCCTTTCCTCCAGTGTGCAGCCCTGCAGGATGACCCAAGCAGGAGGGACATCTATCGTGGACAGTGGGTTTGGTCTTTAAAATCAACCCACCGTCATGGGCCCTCACCCAGGGGTCTCTCAGAGAGCAAAGGCACTGGTAGTCACCTCTTCTGCCTGTGCTCGCTGGGGCTGGTTGAAGCGAGAAACTTGCCCTTGAGTCCTTCCTTGCTCTCTTTCAAAATACCAAAAACAGTCGGTTTAGTGAAAAGGACAAGAATTTGACCTTCAGGAGAAAATGCCTGAAGTAACAGAAGAATCTGCTTATCTGCTGCCAGTTCCTGGATAAATATTTCACCGGGACACTTAAAAAAATCATATAGAAAACAAAGTGTCAACAATAATTTATTGATGGTTCAGACTGCTGGAAGAGGCACCAAGCAAGTTGGAGGGCTGCACGGTTAAGTTTCAGGAACGGTCTCGCTAAGAGCAATGAAGGCTGCTAGAGGATGGAAGGTTTGTCTGCAAACCTGGAAAACAGCAGCAATGCTAAGGTCAATCTGATTTGCATTTCCCTTTCCTTGGCAAAACTGTATATCCCACTGCTTAAGCTTTTAAAAGTCAGTGATCTTGACCTGGCAAGAGAGCAAAGAATAATAGGCTCCAGGCCCCTTCTATTTAGAATTGCTCTGTTAGTATCTGACATTCGAGTGAGATGTCCCCACAGCTACCTCGTGAGGTTTCTGTCCACTTCTGGCTTTTTTGCAAGGTGAGAAGGTGGAGAGGTGCTGTGCAGCATTATAGCCATGTAACTGGAGGAACCCAAGCCACAGAACATGCGGAAGCCTCGCTAACCCTACCCTAACCCCTGCCATCTCTTCCCAGCTGCTTTAGGTAGCCCGGACTCACAGCTCTCCCATTCCCAGGTGGGATCTATTTTTACGCAGAAGGTTTATGCCTCCACACAATTCAAGGCTCAGGTCTACACTGTACCACACACAGCCCTGTGGCTGGAAAACTAGGCAAGCTGTGGCAATGCATACATCAAGCCTGGAGACAGTTATCTTCATAGAAATTCTATAGCATAAACAAGGATCCATACCATAAGGGAGGCAGGGAACAAGGAACAGCTGTTTGCTATTCTTCCGATTGCACCAACTGATAAAAAGGGATAAAGAAGGGCTGACAGCTAAGGAGAGTGTTGGCTGGTACAGACTGGGCAGAAGTCCGCTCCTGGAACAAGCTACTCTCAAGAAATTTTAAACACAACAGAACTCCTCTCATACCCGCAAGGGGGGTGGAAAAAGCATTAGCTCTGTGCCTGCTTTATGGAGGTAAGTCATTAGCTGATAGCTCAACTTTCTGGGTAAAGCTAACCTGCAAGGGAAGTTGTCTCAATGATTGAAATTTAGTAAGACATAGCAGGCAAGAGGGTCTCAGGCAAGGGTAGCAATCTGTTACCAATTAAATGGTAGGGTTGGTTTATATCCTTTTTGAGCATGCAACAGAAAAGCACGGGACTTCACACTAATAGGTGTGCTCAAAAGGTCTAATAGACAGAAAGGCCTAATAGGAAAGAGCTTCTCAGTTAACGTAAGTAGACACCTTGTGTAAATTGAGCGGAGTGTTAGCATTTAACACTGACAGAAGCAGAAAGGGCCATGAGATACTATTTTATGGGCTGCATATTGACAATATACCGGGTGAGCCAAGCATATTTCTTTCTGTTTATCTATCGGTTAATGTGGGCATGAAACAAGCACCTGTGAAGTAGGGCTAAAGAAAATGAGTGCAGTTTTGTCAGTGCTTCTGCTTGGCCAGATGAGCATGAACAAGTTCTTTTCCCTCTGGTCGGTGTTCTGTGCTCGCTCCCCACAGGTGGGAGCGGGACCAGAGCAGGGCAGCTGGAGAATGGCAGCACAGGGGTCAGGGGAAGAGGCTTCCCTGACTCCTTTTACCTTTCTTCAGCGTGTGAAGCCGGGAGTCACATTGCTCCAGCTTTGTTCCCTGATCTCATTTCTAAGTAGCAAAAGGGAAGAGAGCAAAATCAGCCTGGCGTTTTTTAACATATTTAGCAGCCACTGCCCTTTGACTTCCTTCCCCAGTCCCACTGTGACTTTTCCCAAATCTAATTTATCTTTAACAAAGTTTGAAATTAAATTAGGGATAATGAGCTAATTAAATTGAACCGGCACATAATTCTGCCACTTTCTCCCACTTGCCTTTGTTTCCAGCATGACTCCATACGATTCTTCATTATCTGGGTTACATCCTCCCCTCTCAGTTTTGTTTTCAAGAGCTTGATTAAAGGGGATGTCAGCAATCTATCCGTTTCAGACAGCCTGGCAGATTACCTTTAAACAGTCTTTATCTGATTGAATTAGAGAGCTTTCATTTCTGCTATGACTTACTCACAACCCTTTTCTACCCCCTATATACCTGTCTCCAGCTTTTCTTCTATTTGCAGATCATCTCTTTGGTAAAACTAGGTGTGCTGCAGACAGACTTCCCTCTGAACTGACCATATCCTGTACTTTTAATCATCCCAAAATAATGAGTTCTTTCTGGTCTAAAGTGAAAGACTCCTTCTCAGGGTCCTGAGGATTTCTCTGCTATGGTCTCTGGAAAATCTGAAGCCATGTGAGAGTTGAACGGACACTGCTGCAGAGGACTGTGGATTCTGCTATTGCTCAAAAGCCAATTAATAACCTCTCATGCAATTTAAACCCTGCTTTGTTTGTGAGCCATGCTGAAGGCTAGAAGTAGGCTGGTTTTCTCTGCTTGGCCAGACCCAAGCAAACAGTGCATGTTCGTGCCCCTGTTGGATGTGCTGGCCTGTGCCTTGGCTGGGAAAAGTCCCCGCTGCTCAAAAAAGATTCAAACTTTGGGCTGCCGCTGTCCTAACCAGCTCCATCTGCTGATTTTGAGTTTTGGAATGCAGAACAGGCTGATGAACAGAAAGAAGCAGTTTTGTTGAGTGACAGCAGCAGAAGACTGTTGTCACGCTGTGGACTGCTCGGTGGAGAGGATGTAGGTGTTGTTAGAAAATATAATGGGATCCAAAAATAAGCAGCATGTCATCATGGTGCTGGGGCCTCACACCCTCTCCTCTCTGTTTCTGAACTCCCTGCTCGGTGTTTTTGAGCTGCTTTTCATGTTCCAAGTTATGGCCACAACTTTAGGTACCTCTTGGCACGTTCCTGCTCTGCTCGACACTTTACTGGTGAGGGACTTCCTTGAATAATCACTGTCCAAGTAACGAACAAACATTAACATATCGGGGATGAGCAGGAACCAGTGGCCCTGAGCTTGCTTTAGCACTGGTGGACTTTTGTGGGGACAAAACTGAGGGCAAGTAGGACGGAGGGGCTTACCCCTGGGTTCAGGAAAAGACTGAGCATGAGGAAGGCTGAAATTCCCGAAGTACAGGGCAGGGACCTATGACGAGGGATGCACTCGCAGACACATGCAAGTATTACTTCTGCAGAAAACTTGTTCATAAAGTTGCATTCCATCCTTCAGCATGCTTTGAACTATTTCTTTTGCTATCTCTAGTACGTACCTGTTCTGCATTCCTATAGCATCTTAGAGCAT
>JAVJGJ010000036.1:1172962-1193801 GCA_035590215.1 Microhierax caerulescens | reverse complement strand
TGAGCAGGAACCAGTGGCCCTGAGCTTGCTTTAGCACTGGTGGACTTTTGTGGGGACAAAACTGAGGGCAAGTAGGATGGAGGGGCTTACCCCTGGGTTCAGGAAAAGAAAAGACTGAGCATGAGGAAGGCTGAAATTCCCGAAGTACGGGGCAGGGACCTATGATGAGGGATGCACTCGCAGACACATGCAAGTATTACTTCTGCAGAAAACTTGTTCATAAAGTTGCATTCCATCTTTCAGCATGCTTTGAACTATTTCTTTTGCTATCTCTAGTACGTACCTGTTCTGCATTCCTATAGCATCTTAGAGCATCAATAATCTTAAACATTTCCCTCCTTGCTGCTTCTCTCCTGAGTCCTTCTCTCTACCCGTTTGGAGTCAGGGCAGGACTGTTATCCTCATTTTCAAATGGGAGACTAATAAGAAGTCACCTTAGTTCTTTGCTTTATTCCTCCTGAAAATTGGAAATGGGGATATTGACCCTGGCATGTGGGGTGGTAGTCAGGCAACCTTGGTGTTGATAGGAAGGAAACGTGGCAAATGGGAATGGAGTCAAGGCTGATTTTGGTTCCCCAATATCCCCAGCTCAGTCTGCACCAAATCTGTAACTGATGCAGATTTAATAATTTTATAGTGACATTCAGAAAGCGGAGCTGGCAATCTGAACCATGGTCACTAATTTGCTGGGATATTGGTGCAAGTCTCATGATTTTGAGCTTTTCTTTCTGTAGCAGGGACAAGAAATTCCCAAACAAAACTGAGAGCAGATGTGGGGAGGAAATAATGTAAAAAGTATTAAAAAAAAAAATAAAAATCACCCTGATCTGTGGTGTGTCTTAGCAGGGAGATTTTATGGCGGTGAGATTACACCTTCAAAGCACCATATGACTGGCTTTATTTTTACTTCAGAGAAACTGGGAGGATTTCCAAATTTGGATTTGGAGGATTACTGTCCTCTTGCTGACAATAAAATCCCCCATCCCAGGGAGGACAAGGCAAGACTTTCCAAGATGGATTAGGCAGCACTTGCCTTGTTGTAACAGAGGGAGCGGTTCCTCCAGCGCAGCCCGAGAAGCTGTTGGGAGCTGGAGGTGAACGCGCAATGGGGGGGTGGCTGCTTCAGCCACATCGTCTCCTGGGCTGGCATTTTGGTCCTCTCCCTGCGTGCAAGAGGCTGGCAGTGCCGCTGCCACTTGGTGACAGGCAGGCAGGTGCCTGGGGGCTGATGGGCACCTCTCTCCAGCAACAGGCAGACCCCACAACCAAATGGAGAAAAGAAACCCCAAACCAATCCAGAACTTACTGTCCACTCTCGCTCGTTACGTCTACGAAGACCTTGATCCTCATTCTGGGAGCAGGGGTGGGTGAGACACCGCAAGAAAGAGAAGTTACCGCTCTGGTCCAGGCCAGGACTGCTGCAGACACTTACCTAGGAAGGCTTTTGCTACAGCAAGGGAACTACAGGGCTGCTTCCAACACAGGAAAACCAGGGACCACAGGGACAAAGGCAAACTGAACTAGCCCGCTGCACGCCCTCCACCCGGGTGTCAGTGCTCCACCGTCACCCACCATGAGCGTGGGTGTTCCTAGCCTGCAAGGAGGCACCAAGCAACGGCACTGTCCAGGGGGACTTCTTAAAAATGCTGGTTTTCTCCTGCTTATCCCCTTGCACAGAGCTGTCCCCCTCCTTCCTAAGGACCCCGTTCCCTTGCTTCTTATCCTCTCCGAGCCACCCATCCCCAACCCAAGCTGCTGCTGCTCTGTGTGCCTCCTGATCTACCCTGGGCGACCTGGGAGGGATTCAGTGAGCTGTCAAGTGCCTCATCTCTTCCTTCTCTTTCTTCCTTGTCTCTTCACCCTTCTCTGAACCTCTTCATGGAGCATCCCTGTGGAGCTGTAGCCCCATTAAACCTACAGCTGCTTCCTCCCATTTAAAAGGCAGCAAGATAAAGGGGAAGGAGCAAGGCAGAAGTTGCAGTCCCCACAACTCGGGGAATACCGGGGACCCAGGGAGAGTCATGGCCAAGGACGGGGCTGCCAGTGGCACCTCCTTGGCTAACAACTCTTGGCATCACCCAGCAAATCTCCCATGGGGCGGGAAAGGTGCCTGCCTTTCAGACAGAAACCTGGTGGCTTTAATACCTGAGAAAAGGGTGTGTAGGGTAGGGGAATGTAAGAAGAGCTGAAGACACCTTTTTCCACTGCAAACACCATTGCATTTCAAAGGGTCACTGGTAGCTAGAGATGGTCCAGAACAACCATTTGTAGGTTTAAATGCAAACTGAGTCCTGAGTGGTCCCTGCCACAGGACCTGAGCTTGAAGGAGCTTGGTGACAGTTAAACAAAGTGGTCAGAAAAACATGAGAACAGGGAAACAGTCAGGTCCGGTCTCTTCTCTAATTTTGAGAAGGAGAGCACCAAAGAAAATAACATCTCTCCCTCTCTCTCAAACATCCAAACATACTGTCTGCATCAACCTCACGCAAAGCGAGCTCTTCTCACATACGTGGTCCCTCTCTGGCTGTCTCTTATTCACTGACTCTTTCAGATGCAGGAACCTTTACATGTTCCCATATTCTCTCACATACTCTCCCACTTTGTTCTTTCACACATGCACATATGCTCCATCTTATCTATAGTTGCTTCCATGCACACAAACTCTTCTTTTTAATTTTTTTCTTTTTTTTCTTTCAGACAGTCTTCTTTTCTTTCCCTCCCCTTGTACTGACTAGCTTGGAAAGGGCCTCTTAACATGTCCATGAGGCTTTTGGCTTCAGCTTCTGCACTTCCTAGTATTGCTGCTCTGCTTCATGCTGCCGAGCCTTACAAAAATCCCCCAAACCAAGTCCCACACCAAGAGCTGGACCCTTCAAACCCACCTCATTTCTCCCTGTGTCTCCAGTCACACTGACTGCAGAGGGGGCAGACCCCTGTTCTGAAACAAAGCCATTAACCCTTTCCCCCCCACATGCCTCACTTCCCTGTAGAAAGCAAAGGAAAACACTGCAAAGAGCATGCACAGAAGGCAAGACAAGGCAAAGGCATCCCTGCCGGTACCCCAGAAATAAGGGTAGCAAAGAGAGCAGCCACGGTGGGCAGCGTGCAGGAGGTGGAGGGAGTGGGCAGGAGGACAGACTGGATGCACAGGGGCCACTCCACAGGAGGGGAGGAGATGCGGGGGGAGTACTGACTTCAGAAGGGTGCAGTGAGGAAGGCAGAGTGCGATCGTGTACCTTGAGGCCAGAATCTGAGGGGAAAGGGCCTAGAGTGACATGCGCTAGCGTAAGTTGGGCTGGATGGTTGCATACTCGACTAGGTCTCCGCCAGCATGGATGGAGGTCCGAGGGCTGGGTGACGAGGCCAGAGCTGAAGTGTCCAGCTCTGCATAGTGGACATCACAGTCCTTGTTGCCAGAGTTCTGGAGAGAAGAGAGCAGCAAGGCGATGGGGACACAGGAGGGAGGAGTTGGGGTTGAAGTGGGGAGGCAGGGGAGTGAGAACACAGGAACCGTGCAGAAGGTGAGGCGTGAGTGAATGAGACGGGAGAGGGAGTGTTGAAGGGTGGAGGGAGAGAGAAGAAAGGGGGGGGGGGGAGGAAGAAAAAAACAGTTAGAAAGAGGGAGGGAGGGAGGTAATGAACAATCAGTCAGGTAAAATCTCAAATCAAAGCAAAGGTCCCAACGGCACTGCTCCCCAAATCCACCCTTGAGCTGAGCGACTCAGCCCAGGCCGGCAGCGATCCCAGCAGCTGCCCCTTTTACTGGGGCTGCTCCCAGCAGCATCTCGCTGCACTGATCTTCCCATCAACCCCTTGGGGATCAGCATTCTCCTTAGCCAGGGGTCATTCAGTGAACTCAAACCTTATCGGATACCTGAGCTGGAATTTGGGGTTCATTGCAGCACACTAGAGGCAAATGCAGGGTTGGGGGCCTGAGTGAAAATCATGGGGAAGGCTTGAATTTTGGGTGTTGGGAAGGAGATACCTGGAGGGAGAGGTTTCAAAGCCACAGCTCCAAGGGCAGGTTTGCAGCAGACGCATTGCTGTAGGGAAACGACACTGCTTAGCCAACGCTGCTGTTTCGCCCTGGCGTGGGGGCTGTTGGAGTTCTTAAGTGCTACGTTTTAACATGAGGCTTGACTGCACCAGTATGCTACTCCAGATTAACTATGCAGCATGAGTTTGTCATTGTAATAGTGCCTAATAGATGCTAAAAGCATCCTTCTTTGGCATGAAAATATTTATGGGTATTCCCTTACTAAGCAGGCTTATCAGCAAGAACTGCATGAATGGAATATTATCCAATTTGCCAGATCGTTCCTACCCAGACATCTTTCATGCTTTGCACATAGTAACGGTCAGAGAACCCTGGAAGGCAGGATGGCCTGGAAACCTCACTGCTCAGTGGGGAAAATGAGTCACCAGGAGGAGCCCCGGTATCGATAGCCAAGGTGTGAGGGGGTCCCCTGGCTACGTGCCCCGTGCAGTTTCATTAATACTCGCTTTGGGGTCTGGTTTCTGTGCCAGCATCAGCCAAGCATCTGCTAAGCCTCTCGGAGAGGACAGAGTTGTCTCTTCCAAATGAAATAGCTTTCCAATTTCCCGATCCCCTTTCCAAAATGGCTGCACCACATGGCAATTATGCAAAAGGTGTTTAATTTGAAAATGCTTCTCTTTGTTTGGAAGTGTCCTCAGCCACGTACCAGCTGTGGCAGAGCCGTTTTCAGAAGTTTATAGCCCTGTAATGAGCTGGTTTAACGCCTGTTGCTGGGAGGGGTTATTCAGTGAGTGGTTCTCTCGGTGTGCTGTGCCGTGGCGGGGTCTGGCTCCGTGATGGTGCCTCTCGGCCACGGGGATGAGGGGGAAGGGGACCAGGGCTGCAGCCGGTGCCCGGCTCCCCGCGGTGCTCAGCGGAGCAGGATGCTGGGGGAGCAGGAGGCTTGGGGTACCCTCTGTCCTGCCCAGGGGGAGGTGACCAGATGGCAGTGGCAAGCTGTTGTGTGAAAGCTGTGTCCTACGGCCTCTCTGCTTCGTGTCTGGACGCAGGCTAAGCGTCTACGGACACTGAAGAAAATTAGTAAAGCTGACTCCATTAGTCTCAACCCTAAACCTATGCTCTGCAGAACTTTCCCCTTGAACTTCACATCTGGGTACCTCCTTTAGTCCCGGAGAAAGACAAAGTCTTTACCGCCTCATTTCTATCCTGTTTACTTTGCCTCACTCCTCTCCAAAATCGTGCTTCCTTCGCCCTGGAGGTGTTTTATCCACGGGATTCCCCAGCTTTCTGCCACTCTTGGGCTTGCAACTGCTCCCTGCTGCTTGTTTGGAGCAAAATTTATTACAATATCAATAATGTGACTTGTATACAAGGTCTAGTACTGCCACATGCAAGCGCTCTGTGTAAATCATCAGCATCGGCACCCTGGTAATTGCCCTGTAAACTCAAAGGAATTATTTTGCTGTCTGCAGCAATGGAACTTTCCTTTCTATCTGTGCAAATGGGTATTGCTGACATGTACACTAATCATACTTGTGCTCCTACAGGCACTTGTACCTCCACCTCTCTTGCTCACGTGCTCTCTCACACACAACACACAGCATCTACATGACACATAGGCGCTGCCATATGCACAGAGCACACCTCTGCTTTTACCCACACGTTACTCTGCACGTTGACATGCATAGTCTTTGCAGCTGCCATCTGAAACACACACTCACCTTTCCACCCCGTTCACTCCTGCTTAGATGTCCTCACATAAACCAAAGCTTTTACCCAAGAGCTGAGACACCAATGCCACAGGCAACCCCACCGCCCCTGTGCCCACTTCTGTACCTTCAGCTGTCAACTGCAGCGTCCTTGCCTATTTTTAGACTCATGTTATCTTTCCCACAGTTTGCAACACGTAAACATACATATTCATTTGTAGCCTCTGCCACAGCTCCCTTCTGCAGGTATCTTGTCCCAGCAGATGTGCTCCAGCCTCTCCCTTCCACCCGGTCCCCTGCCAGCACGCATCTGTACCTGTCCACACATGCGTGCCTCGGACCCTCTCAGTGGATCCCTGCTCCAACTGCCTCTCTGATTTTCTCCTGGCACTTCTCCCCTTTCCCCCTCCCTCGCTCTTTGCCATCTCTAATCACTTTCTGACTCCCATTCTAGTGCTGTGAAATTGTCAACCCCAGGCAGTGGCTTTCATGCTGCCTTGTGATGAATCTGGTTTATCCCAAATTACGAGGCTTTGCACAATTCATTTAAAGCTGAATTCACCCGCCCCATTTTCCTGCAGAATCCATTCCCTTCAACTCTCATCTTCTTCACTACCTTCCCAACTCAAATCTCCAGATGGAGTACAAGCAGAACAAGAATATCCTGCCTGCCTTTTGTGTCTTCCCCTTTAAAGGATCCCAGAATCCCATATACAGCCGAGCAGCTGCCTACATTTGTGTCTGAACACAGTAGGAACGGGGCTGTATCAAAGGGAGGTTGGCAGACACTCGGTGAAGCTGAAGGGAATGTGCCTCCCTCCTCATCCTCCAAGCACCGCGCTGGCCTTGCTCAGTCCCTTAGCGCACTGCTGGAGTGTCTTACTGGGCCTGAGCTGAGCGTGCTGGTTTTGGTGACCACCACTATCGCTGCGGCGGCTCCCTGGAGGGCTCCGAGCAAGCGCTGTCCCAGCCAGACACTCCTCAGCATCCCCTCCGCCGGGAAGCACGTGTGTGTGACACGGTGACGCCCGTGAGTGGTCCTGCAGGGAGGAAGGCGACAGCTGGATCCTTTGCAGAGCGTGGCTGGGCAACGTGATGCACACCTGGCCCTGGCCACGGCAGCACATGCTGCCTGCGTTATCTGGGAAATATCCAGCAAAACCAGCATTCCTTGGCAGCAAAGTGACACCTTCCTTCCCCTTGCCAGTCACAAACTGGAATAGCCTGCTGCCTGCCCGAAGGATACGCTGATTTAGCAAGAAACGGGAGCAAGCCTCATCTTGTTCCTGGGGCAAAACGCCAGCGCATGATGTGTGTGCGCGATGGGGGGGGCTGATATCATTTACAGGGACGGTCAGTCAAGCTGACCAGAGGACAGGTCCAGTTCACAGCTGTGCTAGACTTGTGCCAAGAGCAAGCAGAGCTGTGGCAGCAGTGGCTGAGTCACCCAGACACGGCATCCCTACTGCAAAGGCAGTTTCTTCATGGGCCAAGTGAAATGAGGGCTCCACAGTCCATCACCTCTTGGCTAAAATAACGGGTAAGGAGTAGCGAGTGCCAAGCATGGGACATGGAAATATATCATCTCAGACCAGGATTGAGAGCAGCAAACTCTGTTCCCATGGTTACGGAGCAGCTACCCATCAGGCCCCATCTCACATCACTAACTCTGCTACTTAATTAAGTGACTGCTCGTTATTTCCCAAAATGAGCTCTTCCATCCTCCTGCTTGCCTGAAATTTGGCTCTCAGATGCTCTCCAAAGAGCAGCCCATCTTGCTCTAGCACCCTCTCTTTCATTTAAAACTCAGTTACCACTCAGCAAGGATTAGAAAGAGCTGGAGACAAGCCCCATAACTGAGGAAGGGCTCCAAAGGGAAGTATTTCTTTAGGGACATCAGACACATCCAGCCAGGATGAAGTAAATAGGATCAAATCAACACAGCTCGGCACAGAACTGTGTCTTTTAATTTCCAGTGCCCTCAGCATCTGTCTCACTGCAGACTTCTGCTAGCTAAAGGTCACTGGGTCCTGTCCTTCTATTATCTGCACAGGAATATGCATTAAAGGGTCATACCAGGATGAACTGGAGGGAAGCTTATAATTAGTTAATGTTCATAAAATATTATTCTAGTATGGCCTGGTATTTGTACTGTTTTCTCAAATAAATGGGCTCACATTGCTGAGATCTCTTGGTGTGAAGTGATCTGAACCACCGCTCGTTGAGGAAGAGTTTGAGAGAGACCTGCAGCATTTACCTGGGGATCCTGCATCTCCCGGGGGGGGGGGGTACAGGGGTACAGCCCCGTGCCACAGGGTGAGGGAGGGAAAGGATATTGTCCCAGGTCTGGGAGGAGGAAGGGGTTTTGTTTTCTTGTCAAGGGAGGACTCTAATCCTACCTGTTTTCTGTTTCCTATCCCTTTGCATCTAACATTTCCTCCTTCAGCCTCAGTCCTTGAAAACCAGCCTTTCCTGCATGGCTGCTAAACATCTCTCCAGGACCCTTAATCTTGCTGCTGCCTCATGTTAGCATCTCCCTATCTGAAGACAAACAGATCCACACAAAAAAAGGGGGTTTAAAGAAATTGTTGTCAATTGAGTCAAAGACTGGCGCGCTCTGCCCTGCAGATAATTGTTTTCTGAAGCTCTCACTGCAGCGCACGCTGCTCTTGGAGAGCTGCTTCATTCAGCTGCAAACTCTAACGGGGTCAGTTGCAGGAGGTGAAGAGTAACTGGGGTGAGCAGATAGGCTTAGCTTTCATATCTAGGTACAGATGAGACTACCGCAGGCTGTGATAGGTCTCTGATACAGACTTGGAACAGGCAGGGCGTTTTACTGAGGAATGACCCACACAGACACACCTATAGGTCCTATGGAAACCAAGGGTAAAAGGGGCAAGTGCTGAAACAGGGTCAGTGGTATTTGAGACGTGGGCTGAGGTCAGTGTGGAGGTTCCCTTGTCTGGGAGAGGATGCTCCTGGGCTGTGAAGGTGCTCATTCACCTCTGCATTGTGGGGGTCTTCTGTTTTTGAGGGCAAGAGACCCTGTGTGAAAGGCAGTGAGGCGGGGGGGGAGGACAAGACTGGGCAGCACTATCAGCGCCCTGATCTCCTTACCAGTTTGTCAGTGTAGGGAGAGGGCTCGGTGGCTGCCATGTCATAGTATGGAGGCTGCAGAGGGAGTTTCTGTATTTCCTCCTCGTGTTTCATGTTATCTAAGTGAACCACCTGTAACAGGAGAGAGAAGAGGGATGTGAAGAGCAAGTACGATCCTTCTGTCACAGCCTGGGACAACATCTGCTTCAGGTGACACCACCACAAGGTATCACGATGAAAGGCAGTGCATAAAATCATTTAGGTTGGAAAAGACCTTTAAGATCTTACCTTCTCCCTTGCTCCTACCATATTATTTGCCTTCTGTTCTCTTTCTTGCACTCTCACACCCCTCACTACCACTCGTGACATTCAAAATGGTGGAGATGCTCCAAAGTCCTCCTAAGTCCTCATACCTAAGAGCCCATTGAACACCATCTCACTTAGAATTCAGGCCCCACAAAAGGGAGTAAACAGGATCCAAATACAGCTTTTTTAGTGCCAATCTTTGGGAATTGTGGGTAGACAAGTCCTTACTTTCTGCCCCTCACACTTAGGCCATGGTCGTCTTTGCTTTTACAAATCCAGTTTTCCAAAGTTTAGGTACTGCTGACACTGCTTGGAATCAGTTTTCCTTGCTGGGGAAGGAATTGGCAGCTGGGCTGGGCAGGCGTACCTGGATGTCTTCTGCAGTCAGGTGGCTTTTCATCTCCTGTTTCCTCTTTGGTGGAGGGGCAGGTTTGTGGGATGGAGGCAAGTCAATTCTGCAGATAAAGAAGTGGCTGCTGGTTAGAGAGCAAGAGAAAGGGGTCTGCTTGCTTTGATGTGCTGTAACAAGCCGGATCCGCCACGTACCAAAGATCTGTGTAAGTCACAAACTGCCAATATAATTCTATAGATTATCCTCAGTAATGCCCCGCCCATGCCCTTTTTCTCACCCCAATTAGAACTGTTAATAGAAATATACTCCCTCTTATCATTCTGTTCCTAATTCCAAGCAAATCCCCATGTCGGATGGCAGATCCCGGGGGTGCAGCTGGGCTACCTGTCTCCTGGCAGTGTTTTGGAATGGCTCCAAATCATCCCATGGGAGTTGGCTTATTTTATGGCTGTAGGGTACCAGAAAGTGTCTGGCAGCAAATCAACAAGGTAACGTCACCCCCAATCCGGGAGCTCACCTGGAATGGTATCCCCTGCCACAGGCTTCCCAGTAGGACTTTGAATCTTCCTCATAGCCACGCTGTGCCACGCAGGACACTTATCCCTGAACCCCACTCAGGGGATCAGCTTTTGCCCCAGAGCGTACGGATTGGCAGCCATTATAATCCCAGCCTAGAGACTGTCTCTGCACATTCTGTTCGTATGCACAGATGCGTCTAATCCTTTTACAAAACTTATTAGAACTCTGATGCGCTAATTAGCTGGCTCCCCCTCCCTTCTTTTTGTACAAACTTCACCAGATCTTCTGATAGCAATGGGTGACTTTCCTTGGCAACCCAGTGGATTCCAGCGTGGGATCAGAGTGTATGGGTGAGGGTAAAATGGGTCCCCGAGGCCCTGCAAAACATTGACTTTCTGGCTCTGAAGAAAAGAAATGCCATTAACTTTCCGAGGCTTTGGAGCAGACTCCACAATAGAGGCAGCACCTCTGCAGACTAGGGCACCGTCGTGTTTCTATTCTCAGCTAAAGTGGCTCTTCCCTGTGCCTGGTGGAGGGTCATTGTTGGAAGTGGATTGTCTGAACACATCTCTGTCATCCAGCTGATGCTGTTGATGCAATTTCACCTTGTGGTGCTATTGTTCTGTTTGTGTGCCTTTCTGTCTCTCCTGCTTTCCCCTGTTCTCTTCCCCTCCCTCTGCTGTTATCCTTCGATGCCCTCTCTCAAATGGGATTAAATGGAGCACAAAATGGGGCCAAGATGTAACAACAATAAGGTGGGGGGTTGTGGAAGATAAAAGCACCTTCTGGCCTTGGGCTTTCCGTGCCTCCCCTGTGAGGTGGGAGGGAAGGGAGGGAGGGGGTGCTCTTGTGGAAAGGCAGTGACAAGACGGAGCTTTTCAGGAAGAGGCCAGGGTAAACACTTCTGAAGAGGGCTCTGTTCGTGCTGCATGGGCTGAACACCACCACCACCGGATTCCCTGCCTGGGATCTGTGCTGCCCTGTACAGGGCACAGCAAAGCAAGTACCTGCCAAGGAGGAGCCCCTGGGGCGTCCCCTGCCCCTACCGCTACTATTGCCAGTTTGTGTCTTCAGGCTGGCACCGTATGTATAAAACAGGAAAGCTGAGTGGGTGTGAATCCGTTCTGGACTCTTTGGGATACATTCAGAGGTGCTCAGGGTCTGTCAGGGACCCCTCTCTGATTAAGGAACGTGATTCAGTCTAATTCAGGAGCCTGAAGCCATTTCTCTGAAGAAGGAAGGACAGGCTCCTCTCCTACCACTGGAGGTGAGAGTGGCGCGGAGCAGCTGCACCACGTCCAAGGATATGCTACAGCAAAAGCAGCATCCGAGTGAACACCATTGTGCTTCAGTTTCCACTTCAGGTTTGCGATAAGAATTTAAAAATAGGACACAGCAGGATGGAAAGTGCTAGGGGGCCCCAAGGAAGAGAGTCAGAAGAGCCAGAGGGTGGCAGGCAGGAAGAAATGGCAGGAAAACTGATTTGCTGCCAAGATTTTTTTGTGTACAGGTAATGGAAGGGCCACCAGTGCTCTCTGTCTGCTGCCCCATCTGAGAGCACCTGCACCACCAGTGCTGGACTCCTGTGAGCTCGGGGCTACTTACAGGTCATTGTCCGTTTCAGTGCGGTTCTTTTGTTGCCGCCTGTAGACAATAATTACGGTGACAGCCACGCCGATGATGAGAGCTGCTGCGATGACTCCTCCCACGATCCCAATGATGCCTCCTGGAGCACCCTGAGGTAGTGGCTTATCTGCAACACACAGGGAAGCACAGGAGAGAAGGTTAGAGCATCAGACGACACAACTGGGAAGGCACAAAGACCAGTAGAGCCAGGGACTCCAGGAGAAAAGACATCGATGGGCTCTGAAATTGTCTCAGGTAGCTGTGTGCAGGCAGCTTCACGGAGGGAGACAAGTCACACTGAAATGCAGTAGTCAGAGCTCAAGAGGAACAGAAATCTGTGGCTACAACTGCAGCCCACTGGGTGTCCAAGAGCTAACGGCTTCCCTACTCTATTCTGCAATTTCTCCTTGAATCGGGTGGTTATTCCTGAATCTGTTTTTCTGCTTTTGTTCTGTCCTCGAAGGAAGAAGCGTTTAGAGAATAAAGGGGCTTCCAAGCAGCCACCCCATGTGGTGTGGAGGGACTCATGTGGACCTGCCACTTGATATTAACTATCTTGAAAGCCTTCTGCAGGGCTTTGTCACAGTGTCTTCACTGAATTCCTGGTGCTGTGGAAATGAAGGAGAGCTTTGCTGTTAATGTAGGCCTTAGAAGAGCTAAGGACCAATGCTCAATTTATCGAGGTGGACCAGAGGTATGTGCACCCCTAAACCTTAATAAAAAGCTGTCCTGAGCATAGGATTTAGGAGCAAGGGGGAGATACATCACATCTTGCATTTCATCTTCTGCTTGCCCCATGGCTGGAGAGCTCTGTGACCTGGGCCAGCTCCTTAGCGGCTAACACGGACCTCATTCAAAGGAAACCTATCCCATGGGCCTGACGGGAAAGCGCTTTGAAATGTACGATAAAAGGATTTAATTTGCTCTACCTTCCAACCTAATTAAACTTGAAAACTAGCTAATTGGTACTTTGTACTTACAGCTCTGGCAGTGATGAAAGAAAGAGATAATTGGAATGGAGGAAGAAGGAGGAGGAGGAGAAGGAAAAGAAATTCAGGGGAGGGGAGTGAGACAGGAATGAGGGAACAAGGTGCTTTGTAGAACTTGTATGTTACACCTATTTTTTTACTTTTCTTCATGCACTGGCTGGCTACTCTTAGAGCCTACAAACTGGACAATATGGACCTTATTCCGTAAGAATAACGGCTCTGGGTATCATAGTGGCTACCACTATCTCCACTAAACTACATATCCCCAAGGCCTCAAAATTATACCCACTTTACACGTGTGCACGGTTATAAAATGTCTGCACAGATTCCCAAACCACACAGGACAACAGGGGTGAAAATCTGCCACCTACTCCCACCTCACATCCATGGATTCAGCACTTGCTCTCTCAAAGGCTGGGCTCCCTGTTTGCAAAAATTGCAAAAAACTCCACCGGGTGCAATTGCAGAACTGACTGCGCTGAATCGTTGCCAACAGCCTATTCCCAGATCTCACCTCACAGCCAGCCTTCTTCACCTCTCTGATTTGCTGCTGTCGTCCAGGAGTGAACTGAGGTGTATAAACATTTCCCAGGGAAATCCACTCTCTGGTCAATACCGACAAATTGCACAGCAGAGAACTGGCTTGTTTACCGTATCAGTACAAAACACTTGAACTCCCAGCACCGTGCTGAGACATTGCTACCAACGAAGAATTTGCCCCAGGAATTGTCCTGATACTGATCCCCCATCCCTTTCCATGCAAACCTGGCTTTCCCTTGCCTCACAAGGACATCCCTGCAGCCTCTGCTGGTCAGCATCCCACATCCCTCCTTCCCCTGTTCGTTAATTAGGAGGTCAGAGTTGTGGGTCTTTGAGTGACAGGATGTCACTGTCATCGGCATGTGAGGCTCTGCTCCACTGTCCTCAGCAGAGGCAGTCACTTTTCTTTCTCTTCCCTTCTCCATAAGCCACATTATCTTGTAAATAATATTTCTGCCTTGAGACAGCTCGCTTACAGCCATGCTCAGGCAGACAGCTGACATGCTGCAATCCAAACCCCTGGACAGCATTTGAGATTGTGGCAGGGATGGAGACTGTAAAGAATTTTCCAGTCACTTTGGCTGGGGCATTTCCATGATGAATTGGCCCCTAATGGCTCTCTGGATGGCAGGTAGTGAGCGGAGAACATCAGCCTCCTGCTCCTGCTGTAAATCAGTAGGTGTGTATATGTGTGTGGTGGAAGGAGAAAGAGGGAAATAAATAAATAAAGCTAAAATGAATCTCCAGGAACTTGAACAGGGCTGTATAATAGCAGAAGAGGGCGAGGAAAATTTAAAGAGGGGAAAATGCAGCCATCAGTTTGCAGAAGAGAGACAGGTAGATACAGGGCACTGGGTAAAGACAGTAAGGGGATGAGGAGAGGGAAAGAACAAAGGAGCACAAGGAGAAATGCAAATGTTCTGGGGTGTCTATCAGAGCGCATCCTTCTTGCCAAGCTCTCAGGACTGTGGTATGAGCACCCCACTGGTGGTACATACCCAGCTGCCTAAGAGGGGGCTGTGTGGCGATGCAGTGCCTCCACAGAACGGCAAGCACCAAATGGTGACACAATCACGGTCGTATGACAACAAACCCTGCCCCTACGTGTGCAGGTCTCTTTCCTGAGGACAGGCTGAGCCATCCTGCAAAAGTGTTGGTTGTGCCTTTGCAGGAGTCCAGCTAGGAAGCTGTGAAAGGTGACAGGGATAATTGCCAACAGTAAGAGGAAACTCCAGGAGACAAGGAAGATAAATTAGAGATGAAGGTCCTGAGAGAGCAAGAAAGTGCAGAGAACAGAAGAAAAAGGGAAGAGGCAGAGAGACACCTTCCTTTCTGCTGGCTCTTCCCTCTTTCTTTTTTTCTTTTCTTTCCTTTTTAAAATCTTTCATTTGCATCTCCAGCTGTTTATTTCCTCAATCTCTGCTTCCTGGGGAAGAGCTGTGGCTATTCTGCTTTGGAAGGCTCACCTGCAACTCAGCCGATTCCCTTCCCTCCCCTCTCTGATTGCCTCTTTAACAGGCAAAGCCAGAGGCACCGTGAGGATTTTTCTGGAGGGCAGGGTGGCTGCAGGAAGGGGTGTTGTAAGTCAAACAGGAGGACACTGGGAAAGACTCAGGAGAAGATGATAAGAACTGGCAGATGTGGATTCAGTTACATTGACAGGGCTTTTGGGCAGCCCTGGGAAGATGTTTGCAAGGCTTGTGAATCAGGATCAGAATAAATTGCCAGGACAGCTCAGGGGCCTCTAGACTGGAGTGGGAAAAGGCTTTGCCAATTAAGAATGCAAAACCCCTTGCTCTGTGTCATGCTCGAATAATTTAAAACTCTCAAAAAAGTTTTGTGTGAAGCAGTTGGCAGTGAGGCAGGTACCAGAGAACCCAAAGGGGCTGAACGAACAGCTCAGCCTTATCTGGATGTCTAAGGGCTGCTGGGAACTCCTCGTTCCTGCTGGAAACTGAATTAATTCACAGTATTACAATTAAGGAGAAAAGAAGGACACCCCACCCCCCGTCTCTTTCAGAGAATTTCTTTCGTAACTTTGTTCTCCCACAGCTCTTCTGGAGATGCAAGCAGACACAAGGAAGGAAGAGAAAGTGGTTATCTATCTGTAAAGCATCCTCCCCAGTCACCTGGTGGTGTGTGTGTGTCTGGGTTTCCAAAAGCAACCGGTAACAGATGAGGATCTTTCTACCAACCAGATCAATTAAACCATTTTGTGCGTTGCTGATACTGTAATTCACCAGTCCCAAGGCTCCATTAAATCTCGTCCAGCAGTCCAACGCTGTCAGTTGCTCACATCTCCCAAACAAGTGAAGAATGTCCACGAGACAAGAACGCCCATCCCAGAGAGATGCATCAGGCACAATCGCAGCGCACAACTGACACATAGTTTCATAGCACCGGCTATGAAAAAACCCTTGTCCAAACAGCCGCAGGGCTGATGAGTCTGTCTGTATGGACAGAGCCGTGGCTCAGATTTACTGCAAACAGCCGTGGTAGCGGTTCAAAGCACCGAGACAAACGGACGGGGCTGTCCACACGCGCCGTGCCCACGGGGTGAAATAGCGCAGCTGCAGAGCGCAATAGTAAATAATAATAGAGGAACAATGAAGGCTTTGGAGAACCAGCTTGCAGGAAAGCAAGAGAGATGTTCCCAAAGGGAACTTGAAGTGAGGCAAGGATGGATAAAACGGAGAGCTTCCAGAGAAGGGTATGCCAGAGCAGAAGTGACTCACTTGCTATTGGTATGGAGCAGAGTGATGTGGAGGGTTTTGCAAAAGGAAAGGAAAGGAAAGAAGAGACAGCGTCTGTCACACTTTTGGAAGTAAGGTCTCTTCCCTTGACGCTGCTTGTGTGTCTGGGACATTTGCATCATGAAGCAGCCTGGGTATTCTTGGGATCAAGACCTAAAAGCGGGATATGTTACATCCCCACCAAGGGTCTGTGCCTGTCTGGGATTGACTTTTTATGCAAAGCTGGGATCAGCCAGATAATTGTGGGCTTGCTGCAGTGTATGCACAGTGACATCCAGCCTGAGCAGGTGGGGAGGAGCAGATCTATGAAATAAGAGTCCTGCACAAATGGCACAGATGGCTGTGGGGTGGGACAGAGGTTCTGGCAGGCAGGAATGCTTCATTTGGATGAGCGGGCTGGGTCTCACACCAGTGTCTTTCTATCCTGTCTGCCATGTATTCGGTTGCCCCAGGGAGAGCCCCATCTAATTGATGGTGCACTAACTTGCATCCCCCAGGTAGATCTGGAACCCAAGTCAGCCTCTGGGTCCCGTTTACTGCAGCTCTGAGTGAAGCTGGTTTGCTCAGAGAGGTGCACACTCTTCTCCTGTCCTTGCCTCCTCCTCACTTCAACCTGATCCCTCCATGCTTTGGAGAAAACCAGCGTAACAACACACACCACCTCTGATAAGCCATTTGCTCAAAGATCTGCCTGCATCTGTAATTGCACAGTAGGGTTCCCTTTCCATTGATCACCTCCCCACACAAATCCCCACCTATTTCGCGGCAGGCTAGCTAAGGCGCTCAGCAATGTGCTGCCTTGCTCACAGACACGCTGCAAATCAATGGGAAGGAGTCGTGATTCTTCTCCTTTCTTTACGCTGGCAGCTTTGAAGCCTTCTAGCTGCCAGCCTTGCTAGAGTTAATGTTACCGTTTGTGCTGTTGCATCACTGTTCGCAGGCTGATAGAGGCTGCATGTCCTGGCACAGAGCCAGCTCAAAGTAAGCCTGTCTGTGACCTGGACTGTCACCCTGAGCCAGTGGAAGTAGTTACCACTTGCTGGACTCTTTCTGCCTGCCGAACCTTTGAGCCAGACAATGAGATCAGATGATGCATATTTATAATACACCCCACCTGACACATTCCAGAGAGCCTGAGACACGGCAAGTTCACAGAGCTAAATTAAACTGAGTTGAAAAGCTTGGCAGAACAAATACATCTCCAGTTTGGTTTTAAAGACAAGAGCAGGATTGGCTAATTTGAGACACGCTTCAGTAGCACACACACCCCCAGGCACAAGCGGGTTCAGAGCCTCATGAGCTTTGTGTTTACAAAGAGTTAATGAAATACTGTTCCCAGGAGAGCCCCAGACTGGAGCTGGTAGAGCTGATGGGCCAAAGGGTAGGATAAACAGCAGGGCTTGCAACTCACTGGAGATTTTAAAGAGATCTTGAGTCTGAGGAAGGAGAGGTGGGGTGGGTATCGCTGGGGGCAGTTTCCTCACTGTGTATATTAAGTGAATCCCTTGCAGGGACAGCTAAGCATCCAGAGGACAAAAGGGATTAAGAAGGGAAAGACACTGCTTGGAAAGCTGAGCCAGTGGCACTGGACCTTAGCATGTGAGGTCGAAGTGCCACCCTGCCTCCTCAGCAGCAGCACTCCCTTCATCCATCAGAGCTGGGTCCAAATCTTCGTGCCCCTTCCTTTTGTCCTGGCCTGAAGTGAGAGGAGCAGGGGAACACATCTCCGCCTCCTTCCACCTAAGCTGCACTCAGGCCTTGCTCCAGCTCAGATCCTTGCCTGACTGCAGGTGGAGGTGACCAGGTTGCCAGAAACACTTGCAAAAGCACTTCAGGGTGAGCAGAATCCCTCCCTGTGCAAACACAAATCAACGTTTGCCGGTCAGTTTGCAGTCTGCAGCATCACTTGACCCCTGCAGTATCCAGAACCAGCTCTATCAGCCAGTGCTGTTCCTCTGGTGACATATAGCGAGAGAAATAGACCTCAGCATGGGCAAGGGGAGCAATTCGGTTAGCAAAGGTGGCTGACAGGGTTTTCTGAGCAGGAGGAGTGTCTGAGCTCTACTTGGTGAGAAAAGCGTAGCAAGAGCAGAGCTGATCCAGTCACCCTCCCCATCCCTGCCTCCCAGACACTCCTCCGGCTACAGAAAGGGCTCAGGACCCAGGAGAAGGTGCTTCTGGTTTTGTGCCACCCCACAACTGGAGTTGCAGCCAGCCAAACAAAGGTTAAACACCAAAGTGAAGGCAGAGCTGCTCTTCTGCCTCCATGCCCTGATATAAGTCAGAAGGAATTTTAAAAGCCGTCACTGCCTCTCCCCAGGGGTGTTTGTTGATGTAACTCTCATTTACACAATTAGCCACCACACATGGGAGTGCCAAGCCACGGGCTGCACAGGGCTTCAGCCTCTTTCCCCTGGAAATCCCCCCTGCTCCGGGATGCTCGCCTCCCGCAGCGGCTGCTCCGCTGGCTGCTGCACCTCCCCGTGTATGGCCCAAGCAAATGGGTGCTGGGGGGGTCTCGGTTCTATTGTGTGTTTTGAGCGGGGCCAAAACCCAGTGTCGCCAAGGGTGGTTAAGCAAACAGATGCTCCCGACCGCTCTCTGTGTTGTCCTTCCTCTGCCTCCCACAAGTGGCAATCCCTCACAGGGGCCAAGCCCCCCTAGGAGTGACCTGATACATCCCCTCTCTAATTCCTCTCTGCTGCGGACCAGATGACTGGGTATCCCCTGGGCCCTGAGTGCGTTTGGAGCATGGGTATCCACTGTCTGGGTACTAATCACAACATCCCTTTAAGATCTCTGCCCACTTCGCTTTCCTCTCTAATTTCTGCTAGCCCAACCGGCACTTACAGACTTCGCAAACCACCTGCCTGTGTGATGAGGTTTGGGAGAGCTTGGCGGTGCGATGCAGATCCAGCCCTTGCTGGGGTGCCTGCTTTGAAGAGCCTGATACATGGCTAGGCTTGATGTTAGTGGAGATTTCGCGCACATTCCAGCAAAGGCAATTGCTTTGCCGTTCACCGAGGGTGGAGGCATCTCCGCTCTCTCCGCTAATGACCAGCTTCCTCCCTTTCCTCTCCTGCAGAGGAAGCAACAGAGTCATCCTTGGTTAAGTAGCATCTGCTTAAGTAGCTGCTGGCTGCAAAAGCATGTCTGGAATGCGGCTTTAACTCCTGGTGACCTTGCCTTGCAATGCTTCCCAGTGGCCACTAACAAGGATGGGGTTTGGATAGCAGCAATAGGAGCAGTGTGTTAACCCCATGGGATCCAGCAGAGATGAGGATTGACTTCTGCAGAGTAGCTGTTGTAGTGGGAGGTCCCCTGCAGATACCTCTTACTGGGCTGTTTTTTCTTGCACTCCTGGAGCAAAATGTAGCAGTTGTTAAACAGCACCTGGAAATATGGTTTGAGAACTTAGGAAGGAGCTTGGCAAAGTCCTTACTGTGCAACAGAGAGAGCCAGTTGTTCAGAGGGTTCAAGAGCAAGCAGTTATTTGCAGTGGTGCCCACCCACAGAAACTGAGACCCTCTGTATGTGCACACACACGCTACATCACTGCGCTTTCCACCCAGCCAAGGAATATCTGCATTAACTCCGGATTCTGGGATGTCCTTGTCTCTCTGTGCCCCTCGGTGGCTCTGGCAAAGAGGGCCCAGAAGTGACCTTGTTGCCTGAACCCATCAATCCAAATCCAGCACAAACCTCACGCTGCCCTTCCTCCACCCGCTTGGCCAGCTCCACAGACCCCTCTGCCTTTCCAGAGTCTGGGGCCTCACAGCTCAGTGCAGCAGTATGGACAGTACCCCAGCCTGTTTTGGGGGAGAAGATGGGCCCTGGAGAAGATTGGAAATGTTATCTGACGTTTCCTCTGCCTCCCAGCCCTTAATTTTAGTTCTGCTTCATTTCCTTGCAGCTCAGCAGAGTAATGAACAATCAAATCCCTTTAGTAATTTATTTCTTGTGCTGTACAGTTTCGAAGAGGTGATGACACTTGAAATTGCCTCTCCTGGAGGGATGAAGGGGCCAGATCCTGAACCCCATTACACCAGAGCGTGTCTTTCTTGATCTTAGCAGCCTGCTATAGCTGCCCAGAGCACAGCGTGATCCCAAATCCATGTTTAGCCAGAGATACAGCCCTGCTCCCTTGATGAGTCCATTAAGGTCATGCTATTACAAGCAGCCACCAGATGAATTCTGTCAAATAGAAGGTACACGGACTGCAGCTCAGACTCTTATCATTTGCGTTAATAGAGTTAATTTGCTCAACAGTCTTCAGCAGCACTCCTGGGAGGTCTTGATCTGCTTGGCCACATGCCCTGGGCCGTATTTGTCTCCTGTTGTCTCCAGGGTGCTTAACAGCACGGGGTAGCTGTATCTTGGATGTTCCCAAAGGATGAGATCAGCTCTCATTAGCATCTATGCAGAGAGAGGCTGGGAGTTAGGTGCAGACACAGGGTATGTACGGCAGGGCGAGGAGGAACTGCTCTGCTTCTGTCATCTGGCCAAAAGTGCACGAAGAGTTGTGCAAATGGGAAGGTGGACAGAGCTACAGTTCCCCCATCTCCCCTGCTAGCTGCAGTAGCAAGTAGGGCTGGAGGCTGCTGTGCCTCTTCACACACACACCCTTCCCTTGTCTCCTCTCCTACAGCTTCCCAAATCCCCCTGAGACATGCTGCAGTCCAGACAAAAGATGAGTCTTCAGCTCCTGGAGCAGGGAGCTGCCGGCCGGTCTGGAGTGATGTGTCAGAAAGGAGCTACTGGATGCTCATGTGGCTCTGACCTGGACTCTAGTGCCGCTGCCTCCCCTCCTGCTCCTCACTCACATCTTCCTGGCAGCGCTGAGGGTGGGATCTGCTTCTGCCAAGCCAGGACAGTTGCTGTGCCTGCACTGACTGCGGGCAGCTGCTGCATCTCCCGGCTGCCCCCATTCACTCGTGCTCCGGCAGAGGGAC
>JAVJGJ010000036.1:1130745-1155790 GCA_035590215.1 Microhierax caerulescens | reverse complement strand
GGGGGGCTGTGGGTAGGGGGCTGTGGGGCTGTGCTGGGGGGGGGGTCGATGGGGAAAGGCTGTGGGGGGGCTGTGGGGAGGGGGCTGTGGGGGGCATCACTCACCGGTACAGCACGATGGTGTGGGAGGGGGACCCCAGCAGGGACCCCCAGCCTGGCAGCCGCCCCCTCCCCCCAGTGCTGGGGTACGTGTTCACTGCGGACGCGGAGCGGCGGGGGCTGGGCCGGGCCCCCCCCGGCGCGCCCGGTGCCCCAGTCCCAGCCCCACGGAGGGCATCCACCCCGCTACCCACGGAGGGGACTGCGGCCTGGGGAGCCAGGGGGAACTGTGGGAAAAGGATCCCCTTTTTGTGTTCAAGGGGTGCGTGAAATTTCTGGAAACTGGTGCGAGGCCTGAGCGTGCTGGGGGCCCCATGTGAAAAATCCATTAGGAAGAGTCTGGAGAGAATTAAAGCTGCTGTGAAAAGCGGACTGGAGAAACAGGAGACAGCAGAGAGGAGGGAGGGGGAACAAGCTAAGCTTTAATGCCAGCATAAAAAAGCCTCCCCCCCGCTACCCCCCCAACCCTCATAAAAAGAGGGAGCGCTGTATGAATAGGAATTAAAGCAGCAACACTATCTGCCCGCTGCCCGGCTCTGCCAGCTGTTGCATTCAGCCCCGCTTCCTGTCCCGGTGCCAGGAGCCGGAGCCGGGCGCTGGGGCGGCAGCTGGGAGCGCGGGCAGGCGGGGGGTCACCCTGGGCTGTGCTTTGGCGCCCGGCCCAGCACACAGGGTCGCTTTGATCCCCGCTCCCTGCCAGGCAGAACGCTCCGAGCATCCCCCTGTCCCAGCTCCTGCCTCTCCCCGCAGCACCCAAGAGCGCAGGAGGCAAAGCAGGCCTTCCCCGCTGCACGAGCGGCTTCAAAACCACACGTTTTAAAAATCACATCTTTCTTTTAATGCCTGGTTCCCAATAAAAATGAGACGTATGCAAATCATCACGCCTGTCCATCAATTCCTTATCTACTGCTTTTTGAACCTGCTGGCCAATTTCAGTGCTATCTGACAGAAGAGTGTGGCAAAATTATCCCTATCATAAAGGTCTTGGAGAGAACTGGAGTGGGATCCCTGGCAGAGGTGGGAGCTAAACCTCATCAGACATCAGAGAACCCACAGGGACAAGAGGCTGCTCCCAAGGGCAGGAAGGGCCCAGATCAGAAAAAGGATATTTTTAGTCACCGAGTAGTTCTTCTATGATATGCAGATCCACAGGAAACCAGCTTTCAAAAGCCCTTCTGCTCATCGCACTGCTTAGATATTTTAAAAGATATTACTTCCCATGGACACATTTTTTCTTGAAGTCACATCTCCAGCCTTTTCCCTTCAATCACAAGGGCCAAGGAAACAGCCAACACCAGCTGAGATTCTCACTGTAGCCATGGGCATTGAGGAAAATGTCAAACTCCATGAGAAATTACCTTCTGGATATGGGTCAGCCCAAGGGACTGACACAGCCTCCTCCAGAGGAAGGCACTGGCTTTCCTTGCGCCTTGCAA
The DNA here is from genome assembly GCA_035590215.1 of Microhierax caerulescens. Taxonomy (NCBI): domain Eukaryota; kingdom Metazoa; phylum Chordata; class Aves; order Falconiformes; family Falconidae; genus Microhierax; species Microhierax caerulescens. Next base: position 1,154,256 of record JAVJGJ010000036.1, on the reverse strand, counting down.
CACCAAGCACCCTCAACGGGAAGCAGGGGACCCTTTGGCTGGCTCTAGCCAGGGCCAGCAGCAGCTCCAGGGAGGAGGAAGAACCTTCATTCCAATGGGTTCATGGAGCTTCCCAGTTCCCAGATGGCCTCAGCAAACACAGTGGTGATCATGTGGGTTTTTAAGAGACAGATTGCTGATGGCAAACTTTCCCTGCCAGTACAGTCCACGCCAAATTATCCCAGGACTTTGACCTGCTGTGTTACAGACGTGTACATGAGTGAAGATAAGGAGATGCCTCTTGGACCTGCCTCAGCCCAGACAGCGCTGCAATTTGAGAAGCCCACAGCACTTGACTGCTGTCCTTTTTCCTTCACAACAGCCTTTGCACCCACCAATGCATGCCCATCTCCAGCTTCAAGCTATCCCGCCTTTCCTCTCCCTACCAGGGATTTCCGCTATCCTTGTGCAGACTGGTGTGGAGGCCGGGGGGGAGGGAAAGAGGCGGTGGGGGTGGAAAAACCACTGGCAATTAATCCAGAAGTTTAGCAGCTGCCACTGGCATTTCAGAGTGTGACGGCCTTTAGGCCAGATGCCAAACTTGTCTTAGGTTTTAATCTCTCTGTCAGGTCACCTATCGCTTGTCAATCAAGTGCTGCTCCCACAGGGGCCGTTGGCACAGATGCCATCAGACAGGATGCAGCAGACGCTCCTGCCCGCCATCCGGAAGATTAGCATCAGACAGACCCCGAGGCTTGCTCCTCTGTAGCCCCCAGCCCTATGCCTGCCCACCCAAAGCAGCCACAAGCACTTGCTGTCGACCCTGGCTGGGCTATGGGTGCACCTGCTCTGGGCTCAGGATTTAACGCTTCCCAGAAAGGGCTTTCTCTTGTGCCCTCAGCCTTAGCAAAAGCCTGCTGCCACATGGCACAGGGCTCAAGTGAGCCCCACGGGCTGTTTGCAGTGACCTTGCTGGGACGAGATCACTGGCGATGTGGAAATAACTCCCTGCTTCAAGCCAAGCGAACGGGGGTGGGCCATCAGCCCCTGCCAGCCGTTCCTCCTGCCCCACAGCCTGTCTCACATCCAAGGCCAGGGCTGCAAAGCCGCCTCCTCACGAGCCTGGCATGGGCAGGGACCTGCACCTCTCACCCTCACAGCCCCTCCCCAGGGCACCCACAGATCGCCTCCTATCTCCTGGAAACTCGGGGGGTGCAGAGCTGGGGCTACACCAAGCAAGCAAGTGGGGGAGCCCACAGTATCCCAGCGGAAAAGACCCCTTGCTGGCCTCAGGAAACAGGTGGGAGCCATGCAGCAGGGAGGCTGATAGCAGTCACTGCTTCAGCACAGGCTCTGCTCTCCCTGCTCCCCCACCTCCAGCACTGTGATTGTCCTTCGGGTTTGATCTTTGCCTGGTGCTTGAAGGCCCAGAGGGAGGAAAGATGTTTTAACAACATCTTTCTCCTTGTGCTTCCTCTAGCAGAAGCCAGTACACAAATGCATGAATGTCCCCCCTGCATATGCACACAAATGCTTATGTACACACACGCGTAAGGGCTGGGGTATGTGTACACACTGCTACACACAAGCCCATATAGCCAAGCACATGTTCATAAATACATGCGTATTCACCCACACCAATGCACTGATGCACTCGCGTCCTGCATGCACATGTGACTGTGCAGCAGGGCATCCCCGTGCAAGCATGCAGATTTGAGAGGCCCATTTGCATGCCAGGATGCACATCGAGGTCACATGTATGTGTGCATATGTACGTGACCAGCTGTCTGTGTAGGACCACTGCAGCCGTGTCACAGGGACACACATGCAGTCTATAACTACAGCCTTTTATTATGTCACCCAACCACCTGTAATAAATAGTTACATGTCACACTACATGGCTTGGCTGCGACTGACAAAGGTCCTGCAAGGCAGGAGACGCTATTATAGGAACAGATTGCTGGAATAAAATATTAAATTTCCACTTATCAATCTCTTTAACGCGCTGTAACTCTAACAGAAGCATTCAGCCTTCTCCATCTGAACAAATCGCTCTCCCATGAGGGGGCTGAACTAGCCCCACACTCCTCCTCTCTGGGCCTGGGGCTGGGAGGAAGGATGCTGGGTGGCAGAAAGGGGGAGGTCTGTAGCCAGGGAGGCAGGAGGGGAAAAGCCGCTGCAGGGTTTTCTCTGCATCAGCCTTCTGTTTTTTTTCTTTCTCCCAAGGCTGGCTGCTCACTAGATTGAACTCCATTTATTGCACAGAGCTCTTGAAAGAGGTTTTGTGGTCCACTGACAATCCCTAAATTGCCTGCAAGACCCAAACAAATGTACCTGTAATAGCTGAGCAAGGATGGCTGAGCCCTCCCCAGCACTGGCCTAATCGGTCCTTAGGGAGAGCTGGATAAACATATTCAGATCCATGAATTATTAAAACATTTTTTTTTATATGGTGGAGCCTGGCCTAATGGGTTGGCTGCTAATCCCTCCTAGCAGGGCAGCTGCGGGTGTGCCCTTCCTTTCCTCATTTAACCTCAACCCCACAATTCAGACCTTTGAGAATAAATTGAGATTACAGGCAGGCAGACATCATCCCAAAGTCATTCCCCAGAAATCCTGCCAGTCCTCGCTTTCCTTGCCAACGCTGTGCTGATCGAGCATGAGAACGATGCTCTACCAGTCCCCTGAGAAACCACCAGGAAGGGAGAAACTTACCAAAGGCCAGAGGGGATCCCACAGACCCTCACCCCTAGAGGAGCCTGTGCCGGTGCAAGCGAGTCGGTGCAGCCCACCCGGCTGCAGTGCTAGTGTGGCGCTGAGACAGACCGAACGCTAGCAATGAGGACAGGGCTGTACCTGGTGTTTGGGAACATGCGTCCTGACACCGCAAGAGATACGGGGTGGTTGGATAGACAGAACGAAAGCAAGAGATGGACGTACAGGCTATGCAGAAATGGAAAATGAGACATGGTGAAGACAGCCTGTTCCTCTCTAAGCCTCCTGCAATACCCATCCCACCTCCTCTGCAACTGGGGACTGAGATCAGAGGCTTCTTCTCTCCGATCACTGTTTCAAACGTGACCCAAGGTGCTAGTTACTGCGTGGGATGATTTTCTATTGCTGATGGCAAGCGAGTCTGCTCGGTTTGTATCAGGCAGTTGCCTGCACTGTCCCAGAAACACAGCACCTTTGGTGGCAACTCCCATGGAAAGGATAGTGGCTGGATTTCGTCCATGACCCACCTCCCTCCCCTCCATCCCCCCCCACCCCCACCCACCGCGGCTTTGGGCTGGGCAGGGTGGGTGCTGCTCCGTGGCCACCCTGAACAAAGAGCTTTGCTATTCTGGTGCCTTTCACTGGCAAATGAAAAATCCCCCAGAGAAAAGCATGTATCAGGAACAACTCAGCAGGCAAGGATCCAGGACAGGAGGTGTGAATTAAAGGCCTGCTACAGTGATAATGATCATAAATAAATACTTGGTAATTAGCATCTAATTAGCACATCCCATCCATTGACCTCCAAGCACTTGGATAGAGGAAGATTAGCCTGGTTTACCCATGTTACAGAACAAGGGAACTGAGGTGGTGAGGGTGCCAAACAGTGTTATTGCTAATTTCAGGAGGTCAGCTGCCGGGGCCTCATCTTTACGCTTGCTCGGCACTTACCACTGTGGGTAGCGGGTGGAGGGGGCTGAGAAGCCCGTTTCATCACTCTCAGGTTAGACAACTCTTCAAGAACTGGGGTGGCTCAGAGAGGTGGCCTGCTATCAGAACAGCCGGGGCTCTCATTTGCTTCGGGCTGGACAACAAAAAAGGCTAACAACCCCAGGAACCTGACCTCTATCTCCCACGCCTTGGGAGCCCCCAGTGCACCTCATTCCCAGTGGAGCCCACAGGCACCTGTGCTGCCCATGGTATTGGCAGGACGCGGGCAGCCGGCTGCTCTCCAGCTCATCTGGCTGCAGCCACAGTCCTGCTGGGCTCCCCAGAGAGCAGGTCTGCAGCTCCAGCACCCCATGGTCCAGGCTGTGAGCCCAGCTAGAGCAGTGGCCACGTGCCGTGATCTGTGCTGCCTGCCCACCTGGCAATGGTCTGGTGCTGGGGTGCAGGGGGAGCACCTGAAGGAGACCAGTGCTGAGTCCCCACAGTGCTGCTGCCCAGCTTTGGGGCCAGAGGGGAGCCCCAGTAAGTCACCCCAGGTGTGTCTCCCAGGCTGGCAGCGCTGCTGCATCAGACGGTCACTCCCTCCTCTGTCCCCTGACAGCCCAGAGCCCACTGCAGTGTGGCAGTGCTCCAGCTCACTACCGTAAGAGGTGCTTCCATCTCTCTCGTGAGAACTACACGCTGGTTGCTGCCTGTCATTAACCCACTGACAAAGTGAATTGCTTCTTTACCCCAAAAGGAAAGGGGTAAACTTCCCTTCCCTGCTTTCAAAGCACTAACTACCACTTTTCCCCCTTGGTGACACCTTGCAATATCACTTTGTCTCTCTGAAGTCAGGCTACTATGATATGTTATTTCTCTTCTTTGACCTATTTCTTGACATCACTTTCTCTCCCTGACACTACCTAAGCATATCCACAGGTCTTTTCCTCACTCCTGTGGCTACACTGATCTGCAAGTCATCAAATTCCTCCTGTCTCATATGACATCACATAGCATCACTTCCCATTGTCTGCATCCTGTGATGTTATTCCTTTCTGGAGCCCAGACAAAGCTGGTCAAGTGCTCACAGCCTTTTGGTAATCTGTGGCAGCCAGAAGAGCAAGTGCACAGACCCAACATGGCACTGGAAGGAGCACAAATGAAAAATCATGAGAATTGCCTAACATCAGAAACACCAAACAACATCCTGAACAAATGACTCATTCATCTTATGCTTTACTGCCTCAAGGGCAGTCTGTATCCTCATCCTACTCCTTCTTCTACCTTCTAACAAATATATCCCTGGCATGCCTTCGCTTTTAGCATGTCCACCAATCTCCCTGAATCCAAAGCAGAAGACAAGGGGAAAACAAATTGAACATATCTTGGTGCAAGAAAGGAAAAGACAACAAGAAGAAAGGAGAAAAAAATCCAAGCCAAACCAGTGCAAAACTAGTAACTTCACTGCTCCCTTTGCATCATGAAACACCCCACCCCTAGAAGGAGACACTGGTGATTGAGACTGATGTTAAGGAGATTTAACTGACTGGTAGTTGTCAGCCTCTCACACTCTCCTCTCCTCATCTCCTCTTCTTCTGTCTTTCAAAGCACACCAAGTGTTTTCCTACCTGTGACATTGACTTCCACCAAGCCCGACCGTGTACCGATGGCGTTGGAGGCCTCACAGATGTAGGTGCCAGCCACATTGTAGGAGACGGGCCCTTTAAAGTAGATGGTGTTGTTCTGGATTTCCACGCTCCCTGGCAGAGTCCCGTTTGGCCTAGGAAAAACAAAAGTCATGGTTAACCCCGGAGATGATATTCTGTGGGGTCAAGCAGTATTGCAGAAGTGACACCGGCAGGCTGGTTCTGCGCTTGCCTTTGGGCAGCTCTACAACCTGGTGGTGCTGGCTAGAAAATAGCCATTAATGTAGTCAGCCTTGAAACCAAACCCTCAGACAGCAGCATTACAGAAAGGAGTCAGTAGAGTGTCTCCAGGGTAAATCCACTGCATGATGAGGATCAGGTTCTTTACATGGATTGGGGTTTTTTTCTTTCTCTGTGATTACAAGGTAGATTGTACATACTTGGGTCACATACAGCCCCTTGGATTTGGCTAATGGGATGTGAAGCACTTCTAGTCTATGTTCTCCCCTATCCAGAAAACAGACTCAGAGCCTTAAAGCAGTTCACTTTCCAGCACAGTCCCCATGCAGCTACAAGCTTAGGGTAAGATGTCCAGGTCGCTCGCTTGTTTCGGGTGGCTCACCTCTAGCAGGCTCATCTTCAGAGCATTCCTCCATCCCTGACTTTCCATTTGATGGAAAACGCAGGAAGGGGACACCAGTCTGACCCTGCTTTACTCCAATTTCCTGCCCATGTAACTCTCCTGGGCAGCTGATCAGCCAGTGTTAATTGCAAGTCAAGCTCGAGTAAAGTGGTGCTGATTTAGAGCCCTGCCATCTATGAACCTCCCTATGTCAGGATAGTCAGACAAGTGTGAAACTGGAATAATGCAAAACTAAGTCTGGAGATACATAGATTAAATGAACAAAGGCAGATGAAAAATAAAAAAACCCTTGTGTGTTAGGAAAAGACACACATGGCCTGGTTATTCTTAATTACTGAAGCAAAGTAAAGTAATTACTTCTCTTAGGCAATTAAAAATTACTCAAGTAATTCCTTCCCCTCCTTCCAATAAAAAAGTGCACATATTGTCAGCAATTTGTAAGAAACAAAAGGGAATAATGGGGGTATAATTAGGTTTGTAAAGAAGTACCTAAATGCACACACACATATTTTGCCTGCCTACACATACACACAGGCACAAATGTACAGCAAACATGTTAGTCTTTCCCAGCTACACCAAGCCAATGGTCCCAAAGCTGATGGAAGAACAGAATTGCCCAATTCAGGACCTCTAGTTGGTCCTCTGCCCACAGGGCCCTGAAGCTACAAAGACAAGGGCACATCTAAAAACTGTGGTATGGGATGCTAAGGGCAGCTACTGCTTGCGCTAACAGCTCCCCTGACTGTTGCTCATCATGATCCAACTGGGAGAAAAGGAAAGCATGGCTGGTTTTTACATTCCAGGCAGGAGCAAAACAGCAGTAGCAGTAATTGCTTCCTGTCCCCCAGGAAGGGGAAGAGGCACATATGAGCACATGGATAAACCAAAGATGCTAATGGCTATTTCTCTGGCTGCCCAGCCAAAGAAATAAGGAATTGGTTTGATATTACCAACGTGGCACTGGAGGAAGGAAGGGGACAGCCATGGATCTTATTCCCATTCCTTACCTCTTTACATGTACACATGGGCCACATGCCTAGGCTGCAGTACAGTTATTTATTAGGCTTTCACCCCGTTATGCCTGCCTCTTCCTTGCATGCCCTGCTCACAGGCAGCCTGGAGCCAGGAATGGGAGAGCAGGAGTCTGGGCTGAAAGAGCTGGGGGGCAACTCTGTGCTCCAGCTTTTCCGTCCTCCTCCCTTCCTGCCTCATTTCCCCCAGTCTCACGTCTCTCTCTCTGTCTATAATCCTCTTCTTCTGCCTCCATGCTCCTTACCTTCAACCACACTCCATCTTTCCTTTCCATGCTGTCAGGCCAATAAACCTATACTTGGTCCTGACTGACCGACCAAGTGTGCAAAAAAGGAAAGGCTGGCGCATCGGACTGAAGCGCTGCCAGGCTTAGAAACCTGTACTCTTTAGTTTTGTGCTTTCTCTCTCTCCGTTGTTGTCCTCACAGTTCCCTCTCAAAGCAAAGTATCAGTACTCCCAGCCTCTTAGCTGCAAGTTAAGAAATGCTTGCAGGCAAATGGACACACACACAGTTCACAGAGAATCCACAGGAAAACAACTCTTTCCAGTGTTAAAAAAAAAATATTTAAAAAATCATCCGTCACACAAGCACATAGGGACCAGCTTGATGCCTGGCTCAAAGATGTGCTGTTCCCAGGAATCGCTTCTGTCAGAGCTGAATTTATCACCAGCGCAGTGTGTAAACCAGGTGTGGAAATGACACATCATATTCACTCAGTCATGCAGCACCATGCTCAGTCCTGACACCCGCATCCCCTGTTGTGTTTGAGCCTAGCTGGTAACTAACCCTCTTTCTTGCCCTGAGCTATAGAAACATCACCTTGCTAAGACATTTGGCACCCAGTTACCTTGTGCTTCATCTTACAACCTACCTTCAGCGTCATTATCACAGTAGGAGCAGACTGCCCAACAGAGATCAGGGTCTGCTTGTGCTGCTGGCTGTGTCTGCCGGGAGCCCAGCAAGCGCTCAGGCTCCAGCCATGCATGTGAGCAACAGCAGAACAAAGGGGTGCAATGACTTGTCCAAAAGCAGACCAAAACCCTGCCACAAACCAGCTGTCCCCAGCTCCATCTCACAAGGCTTGATTCAGCTCCATTCTCCAGCCCTGCTACACAGAGATAGCCTAAACTGGGATCTCCTCTGCTTTGGGTACCACAAGGAGCATCTTTGCCTCTAATGCTTTCCTGGTAATGTGAGGAACCCCAAGAGCCCCCTTGGAGTTTAAGTTGAACTGGCAGAACCAAGAGAGGGAGAGAGCTGAGGACGAGAACTAGAAAAAAGGCAAGAAAAACAATCCTCTTCAGACTTTCACTGTGAACAGTTTGATCTGGGAAGCAAAATGAGAGAGAATATGCCTAGCTCCTTGCAAAGCCATTTTGAGAGCCTCTTTCCTGATGACAAATGCCAGATGAAAAGAATAAAGAATCCATTTGATCTCTCTTTTTTAAAGCTACATGAGTGCTTATAGAAAAGAAAGAGAGGGAGAAAGAACCACATCAGGTTGCATCAATTCCCATCCGACTCCCCAGACACCCCTCGCTCACTTTTCAGTCCCTTTAGTGTGTTCAGCCAAAAGCTGAAACCCTGGAGGACAAGGAATTGCTGCTGTTTAATGCAGTCATGTGGAGATGAGTGTTCCAAAGGGGAGCTCCTGCTTACAGCTGGGGCTGATTCTAGAGAAAGGTTTTTTCACACGCAGACAAATTTTGTGCTGTTTGTGCCCCTTTAAGGAAGGGAACTCCTGGATTCTTTTCCAGCTCTGCTACTGAAGTACTTAGTGGTGCTAAGCAAATGATTCACCTTGTCATACCTCAGCTGCTTCACGTCACTGGGGCACAATATTATTCCAGTGAATTGAGAATAGGAAGTTACCCTGGGTAGCGAGGTGATGCTGTGCTGGTAGCAAGCTCCGTCCCAGCCTGGTGGAGGGGGTGTGTACGATCCTTACCCACTGCTGTTCCCTCCTCAGCCTGAACTAGAAGATGCTGGAGGAAGACCCAGCTGAAAAGCAGGGGGTTACCTCTGTCCATCACAAGGTGAGGTGGGTGTGTGTGGCTCAACTAAAATGCTAGTGTCAGCTCTGTCAGCTGGGGCCACAGGAAACATCTGATAAAGCCCATCCACCCAAAACAAGTCCCTCGCCCTAGTTGCTTCAGTTGCAGTTGCACTGCTTGCCTCAAAAGCACCGGCTGCCCCGTAGGCAGGGCTTGCAGCGCAGCAAGCCTTGTTTTGGGTCTGACAAGCTCAGCCTCAGAGGATGGCCAGCACAGGAGGGGTGAGCCAGGAAGGCCAAGGCTGAAGACAGCAGCTTCCCAGGTCTGCAAATAAAGATATTAGCTCCAGTCCCTGTGCAATGAAGGCCTCCTGGCAGAGCTGTGCCAGGGAACCAGAATCATCTCCGAGAGTTCTGCAGGAGCACAGTGGCTCCAGCAACTACAAGTGCCCAACTCCCCCCTCACATGCACAGGTTTTACCTTGGAGCGACACCACTGACAGTAATGGCACTGGGCCCTAATTGACCAGAGGGTGACTGCGGTTTCTAGGAACAACTTTGCCCTGCTCGAAGACTGAAGATCTGCTGCTGAGAGCAGAAGCAGTGTAGGCACTTACAGCTTCCATTCATAGGTGTGAGCTGGGGGGTTGGCATCAGATTTGCATATCAGCTTCACATCTTTCCGGTTGAGAAACCAGTTGCCATCAAAGCCCTCAATAGTGACTTCTGGCTCATCTGCAGGGGGATGAGAAAGATAGAAAAGCAGGATGGAAAAGGAAAGAGTTATGGAAAAGGAAGGGGGAGAACATGAAATAGGAAGAGATGAGGGGGTGGGGTGGGAGAAGGCAGGTAAGATTATGGGAGGAGTGAGAGAGGGTGGATGAAGGAGAGAGGAGGGAAGGAACAAAGGGACAGGGCAGAGGCAGAGAGGAAAAGAAGGTGTGAAAAAGAAAGTATATGATTATTCCAAGGGATCACTTCAGTTTTCACTCTCCATAAAAAGAGAGCAGCCCCCTACTTTACCCCCTCCACCAGACCAACACGTTCCCTTCAGAAAAATCCTCTTGCCAGACTTTATCACCCACGCCAGGGGCTGACCATGGAGCATTGCTCGCCAGCCCTGCCTGCACTCACTTACACTGCATGCTCACTTACACTGCACGTTGAGGGTCATGCTGTCGGTGAAGCGGTCCAGCTGGTAATTAACCACACACATGAGCTGCTGCCGATGGGCCTCCCGGCTCGGCACCAGTCGGTACCGGCTAATCACTGTGATGGTGCCATTGCTATTCCGGATCTCCTGAAACTCCGCTTCCCCTTTGAGCTTGGTGTCCCAGGTGACAGTGCTGGGGGGCTTCCCATTCGAGGAGGTGCAGGTAGCTACCAAGATCTTTTCTGTCCTGCCAGACTTAGCAATAAGCGGCCGCTTGGTGCCCTCCATCCGATTTGTGGGCTTGGCTGCAAGGAAGTGCAAAAAGGAGGAGAAGGAGGAGAAGAAGAGAATACAAAGAGATGGTTAGAAAAGCAACACTACCCTCTCTACTACAACCAACCCAAGAGACACCTAGCACCACTGAGCCTGTGACAGACCTTGTGGTGAATCCAGAGCTGCTGCAAATTGCCAGCAACCTGCTCTGTGGAAAGAATGGTGGAGGTGCCCTAGATGCACAGATCCAAGATGGAAAGCCAATCCTTTCCTGCCATAGGTTTTCAGCCCTACATTAGAATGAGAAACTGAAATTGGAGAGCAAATAAGTCGTGCAGACCTTGGCTAGGGTCTGTTCACTCACAGCCCTAAGCTCCATGGATAAGCTCTATTTGTGCTTAGGATCTCTGTAGTCTTTTCTCTCTGTTCACCTGTCAGCCACGAGCTCATTAAAACTCACCACTCCCTTAGGGAACAGGTCACTGCACCTGCATTAAGAGACAGGGGAAGTGAGGCCTGACAATGGGAAGCGGCGTTCCTGTGACAGCTCAGTGAACCACCTACCCTGGGTTCCCTGCTCTTCACCTCTTTACAGTCAACTTGAAAGATCATCACAAATAAAATTTACACCTGGGATCCACCTTTGCCCTGAGCTCTCAGGACATGAGTCTCAGGTTCCTCCAGATCTGTTTAACTGGAGGCAATGGTTCATACTACAAAGCTTGTTCAGTATCTCACCTAGCACAGTGAGGTTCAGTTGGCTTTCCCGGTTGCCAGTCGGGAAGGTGGCAAACTCACAGATGTAAACTCCCTCATCCTCCAGCTCTAGTCGAGAGAGTTGAATAGTGCCATCTTTGAAGGAAGGATTCCGGAAAGTCACCCGCTCTTTGTAGGGAGAGAGGATGGAGACTCCCATGGCAGGGTTGTAGATGGCCACATTCTGCTTGGAGCCGTTGGTGGCTTTCTGCCACGTGACCTGCGTGATCTTCACATTGGGGAGCGGATTGGTGAAGCTGCAATGCAGGACCACGTCTGTTCCGATAAACCCCGAGACTGTGTCATTGACTAAGACAGTCTGAGCTTGCAGCCCTGCAATTAAATGGAAAGGCACAAATATACTTGCACTTCTCAGGCAGAGAAAGACAGAAAAACAATGGTTCTTGGACATCAGGCCCACAAACCCCTGTATTTATTCCATTTGCTGCTTCTTGGCATGGCTGATACAAGAACAGTCTATGGCTACAGGCACTCGGTACCTTCTGCAACTCCCTGCATCCACCTGCAGCTTCATTCCTGTTCATAAACACCTTCCTTCCCACAACTGGTGTTCATACTTCACTACAACCAGCCCTAATGCTCTGCAGCCAACCTAGGGCTCGTGCTCAACAAAAGGCACAAGGCTGAATCAATAAAAATTTCCTTCCTTTTGTCTTCAACTTTGGATGACACTAAATCGGTTATTGTAAAAATACAGGGCATGCATATCTAGAGGCATATGAAAGCACTAATATTTATAAGCATAGCATATCCTAACATATGCTAACACACACTCAGACATCCATTTAATCCTATTGGAAATGCATCAGTAATTAAATGAGCTGCAAAGACTCAGCCCTGATTTCAGAGTAGCAACAGTTCCCATATAAGAATAGATGTACCGCGGTGCCTATACACCTTGCACGCTACCAGCATGATCTAGGTCATTTCTGTGGCCTTTTTTTAACCCCAGAAGTGGCTGCAATTAGGAACCTTCCATCTTGATTCTGCAGAGTGAAGATGAAAGGTGCTTGGGAAAAGTGGTGGCTGGTGTCCATGTCTGCTCTTCTGCCTGTTGATTCCTCCCCTGACAGCTGGAGAAAAATGTCTCCCACCAGGACTGACCCTGAAATTCATCTTGGGCTGCCACTGTGTCTTTCCCTAATCTGTACGTTTAGAGATAATGCTCTGGTAATTATACAGCCAGTATTTATATGATAAATACAATAGAGAAGCAAGGTGGCAAGAACAAGAAAAGCGGGTTTTGTGGCTGCTGGTAGAATCTGAAATTGGATGTATTCTGGGAGACTGAGGGTAAAGGAAAGAAAGGGGTAATATAATAAGAGAGATGTACAAAGAGTGAGGAACATGAAAGGGTAATGAGAGAGAAGCTGGGGAAAGAGAAAAATACGTAGCAAGAGAAACAGGACAGCATCTTCTAAGAGGGGACAGAGCATTCATTTCTGAAATGTCACCCCTACCCTGTTCTTCCAGGGGACAAATGGGCTCCCTGTGCAAGGCCAAAATGAAGTCAGTCTTAGCCCACGCAGACCCGTGAAGATGTGCCCAGTGACTTCTACAAGTGAACCTGAGCGAGAGCCTCCTTCCTGCAGTTTCACACACACACACACACGAATGCAGACATACAAAAGTCACACTCACGCACAAACACTGCTTTACCACTCTCTCGGCACACTCCCATGTTGCCAGCTCACTGCCTGCCTGCTGTACTCAGCCTGATCTCAGTCCCCACATCTCATCTAAGCCTCTTCTCTCTCCCCTTCTCCTTCCCTCCGCACCAGGCCTGTGACCCTGAGGACAAGCCTCAGCAATCCAGCCCGGCCATGAGACGCCATCAGCTGACCACAGTCACCAGCAGTTAGACCGAAACTCATGTCTCTAGAGCTTTGTGTGAACTTGCCCCCTTCCCTGAGTCAAGAGCTGGTTTGCCCCACACCCCAGCATTGCAGCTGGGTGCTCAGGAATGTTTTTCAGCGCTGTTTACAGCCACAGCAAAGCACTGGTGCCCTCATGTGCCTGCCTGCATGAAGCCGTGGAGCCCTCGGAGGCTCTGCTGAGCTGGCAGGTTGCACATTCCCCCTCCCAGTGTAGCCAGGGCCATTTTTGCCATGCATGTCCCTCCAGAAACCAGAAGGAAGGGTGATCCTGCTCTGATGAAGTCACAGCTGGACCACGTCTCTCCATGCCAAAGATGTCCTGGCAGTAAGACACAGGGAAAGACTTTCCTGACGCTGGTCTGGCCTGTGCCTGGTGGGACCCCGTGGCCCACAAAAGCCTTCCCGATGAAAGGAGGGCACTGGGTGCAGAGCAGGGCTGGGTTTAGATAATGATGTGCCGGGATCTGAGGAAAGAATGGGTGGATGGGGAGGGGGGAAATGTCTCCAACATGCTTTGCAGCATATGCTGCTCCTTCTACCCTGGAGGTGAGAGAGCCTCTTGCAGAATTGCCCACACCCGCGGAGGTGAGCAACAGCTTTGCCAAGCAGTCTGGCTCTGAAGTCTTTAGAGCCTTGCAAAGCATGTGGGAGCTTGCCGGAGAGCAAAAGCAATCACGTAGCAAGGGCCCTGGGAACAACCTGCCACCCATCTCACGGCTGCCGGGCTGTAGGTGTGCTCAGCGCTCCCTCTTTCTCCCAAGGCTGGAGGAGAGAAGATTCATCAGCACGGTCCCCACCTCTTTCATGATGGGCCCAGTGCCCCCAGGCAGGGCCTGCCCGGGGCTGGGGCGATGGCAGGGCTGGCCCCGCTCCCACACAAGCTCCCTGACCCCCACAGGCCTCAGTGGCTCCCTTTGAACCAGGCTTTCGACATCCCAATAAAGGAGGCCCTGTCCGCAACAGCAGTAAGTCATGGCCCAGAGCCTCCCTGCAGTGCCAGGAGAGCTAGAGACAAGCTGAACCCCAGGGAGGAGAGGATGGAAAGCCACCAGCTTCTCCTCAGAGTCACCCTTGCAGGGGAGCTGGGAGGACAGCCCAGTCCCACCCTGGCACGGCGTGCAGCCAAGCACCGCAGGCAGAAGGCTATGCCAGGCTGAAGGCCACCACTGCCCAAGGATGGGCACCTAAGATGTGCCCCTTAAATAAAGATATAGCCAGCCAGCCTGGCAGAGAATGTGATATATCACTGGGCAGAGCTCAATCCAATCCCTCGCTTCATCATTACTATGCCCTTTCTTTATGCTGTGATATCCCTGCAAATTAATGAATGACCCTTTTAAAAATCACGTGATTCTTCTTGACCTTGAGTGGTAGCAACAATTCCCAGTTCTACCCTCCCCCTGCCACCGGACCCATGCATCAGCGCAGACTGCACCTGGACACAAACTGGAGGAAAAGCAGATTTTGGTGCTGGCGAAGCTGACCCTGAACCAGACTTCAGGATGGTCCTGCAGAACCCTCCCCTGCCCAGGTGTACAGAGTCAGACTTTCAGCTAGGGAAAAGGCTGGTGCCAGTTGAGGACTGCTTGCCAACAACAAAACACTGCCAAAGCTGGGATTCAGGCCCCTACACGTAGCAATTTTAACAAAAACACATTCCAAACTTTCTAGAGGCTTCAGGGGAAAAGGGGAAAAAAAAAAAACCAACAGCAGAAGAAATAACAAAACAAAACAAAACAAAAATACCCTAAAAAAACCCAAACACTGTGCGGAAATAGTGTTTCCTTTCCAGGTGATTGAATAACTCACGGCTCTTTTGCAAGATGGTAAACTATTTATGTTCCGCTCCTCCAAGCCTCTCATCAGGGAAATAACGCACCCACTGCTCTGCTCCGTACCACTGCAACAACACCCACACCTCAACAGCAATGATGAGGAAGGGGAACAGACGGAGTAAAGGGGTTTTGCAAGTTTGCTTGATCAGCTTCCCATGCTCCCCATCCTAAATCAGAAGCCAGAGGGCAAACCAGCTGCTGTCACACTCCGGGGAGCATTTGTTTGCAAGGTGACTGAGCTGGGATGGCGGGTCTTCCCTCGCCCCGTTATGCACTCAATAATTCATCAGGGCAAATGCATAGATAATTGATGGCAATGAGCATGCAAGGCCGTGAGAGGAGGAGAAAATAAAATCGCTAATCAGCCTCTGGAGAGGCTTGAACATATTAAGCAGGATCTGTGTGTGCATGTGCAGTGCTGGGGTTTGCCTCGCTTTGCTTTGCTGAATGATCTATGTGGTTGGTATGGCAGAGAAAAGGCTGGGGACGCAGCCTGTCATTTGCAGTTCCTATGCCAGCTCTCCCAGTGCCCACCAATCCCACCAAAACACCCTGACACCTCCCAGGGGGCAGCCAGCACAAGAGGAAGGATTAGCTGTATAGGTTGAAGCTTGTCGAGTTGCGTTTTACTCATTAGGTTTTTTGGTGTTGTTTTTTGCGAAGGGCCAAAAGCAGTAAAAAGGCCCAGCTGAGTGCCAAAGGCATGTTGGTGCCAAGACCTCATTAGTGGAGACCTCTGAGATCCTACTCCTCCACCTTGGCCTCTGAAGTGGTTTGCGCTGATGCCTTTCCCCACGATCCCAAACCCAGATATTTACTAGGTCATGCAAGGCCCTGGGGGCACCGTGCAGAAGGCAGGGTGCCCTGCGGCACAGGCTGGGAAGGAAGGTCTGCACTCCCTGGGTGTGAGGGGCGCTGGGGAGGGAGCAGACTAAGCGGCAGCTGGTGGCTCTTGAACCTGAAAACCCTTTCTCCTAAAAGCCCGGGAGGTGCTGTTACGTTGAGGCTCCCGCACTTGCAGATCTGGTTCTTGCTCCCCCATATAGAAAGCTCTGGAAATGATCTCCAGGCACTAGTAGTCAGCTCTGTCACAACAGCGAGCCTCCAATCAATGCCTCTTTGTTAAGAACCATGTGAACTCCATGCTGCTTTGCACAACCTTGCCTCTGCTGAGCCTCCCACCGATTTCTCTCCCTCCTGTTCCCTGATACTCATCTCACCCCAAGGGCACTGAAACAGCCCTTGGCAGAAGTGTGATGAGCCACCCTTCCGTGTGGCAATATCAGGGCTGATGCAAATGTCAGAGGAATCAGTCCCAATAGTCCTTGCATCACTTAGAACTAAACTGAAGGGTCACTGTAGCTGGACCTTACAAAAACGCAAAACAAAGCATCACGATTCAACCTACAAAACCCTATAGAAAGCACCTGATTTTGAGACAGCCCCTTGCACTGCACCTCAGCTATGGGCAACGACTGTACCTGCTCCTGTACACCTCACAGACCCTCCAAACAGATCTCCAAGAACTTTCCATGAGGGGAAAAATCGGATGGCACAGGAGCTCAAAACTTTCCAGATGGTGGCACATATAAATCTTTCTTCTGATATTTCTGAATTCATCTTGCAAATCTTCCCTATTTTTAGGTGGAAATCAAGGTCTGAAATGCAACCCTTGTGGGGCAGAACACAACCAGCCTCCAACAGCTCAGAGAAATGCCGCAGGTGTGTTAGGCAGGGTGGGAAATGGGAAAGAAGATCCTAAATCCCAGCAGGGGGAATTCAGGTGGCAAGAAGCAAAGGTTTGTGCTGGCGCTTGGCCAGGATGTTGGGGTTAATACCTCTCCTCTTGCCAGAGAGGCTCCGTATCGATTGCCAGGCATTCAAATCAGTACTCTACTGCTCTTCCAGAAGAGCACAGTGCCTGCCTCACCCTGCTTAGTCAATGGCTTGCAGCCGGCTGCAGTGCAGGAGTGGTCTCCAGTGACTCACCAACGTGCTCTTCCCACAGCAGCAGACTCTCACCGGAGGTCTCTCTGTCATGCACTGATCCAGTTCTGCCCCACTGAAGTGTGGAGTTTGAACACCAACGGGATTAGAAGAGGAAGGATGAGTTTTCAACACAAGGGGAGGGGGCCTTAGAAAGAAGATGAGGAAGAGATGTGGCAAGATTATAGCTCCAGGTGACATGGCTGCACATGAAAGTGAAAGGCCGGAGATAACATTGTGACTGGGTGGGGGCACAGCAAGAGAAACTGCAAGCTCAAGCATCCCTTCCCCCAGCTGAGAGCTGGGAGTTTTATAGGAGCTGACGGAAATGGCAGCGTGTACAATGGCCCATCTGGCTCTCGTTCAAATCCCTCTCAAAAAAAAGAGAACCGGCTTGGCTTTGGCTTGCAAATGGGAAACACAGGGCCTTTTTCTCTAGGTCACTGGTTCATATCCAGAACCAGCACACAGCAGCAACAGCAGAGATGTTACTATCTGAGGACCAGTCAATGGCCTGTATTGAGTGAGGTCTCTAGACAGCCCGCCCGCCACTGGCTGTCTGCTGGGACAGGACAGTGGAGATGCCTTTGGAGAAAGCAGGGTTGCCTTCTCCTGCCTGTGCTGTATTTCCTCTTTGGATAAACGGAGCACAAAGCAGCCTTAGGATCCACTTGAATGAAAGATCTTTCCTAAAGGGCCAGATCCACTGATGCTCTGCTTGTTCCCTGTTAAGGTTTGGGAAGCCTGTTCACACAAAGGCCCTAAGCCAGGACAAGGCCATGCTTCTCCTAGATGTTCTTCACAGAAATAGATGAAAAAATAGCAAATTCCAGGGTGAGACCAGCCACAGGTTAAACAGACAGCAAAAAGCAGAGCTGAACACCCAAGCAGACCACTAGTTCTTGCTGTCCGTACTTCAACCTTGCTGACAGCCTCCGTTGCAGCCAACCTTCTAGTTCTGTAGGAAAAGGGCCGCAAACCAGAGGAAAGGGAAGGGAACAACCATGCCTGCCTTTGCTGCCGGCTTTCACTCTTTGCCGTACCCTTCCTGGCTTTCACACAGCTGCTTTGCTTCACCCCCAAGTCAAGGGGAGGGGAACATGCCCCATGGCAAAAGCAGGAAGGCTGGCAGAGCAGGGCTCCTGCTGAAAGCGCTGACACAGCACTGGGAAAGGCCTTCCTGCAATAAAGCTGTGAAACCCCATGCTCAGCAACAAAGCACAAAGGCTCCTCAGTCACGGCTCCTGCCGCCCGCCCGCCCCGCCAGCATGTCGGCTAATCCTCCGGCGGGAGCTGCCCGTTCCCACACACCTGAGCAGGGAACCAGGCTGCCCCTCGCCTCCACCTGACGTGCACCTGTGCTCAGTGCCTGGCCCCTCTCCCCTCCGCGCACCCTGGCCCCCAGCCTTCTGGGCTGGACCCTGCTCCAGCTCCTTCCACAGGTCTATCCCACCACATGCTCTTACACCCACCCAGTGCCTGGGTGCAGAGGACTCCCATCTCCCTTCCCCTGTGGCCTTGTGCAGCTTGTCACATCTTTGTCACAGCCAAGTCACATCTCCCTTCTGCCCCTGCCACCTGTCTCCGTAAGCCAGGAGAGGGCTGCCTCAACTTGGTCTGCAACACTTGTTTTCTTTGACTTGCCCTCCCTCCGTTTCAACCTTACAGATTTTCCCACCCCTCTTGTGTCTCCCCAACATCATCATCACCACACCCAGGCCACTCACTAGCCTCTGCTCATCCCTAGCCACCGGTTACTCTGGAGGGGCACCAGGGAATATGTCCAGGGTCACAATTCTGCACTAGGAAAAGCAGGCACCGGCCAGGCAAAGGCAAGGGTGGACAAAGAACAAAAAAGCAAAGGCCCTTCTCTCAAGAGTCACCTCATTGTCTGCCAGCAAGGAAAAACCAGGGTCTTCTTGCTTACCAACTCCGACTTACCAGTCAAGACTGTAAGAGGGAAGACTGAGAAAGGGGACCACGCTCAGAGCCAATGCTTATTTGGTGGTTGGGCGGGGAAGCGAGGGCAGAAAAGAACAGTACAGCTGGAAAATCAAGCATGGAGGAGGGGAAAGAAGCTGAAGCATTGAGCGAGGAGAAGTTAATTAAGCTGAGACTGTCCTGACACCTTATCTTGATGGGCTGAGTCCCCAAATGTACATGAGTATTTTCTCTGCCCTGCCTCTTTCTTGGACTTCCGTGTTGCCTTGGATGTTGTTCAAGGAGCCCTGGTCCAGGACTAAATATTCGCTATTAGAGCTCTCCAGGTGCTAAGAAGGAGGGATTTAATGAAGAGCTTGTGAAGAGAGGATCAAGATAGTAACCCATAGAGAGCCTCATTTCCGAAATGAAGGAACTTGAGACTGAAGAGATTCAATGAAAACAAAAATAAACTTGATGGCACAGAAAGAGAGAACATCAGATCCGTCCTTCTCTCCCTGGGCTGACAGCTCAGCCGAAGCTGGAAACCAGGGAGCTCGCAGGGCTCCCCGGGATGACTCACTCGCCTCCACAATGGGAACGCGACAAAGCCGAAACTCTGCTGACTCAGGCGTGACTTCAGCACCAGGGTTAATAGCTGGCAGCCCTCCTCTGGCTGCCCCCAGCAGCCTGGCCACTCCCGGGAGTCTCTCGGTCCTCACTCAAATCAAGCCTCTTTTATCAGAGGGGTAGACGCCAGGTCTACGGGAAATAACCGGAGGACACAAACTCTCTGGTCTTCTGTCCAAGACATGGTGCAAAACGCACCCCTGCCAAACCATGCTGGTGTTGGCCAGCCCTGCAAGTTTTGCGAAGAAGATCAAAACTCCTACTTTCCTGTAGTTTAAATGCCTGTGAACCAGTCACACCTTTCTGTGGTCTGGCTTTCCTCTTGTCTTTCCTGCCATTATCATTTCGGTATATAATGCATTGCTGGTAGTTCACTATCTTCTGAAGTAAAATGTTTTCTACAGGAATGCCATGCTCTGTTCTACTATAATTTGTTTGAAGATAGAAACAACTTTTTTTTTTTTTTTTTTGTGACCAGAAAAATGTGATATATGTTCTGCTAACTTATGACCCATCAGAGCTGACAACTAGGAAAAATCTTGGAAAAAAAATTAGGAAAAAAAACCCAACATGAGCATAAACATGGCACCCAACAGATGTAATGGACAGACACCCTTCGCTGGCTGACTGCCTGTGATTACTCTCGTAATGTGTTTCAGCTTGCCCTGGAGATAATTTCTGCAGGAAGATGGAAAAGACTCAGACCTCGAACTTTGCCTTAGTTGTTTAAGGAGTCCTGCCCATGAACAACCGGCTGGAAAGAACAGTGTGTACATATAAACCAAAACTCAGTGCCTTGCCTGATTTCCAGCCTGCTGCTGAGCTTTCTTATCAAGTCCCTGTGCAAGGAACTAATTTTACAAATTTCAGCTCTTCCCACATTTATGATCTCCACAGTGCAATGCTTCAGTCCTACCGGTGCCCCATCTGTACAAATAAGTCTGCATATTTATGGAAAGCTTTGCATCTTCAAAAGACTTTTCAAACAGTAATTACTTAATCCTCCAACACCTGAGAGGCAGGAAAGTATTTTACCCCTGCTTTCAGGGATGGGGAAATCAGAGGTGCTGAATGACAAAGAGATGTGCCCAGGGCCAGCCAGGCAATCACTGGCAATCTCACCTGAATGGCTTGGTTTACATGTGGGTATCTGCACATTATGGTGACAATTCTCACCTAAGGAAGCAGGTATGGAGGCGTTTGTGGTAAGGCCTCACAACCCCACCCATCACTCATGCAAACAGAAAAGGTCACCCTCATTTTTATGGCTGAGGAAATGAAGGCACAGGGAGATGAAGTGGAAAACCCATTCTACTGGCAGAGCAAAGCAAACCTGAAGTTACCCACATCAACAGCTAGACTAAAGGTTCCCAAAACATGGCTCACGTTTTTCTCAACGATGAGCAAAGTAGCTGCAACCAAATCTATGATATTTTGTATTAAGAACGTGCCAGAAATTATGAGAGACGTTGAGGCTGACGGTGAACGTCCCATTCAACCGCTGAGCAAAGCCAGCTCCACAACTCCAGACCCCACTGCCCCAAGCAGCTGATGCAGGTTTGCTTCATCTCTCTCGCTTGCCAGACCGGGGGCTGCCACCATCCCCCCAGCCTGGGTTCAGATCTGGCATGGCCTGCTGCAGCTCAGCAGCAATGCCATCTCAGCGAGGAGAGAGACCTGAGCAGGGCACACCTGGGTGCACGGGGGTCCCTTTGACTCCAGACCTCACAGCAGCTGGTAGGGTTGAGTGGAGGGCAGCTGGCAGAGCTCCACTCCATACTGGATGGAGACTCAGCACTCGTATCTATTAAGGTCACAGACTCCATCCAGGCTGTCTCGGGAATGATTGCTGAGCTTCAAAATGCCTGCACAGGTTGGGGCTTAGAGGACTCTGCTGAGCTTGTAAGAGTCAGGACTGTAAACAAGTGACAAGACCACCCACTAAAAGCAGCCTGTGCTGGCCCCAATCGTGAGCATCAGAAGGGGGGTGGGAAGGCAGTGAGTGAGGGTCAGAGCCCTGCAGGGAGGCCTCCCACAGGGGTCATGCTCCCTGCCTCATCCTGCCTGGTCCACAGCTCTGGCATGCACGGAACAGTGGCTTTGCTCTTCTGGGGACAGTAAGGGAGACCACCACACAGTCACAGCCACTCTTCCCTGCCCAGGAAGGTGAGGGCAGTCACCGAGGGCTCATTGCACCGTAAGGACAGGCAGCATTTAGCCCAGAGCAGAGGGCAGGGCAAGAAGAGCAGGAGTTCAAAGGGACTCCTGCAAAAAGTTTGTCCTCCAGTGAAGAGTTTGAAAGCAGAGTCCATGCTGGTCCTACTGGGAGCAAGTCCTGCTCTTTCTGATGGGGCAAAGACGGATAACTGGGGACTTAGATTTATAAGCTGTATATACTTAGTGGTTGTAGTGCAATGGAGGAGGCGAGCAAACTTCCAGGAAGAGAAACTGAGGGCTTCTCCATGCCTCATTATCCCCTCCTCAAACAAGGCTGGCTTTGTGCTTCCAGGTAGCCCCAGGGAGGGAGCTGGGTTGTGATATAACACCCAAGGGAATTCGATGACAAACGCCACTCAGGAGGTGGCACGATATGCTGTGCTGAGTGACTCATCGGGCCTCATGCCCAGGTACAAAGATGTCCCTTCATAAGCATCCTGGGAGGCATTTCAGCTGTGCATCACCCAGAGTCTGATGGATACATCTGCAATCATCTACACTGGGTTGCTGCTACTTGAGCTGGTTTTTGGGGCCTCTCTTGGCATGTTTCACTTTTTTCCCCAGTCTGGGGATGCTTAGCAGGAAGGCTGGGATACCAACAACTGTGACAGGAGCTGCGGGTAGCTACAAGGTCTGAAGCCCTATAGCAGGCTTGCATCACGTATTTCCTCCAAACCTAACTGTTCTTGAAGTCTAGATTGATGAGAGGGCAGGCCAGAACCAAAAAGCCATCAGCTCCCCATAAAGACAGAGCAAGCTGAGAGGCAACATCCCATTTCCAACCTCATGCTGGAGAATCTAGGTCCAGAGACTGAGGGTTAAATAGCTCAGTTAGCCTTAATTGACATATTTCATTGACTTTCATAGTTATTTCATTGACTTTTGTCAAAATTGCATCAGCACTAGGCTCCCCGTTTCCTTCCTATGTAGCAAGAGGCTGTGTTCAAAAGGCTGGCTGTGGGGATGGGAACAGCAGGCTGCACCGCTGGGGAGAGCTCCAGTGAGTCACCGTGGTCCTCAAAGACCAGGAGGTCAACTGCTCTCTCGGGAACTTCTGCATGCTTCCTCCTAGCTGAAACTGGGGACTGACGAAGTTGCCACAAAAATGGAAAGCATGTGGAAAAAAAATCTAGAGCCAGTGGAAAATTTTCCAGCACAGCATGTTTTTCTGATGGAAAGTACCATTTAGTCCAAGCCAAAACTGTCCACTGGAACGTGCTGATTTTGACAAAATTCATTTAAAAAATAAAAGCCTTTTGATAAGATTGAAATGGTCTGCGCTAACCTTGGAACAGAATGTTTCCTTTTTCTGCGGTTTTAGTTTTTCCCATTTAAACAAAAAAAGGTTTTTCTCATTTTAAGACTTATTAAATCTATTGTAGAACAACTTCTTTTGAACTCCCATTTCTTTTAAATGGCATGTGGTAAAGCACTGACCAGAACTGCAACCAGAATGAAATATTTTGGCTGTAATGCAATGGGACGTTTTGGATTAAGTCAGGCCAAAGTTTTCTTTTGAAATTTCATTTCCGTGGAAATTCTCAAACGCCAGTTTGTTTCAAAGCAGAAGGAGAACTCATTCTGAAACACCCAACATCTCCACTTGCAAGCCCATTCTGCCTTTTAGTCATCTCCACATCTGACCATTCCAACAGCTCTCACGCCCAAAGAGAAAGCACCTCCCGCCTATGACTCTCCGCACCGTTTTCCACAGCCCGCTCCGAGCCCCAGCGCTGCGAGCCCCAGTGCTCCGAGCCCCAGTGCTCCGAGCCCCAGTGCTCCAAGCCCCAGTGCGAGCCCCAGTGCTCCGAGCCCCAGCGGTCCGAGCCCCAGTGCGAGCCCCAGTGCTCCGAGCCCCAGTGCCAGCCCCAGTGGTCCGAGCGCCCGTGCAAGCCCCAGTGCTC
>JAVJGJ010000036.1:1096634-1112330 GCA_035590215.1 Microhierax caerulescens | reverse complement strand
CAGCCCAGCAAGCAGGAACCCAAAATCTCGCTCCCACTGCCTGGGCTAAGCATGAGCACAAAGCAGCCAGCCACCAGCGGCCATCCTGCACGTCCTCGTGCTCAGCATCGCAAGTGTGGCTTCAGCCCGACTGAGAGTCACCAAGTGGGGAAGTGGTGGCACCATAGACATGGCCACAGCTTGCCGGGGCCCGCGGCAGCTCCTCTGCAGGGTCAGCAAGCACGCTCCCGTGGCACACGTGCCGGCGATGGGTGCTGGACGGGAGAACTGGGCTGGGGGACAGGCAGAGCCCAGCAGGGCTGCTCGGGGCGGCACCACGGCCCCTCCTTGCAGCACCCTGCGGGTCACTGCCTGCCGCCATGCCGGGGGAGCCAGGACACCCCCCTGCACACACCTGCACAGCCGCAGCCCTGCTCCCTGCTGCTGCGTGTGTGCACGGGAGACTCAAACGGGAGGGAAAGGGGGGCAGGCGGGAGGAGCCTGCAGACAGGACAGCCATGTGGGGCATGGCGAGGAAGGAAGGAAGGGACACAGCCTCTGCAGGGAGGATCCTCCCTCTCCCCTTCATTTCCGACCAGGAAAAACAGGAAGACTTTGTCCCTGCCTGGATTTTTTTCCCCGCGTCCCCGGCCGTGCTGGTGAAACCCCATCTCAAGCCACCCCGTCACCATGGCAACGGGCCGAAAGGAACAGATGGTCCAGGCGAGCCAAATCCCAATTCGAGGGGGAGCGGCGCTGGGGCGTGGGGCAGGGCAGGAGCCGGCCCCGGCCACATGCTGGGGGGACAGCGAGGTCACCCCCACTGCGCTCCCCTCCTTCATCCTCCAGCCACGCTGAGACATCCATAGCCTTGGTGCCACCTCGGGGTGGCCTCGTGGGAGGGAGGGACATGCGTGCTCCCCTCCCAAGGGGCACGACCCCTCCAAGACCCACCATCCCATGACCTGGGCTTCCCCGGCTATGGGAAGAGCCACATTTTCTGAGACATCTGGAGCATCCCCCTGCCCACCTTTAGCCGAGCTCACCCCCTAAGAGGGGGACTGCGCAGCAGGTGGGTGCGGGGGGGGGGCCAGACCTTTTCATCCGTGAAGCGAGCAGGCACGCGGCCCAGCTGGCACAGCCCCGCCAGGTCTCCCGGACAGATTCATCCGAGCAGACCGGGGATGAGGACCCGGGTGGGTGAAGATAAAACTCAGCCGCTAATCTCCCTGTGGATTAACTGTCAAGCCTGCCCACGTGGGGCTGTGGTGTGGGGCTTTGGAGCAGACAAACAACATCTAAGCCCTCCTGGAGATACCCACGACTCCTCTGGAGCGTTTGAGAGCAGCAGCCAGGCATGCCCCAGGCACCCAGAGAGAAGAGGGTGTTTCTCAGGGGCGCAGACCTCTTTCTTCTCCCCCAGATTTGCAGGGTGAGCGGCAAACCCGACACAGCTTGGTGTGGGCAGCCCCACAACTGGTTGCATTCTGGGGCAAAGCAGCAAGTGTGAAACTACACTTCAAAGCCTACAAAGCTGTCTGGACCTGCAAAGGCGAAGGGCTCTCTATGGGGAAACACAGGCTAAAGACGCCAAAGAACATCGCTGCAAGAAAGAAAAAAGAAGTGGCTTCTCCTTTAGGAACCTTAGCTCCTAGCACTGGCTGTCTCAACTGCTCAGGCACATTTTCTCCTGAAAACCCCAAAGCAACGCTCACTCTCCAGGGCCAGTTTTGGAGCTGTTACCACCATTATCACAACTTCCTTAGGTCCGGACAAGTTAAGCCTCTGCAGATCATGGCAGAGTTTTGCAGCCCTGTCCCCAGATACGTGGGGGCCAGGCAGCTGCTTTTCTTGCCCACAGAGTCCCGGGGGGGACTTTTGTCACACCTGGGAAGCAGCGTTCTTCAGGCTCAAGGGCCAGAAGAGGCTGGGGATGGAAAGCTGGCGGTCCCAGGGCGAGAGACGAGCGTGTTGGGAGGCTGCGTGGAGCGCTGCGGGGAAGGGGGAGCGAAACCCTCTCCTGCCTAATGGCAGTGGCTTCTCCCCGCGCCGAGGGCTCCCGCGCCAGGCTGCTCCCCTTCCCTGGGCCTGGCGCGCTCAGCTCGCAGAGATCCTGGCCTCGGGGGCCCGGGGCGGCCCAACCGGCTCCCACCCACACCCGTGAGAAGAGCAAGAGCCCGTCCTGCCTCTCAGGTGTGGCCCTGCGCCGCCGGGCACCGCGAGAGCTGGTGCCAGCCTGGATGCGGCCACCTCAGCTGGTGGGAGACGGGAGCGGGAGCTGCCGGGTGGCAGCACCCTGCCACGGAGGTCCGTGCCCGGCCCGCGGAGGCTGCAAAGCCTCCTGGTGTGGACAGGGTTGGCCGCAGCACCCCTTCTCTGTGCCTCCTCTCCCTCCGAGGGGGTTCCCAGTTGGTTTATTTTCTGCTGGCGTCTGGGTTCTGCCCTTTCTTCCCGACAAGCCCGGGAAACCCACATCTTTTCTCTGCAGAACAGGTTGGGTGCAGGAGCAGCCGTGCTGCTTCCCACGCGCCAGCACAGCCCAGCCTGGCCCACACCCTCCCCCTGCCCCAATAGCCCCTCTCTTTTTTTTTTTTCCCCCCTCTGCTCTCTTTCCCGGATCAAAGCTGCCTCCCCTCCCTGTATTACAAACATTATTCAGCTGCTAGATAAGAAGCTCTCCAGCAGCTCTTTATTAATCCCACTGGAGGCAGAAAGAAGGCAGAGTGAAAAGACTCAGCGTGGCCAGGACAGAGATGAATGTTCCACGAAACACCTTCGCAAAAGAGAGGCATGGCTTTTTCCCAGCAAGTCTCATGGGAAGCTTGGGTAATAATTAACAATTATCGGACTTTAAACCCTCCGTCTCTCTCCCTGTCCTGACCAGGATTTTGTAATAACTCATTCAGTCTGAAACACTCCCAGCCTGGTTTGCCAAGGCACACTGGGGCAGGAGGGGAAAGGAGGGGGATGCAGACAGACTCCAGGGCAGGCAGGAAGGCAGTGCTGAGCCTGCTTCCTTGCTCTTACACCGAGTTGCAGCCTCCCAGCTCCAAGCTTCCAGGGAGTTTGGTTACGAGCCTCCTTGTTTCCCTCCTTCAATGCATCTTGCAGCTCATTTGGACACAAAAAGAAATGGCTTGTTGTGATACGCATCTTCCTAGGCAAGTTTTCCCCAGCCTTGGAATACCATAGCCTCCTGCATATGACTAAAACCTTAATCTACACAGGAGATAGACTAGAAAGCTTTTATAGCATAAAGACACTTGTTTAAATCCATCTGCTGTCTGAGGCAACCATAATCGGTACCATGTGATGGCTCACACGTGAAACAAGTTGAACGGCTCATAGGTCCTGGGTTTGCATTGCTGCCCGCCCCTCTTCATGGAAGGACCGCCGAGTTTTTGAAGCACTTGTTCATGCAACAGGCAGGGTATTACTGTTACCTGCATCCTACAGCGGCGCAGCCCAGGTGCTAGGAAACTTGCTCACAGGCACCTAGGAGACTGGTAGCAAAAGCAAAACGCAGTGCAGATACCTGCGACTTACATCACTGTCCCCAGGACGCAGCCATCCCTCCTGCCCCAGCACTCACAGCAAACCCACCCAGGAGAGGGCACAGCCCCTGTCACCCGTCCTGCCTGGCGTGTTGTCCAGCAAAGAGCCAGGGTGAGGGTGGGAGCTGTCCCGGGGCTGGCAGCACAGCAGGGGTGCAGAGGGATGCCCAGCCCGTGCCTCTCACCTACCTGCAGCCCCCCCAGATGGTGACTGGAAACCTGAAGTGACCCAAATGCAAAACTAGTAGAGTGAGAAATTGAGAGACCTTTGAATTAAACCAGGCAGGGAAGCCAATGGACCATGTTCACCCACTTCCATGATTTCAGCCCACACATCACACACTCAGAGCAGTAAGAAACTGGGTCCAGTGTTTTGCACTGACAGAATATTTGTACATCAATCTGTGCAAAATAATTTCTTGTCTTCTAAAATCCCTGGGCAAGGAGCTGTTGGCTCCTGGCTGCTACGAAAAGTGACAAAACAAAGGGGAGTCACCTTTCCCTGTGCTTTGCAGATGGTCTCCTGCTTGTATAGAGTAACGTCGGCGAGATCAGTTGTGCAAGGCGCCCTGCAGACACAGGGCAATACGAGCAGAGAAGAGAGGGACTGCTACCAGCAGCTTTGACAAGAAAAGGCACACAGAGGTGAAGTGAGCTAGCCAAGGGTATTCCAGGGAGCTTGTGGCAAAGCCAAGAAGTGATGCCAGCCCTTCTGAGCTCAGCCTGCCTTTGCGATCACCTCCAGGCCATTCTTTCCCTTTAAGTAAAAGCTGAATCACGCCTGGTAGAAGTCAGTGTGAGGCAGCAGATTTTCCCATTTCCAGTGGGGTACCGTAAGGTACTCCACAGGCATGGCCGCAATCGCAACGTCCAGAATACAAAAAATATATTTATACCTAAAAAGAATTATTTTACCCTTCTATTTCCAAAGTGAGTTTAGAGGCAGTGAAAGGTCTCAGATCAATACCAGCAAAACTGCAAATTGGAGTCGTCCCCTTCGCCACAGAAGGGTACAGCTGAGCCAGCATCTGCACAAACAGCCTGCCCACAGCCTCTGCCAGCCTGCCTCAGCTCTGACCTTGACGAGTTGCCTTGAAGTGCAAGAGGGAAACTCCCCCTTCCCCTGAGCCCTGGGCTTTTGTTCCCCAGCGGGGAGATCACGGCTGGTTTATTTTACTTCGGTACATTCCGTCTAAAGAAGAAACTAAGTCTTGACAAACTCATTCCACATGCACAGTGAGACAACCTGCTTCACCATGTGGGTAGAAAGAAGTCCTAAGGGGGTTCAAGGGGATTTTGCAGCACAGATTTTGAGGCAAATCCAGCCCCAGAGAGAGCCTAGCTACCGGGCTGGCTCTGGCATTTCAGATGGTGGGATGCAGTTGCCTGTTCATGTGCTCCATTATAAACAGGCCTTTCTTCCCCTCTCCTGCCCCACAGCTGCACATATGCTCAGCCCCATGCCCCAGGGACCTTTTGAAACTGCATTATAGGTTCTCCCCATACAAAGTTTGGATCAATACAGCTGTCAGGCTTTGGCCACATTACCCCTGCTAATTGGAATTACAATAGGCAGACTGCAGCCTTCACTCCATTTCTCTGTTGCTTGTCATAATGTAATCAAAATCTCTCTCACTCTCTCTTTATCACAGAGCGTGACGGGAGCAGAGGCGCTGGCAACCACGCGGCCTCCGGAGACTGCACATTCCTGAGGATCAGACTGGGGCTGGGAAGCTTTGCCAGGGGGGTGGGAAAAGAGCCCCTCACTGCCAAAACTCTCTGGCCTGCCTCCGGCCAAGCACATCAACGGGAGAGCCAGCCTCAGCCCCTGAGCTGGGCAGGGACCTGGGTGGGCACAGCAGGGGGATGGAGATAGGGACTGAGGGGCGCTGGCGGAGCAGGTGCTGTGGGAAGGAGGTGCAGAGTCAGGCTGAGCCCAGACGCTCACCTGGCCATGCCAAGGAAGGAGGCTCCTGGCGCCCGTGCTGACCAAGTGACCAGGGTGCTGCCTCCTCACTGCCCCCTGACCCCCTGGCTCCTGCCTCCCCAGCAGCGCTCAGCCACCCCACGGCAGGGGCTTCCCACCAGCTGCCAGAGGCAGAAGCGATGCGGGGATCACGGGATAAGCCATGCAGCAGCTTGGCACGGGCATGGCACCGGGCACCGACCCGGACTCGGTCGGTCACCCAGGAATGAGCCAAAGCTCTGTGCTTGCATCAGAAGCTGCCTGCTTCTCGCCTAGCACAAGCAAAGCTGAGACAGCACCCAAAGGCTTCAGCTAGGTCAGGATCCCTGCCACGCTGGGTGCTGTGCACAAGTCCCTGCCCCAGCAAGCTCCCCCCCCAGGCTCACAACCCCCTGCCCACACCCCCATGTCTCGCTCACACCCGCTCCCAAGCTCGGCCAAAGGCTCGGCCAATTTACAGAGCCAGGGTGATACATAGCGGGCAAGAGATACAGCATCTGTGATTTGTTGATCATTATCAAACGGCAGTAATGCAGGGCTGAATTACCCAGACGAGGCAAGGAACTGCAACCAGGACCTACTCAGCTCCCCAGAGACTGGCCATAAACAAAACTTAAATAATTAGAGTGCTTGGGCGGAGATGCAGCCTCTAAGTATTCTTAGGCTCACGCAAATAAAGGAAATAAATTCCTGGAAGGTGCCAGGCTGGATGGGGCAGAGGGAGGCTCATTTTCCACATCACTTGAGAGCAGCCGTTATAAATCTCACTGAAAGATGCACCTCCCCAGGCTAGCGATATTTTTAAACTCCGAGAGAGAAGGGAGAGAAAAAAACACATTTTAGTATTTACACCACAGGCAAAAATGGTATTTAAAAATCAGGGTACATTTTTGAAAGTCTGTTCCTGCCATGCCAAGAAAGGCAGAATTTTCTTTCTATAGTGTGATAGCTGGAAATATTAGCCCCAGAGAATTCACTCCTACCACCACCATTCTGTTGTAGGCTGAGAAATCCAACTCCCAGAAGGACTTGGGGGGGTCAGAGGATAAAGGTTCTTTCCTTGGCAAATTGCTAGGTCAGTTCCCAGCTGAATCAGTGGCAAATGTAAACCAGCTCCTTTGAATCCTGAAGGGTGACTTCTGCACTGCCCCTGCTTACTCGGTGTCTGCAATAATGTCCCATAGGAAATGACACAACGTGGCTCTGCACAGCGGCACCCTCACGGGAACAGCAGCCTGGTTTGCCGGGCCAGGAGCCCAAGCGTGTAACCAGACACAGCGGGGATGGGACACCAGGACATGGGGACCAGCTCATGGATGTCAACTGAAGGACGAGGCTGTGGAGTTGGAGCAAGGGCACCACCCCACATGGTGCCTGGCCTGCTGGAGCAGCGTGTCCCAGCTGTGTCCCATGGCAAGGCCACCTGAGCTGCGGGGCAGAGAAATCCATGCACTGGCTTGTGCAGGATCACCAGGCCAGTTTTTCCTTCCTGATGCTTTATTGTTCCTCGAGTTGGGTAGCGTTTCCTTCCCTGTGTAGGGTGGGGAGTGGGGTGGGCTCCTTTTTTGGCAGGCATCTAGGAAATCTTGTCAACAGCTGACTGATCACAGGTCAAGCGATCACAGGTTGAATGATGCTGCATGGCAACAGCCTGCCACAGGAGGTGTAATGATGTGGG
The DNA here is from genome assembly GCA_035590215.1 of Microhierax caerulescens. Taxonomy (NCBI): domain Eukaryota; kingdom Metazoa; phylum Chordata; class Aves; order Falconiformes; family Falconidae; genus Microhierax; species Microhierax caerulescens. Next base: position 1,105,153 of record JAVJGJ010000036.1, on the reverse strand, counting down.
AGTTCTCAGCCTGGCTCTCAGAGGGGTCCTAGAGGACCCAAAGATAAACAGCCAGAGCGCTGCTTCCTCTGCAACCACTACAGCTTCCCTCAGTCCTGCTCCCTAATTCCCTCCCGGGTCATCAGGCACTGAGCACATTCTCCCTTTTACAAGCTGTGCTCTGTGCAAGCCTCTCTCCCTACCATCCCTCCCACCCCTTACCAGGACTGCAGTCATCCTCCCCAGAAGGATCCTATGCAGCTTGTATCAAAGGGATACATGAGCACACCCATCAGGCATCAGAGCATCGAGCAAATCCCCAAACAAGCCTCCTCTGAAGATCAGAGCACACTGTAATCACTCCCTCTGCAAGGAGATCCCAGTAAGCCTGCCCCCACTTTCTCTGGGTTCTTGCAGAACCCAAGCACACGAGATACGTAGAGATACGTACACACAGAGCTCCTGGCCTCTCCCTGCTCCCCTGCAAGCCCTCTCCTCCATTTCAGAGATGCAGCAGAAGATGTTCAGAGGCTGCCCCAGCGCTGGTGCCCTGCAGCAAGGAGGACGCTGCGGCTGCCCTGAAGGTCTGGGTCTCGCACCCCCACCCGCTGCAGCGCACCACCTGGGCTGGGCAAGAGGGGCTGCTGCAGCTGGCACAATAGCAGCAGGTCCCCTCACCCTCGCCGCCCTCCCCTCCCTGCTTCCCCCTGGGAGACAGCGGAGAATCAATGCAAGCCCAGGGAGAGGGGAGCACTGGCAGCGGGTAGATGTGCTTGCAAACACCAGGACAGAAGTGCTGCTCCAGTACACGCGTGTTGATTCACATGTTGGTGCATACAAGTGCCTTTCACAACCATGGCCTCAAAGAGAAAAGCAAGCTTTTTCTAAAGCCTTTCATAAGACACCATGCACTTCACCAGTATGACACAACAGCAACTGGCTTTGAAGTCATGACGATAGCTGTGCTGTCGATTTACCTCCCGGGCTGGCCCCAGACTGCCCTTTCCTCAGCCCCTACCACCTAGGTCTCAGCCCCTTCGTACACAAAAATAACTCCCCCTCCCAAGTGGAATACACAGAGCTCCAGCGTGTCCAGCTGCAGGATGCAACGCACAAACTAACAGCACCCAGCAGCACTGCCTACAGAGTCAAGGGGGGTCCTGTATCCAACGGGAACTGTGGCAGCTGATACAAATTACAGCATGGCAAGGATGCTGCTCCACAAGACATCCCTGATCCTCACTGACCATAAATGGGCACAGCCTTGGTTCTGCCCCGCACCCAGAAGATGCCCCATCCTGCAGCGCGGTCCCCAGCCACCACCCGCTGCAGCTGGCAAGGGGAAGAACACGAACAGGCCCAGTCATGAACAGCCTGTGCAGTTGTCTCTGCTGTACACCACCAAATCACTAGCTGCTGCCTTCTGTTCCATCCCTTAGAACAACATTGCTTCTCAAATGACACAGGCCTGGGCTAAGTGAGTTAAGGTGACAGGCAAGACAAGTGAGGAAATACCGTGTGCTGCAACCTCTTTGGAACAGGGGCAATCATCGGTGTCTTGTGCATACTTACAACCCCTAAACCAACTCTGATTATCTGTCCTTAACGTTCCCTCTGGTTTGGGCACCCCCCGGGGGCTAGGAAGGCCATCAGCACAGCTATTCTGGTGGGAATGCCACTCTGGGCTTGCCTACAAGGGGGTCTCACTGCTCATTACCTAGCCCAAGAGAAGTCAGAGTAAAGCCCATTAGATGCCTCTCCTTAAGAAAAAAGTAGCCATAGCTTGATGCAGCTTAATTCTCCACTGAAGACAGTGTACTCCTGGCTGCAGGTTCGTATAGATGTTTAATGAGCTGGCAGCAACGTGCACCCTTCTCCTGCCCACCCACAGCATTCACTTTGCTGGGCACACATCAGCCTCTGGTGCAGTGGCTGTGGCAGTCAGGAAACCCAGGTGCAGCACACCGAGGCACCCGGGCACCCTCCCAGCCCAGTGGGAGGGTGAGGAGAAGTTTCAAGGCAGGGGGAACCTCCATCAGGGCCGTAGGTTTGGGCAAGGGGTGAGTTATGACTCCACAGTGTACTGATAACTCATCTGGACCCGGACTCTGAGCTCAGCTAGCTCGTTTGCGGGGGTTGCTCAAGGACAGGGCAGGGTTCATTCCTAGCTTGCTGCTCTCCCCTGACCCCAGTGCCACAGTGCCTCGCACAGGCCAGCATAACCATCGTGTGTCAAGCTGCTCTACACAGGAACCTGGAGAAGACAGTGTCAGAAACCCTGACCCGTCTCTTCAACTATGCAGCACATGCCTCCCAGTAAACCCTGTTCATCGTAATAAACTCTCCCCTAAGTCTGACTTCTGCCCATGGCAGACTGTAACCCCTGGCTTTGCTACAACACTCAGCACAACAGCCTCTAATTATAGACCTCTGCTTGAGCTCTGGAGTCCCACCAGCCTCTGCTACACATTAACTTAGTCCATAGCCAAAACTGCCCCCTCAGGCTGCTTTTCCTAGGGACAGCGAATGTGGTCGGTGAAAAGCTTCTCAAGCAGTATATCCCCCCTGGTCCAGAAGGTATCTTGCCAGGGGATACAAAACAAAACCTGGTTTTACCATGTGTGGGATCCTCAAAAGGATCCGCAAAAAGGAGATACCTGTAAGGCTGGCTGAAATCCAGCATCCCCCCGCAGATCCACGTGATGTGGCTACGGACCCTCCACTGCAGCAGGCTGACCGGGTACCGCGTCTTTAGCCTCACACAGACAACAAGGCTGGTTTAGCTCTCAGGTGGCCACACGAAGCTCCGCTCCAGCCCCCTCGTCTCCCACACAGATGGGCCTTTGTGCTGGGAACCGCTCTCGCCTGTCACCAGAGCAGAAGCGTTGGATGTTAGCCACTGGCTGCGAGCTGCATGGACCCTCTGTCGCTCCCGGCCGTGCCTCCGGATGCCACGCTCTAGCACGGGGGAGGAATGGATCTTCCATGGGAAAAGAAAAATAGACTCAAAATCAAGTCTGATTACAGGGGTTTCCCAGGTAGAGAGAGGACTGCTGAGAAGAGAGATGGAGGCAGAGTCCTCTTGACTAACCAGGCTTGGGAGCACCTTCTGTCTCATAGCCAGGTGGTCCATCTGGTACCTGCCACTGCTTCAAGGCAGTGATGTGATTTGCAGGTCCTTCTGTAGCATCCCTGCATGGTCGGGAGCAGATGGAGGCACTTTGCTATTTTGTGCAGTTAGAACGGCAAATAGGCTGGGATGGAGAACAGAAAACCCCATCTCCTTTCAGGGAGGAGAGCCACACGGGTCCTGCCTCTCCAGAAGCTCTTCCCCTCTGCCCACCTGTAGGTTGAGTGAAGATGGGAAGCGGTGCTGTGCACCAGTCTCCAACTGGACTGGCCCAGAGCCAGGGAGGGCAGGCCTGGAGCCGAGGGAGAGAGGCAGAGCTGGGTGGATAGTGCTTAGAAAGGTTTCCTCCTGCATCACACCAAATAATGTCAAAAGAGGATTATAAACCTCCTGCAGGGACAGCTGTATGGTGGGGGAATGGAGTAGAGATGGTTCATTGAGTTAGGCGGGTTCCTCCTATCCATCCCCAGCACCCCACAGAGATGACAAAGGGACAAGAGACGGCTGGGCAGATTCCCCCTGGCCCCTGCCGCTTCAGACCTGTGCCACGCAGGGCACAAGCAGCCACCCTAGCCTGGGACCCCCTGTCCTCCTGGGCTGGGCAAGCAGCAAGGGACAGAAGCTCTTTCTCCCCCTCCCATGCCCAGTAGCTGTTGTTCGCGGGACTGCTGCAGAGCCGAGAGCTGCCGCAGCTTTTGTGGTGCCAGCCTGCATGAATGGCTGCATCAGCCCCAGAGACAGGGCAAGCAGTGAATGGACGGCAGGGGATTAAACTCCCCACGCTTCCCGGGGGCCCGCGGAGGCAGGGACACACAGGAACACACGGAGCACATACACAGTGCTGGGAAGGGCAGCAGCCCTCGCACCTGCAGATTTCACCTCCCGTTTCTCTAAGCGACAGAGACAAGATAAAGGCAGGACTTCAAGCCTAGCATGGTGGCACCGTGGAAGGCCAGGGAGGTGCCTGCCTGGCTGCCACGGGATCTCACTTGGGGAAACTCTCCTTCCGCTCATGGATGACACTTCTGCATTTGGGCAGCTTGGGCAAGAGTTTCTCTTCTGCTGTGCAGCCGAGGGGTTCCCCTTGAAAACTTGGAGGGTACGTGCGTGTGTGCTGGGACGATACGTGCATCAACCTAACCTGGACTAAACCTGCACTGGGAGAAGCAAAGAAAACTGTAAGGCCAGGAGTATATCTGCGGCTCAACAGCAGCCAAGATGAAAGCAAGGGGATGTATCATGAGAGGTTTCATTCCTTAGTTAAACAAATTTTCACCTGAAACAATAATCTGGGTTAGGGAGCGCTCACTGCAGAGCTGTGAATTCTCTGTGCTGGGATGGCTGTGCTTTGGTAATTAACACAATAGGTGTCTCAAATGCAAACTGGGTCCCAGCTCCAGTGGCTGGCGGCACCAACTCACCCTGCATCAGAGCTGCCCTGATTTAATCTGACTTATTCAAAAAACCAAGAAGGATCTCCAGGGGTTGCTCAGACTGGAGTACCTTTGTCCCTCTCTCATCTGTTTCTGCTTTTTGCACCGATATGCCTTGCTAGCCTGTGAAAGGGCCTGAGCAAGAGCCATCACCACCTCGAGCAACGATGTTGCAAGACGCAAATCTTTTCCCAGAGGCCCTGAGGATTGTGGCCGTCCATCTGAGCACTTACCAACTCATCCCTGCAGCACTCGCAGGCAGCCTGACTTCTCCTCTTCCAAAAAAATATTTTTCCCCGGGTGCTGCCCCACCATCTCCCCTCCAAAGCCTGTCTGCTGGCAGTGCTGTGTAACTCCCCAGGATGCTGGAGGTGGGAAGGAGCCTTCCCCTGGCTAGTGGTGGCCACACGCCGCTCTCCCCCCAGCCTTATGATGGGCTGCCCCCATTGTCCCCAGCTTTAGCAGCACTAGCAGAGGGCAAGGGGTGCCAGTGGAAAGGCAGGCCTGGGAAGCAGGTCACGACAACCGGCTCTTCTGGTTCCCTTCGTGATTCAGCTGAGGTGTGAGCAGTGCCCAAAGGATCCTTCTAGTGCCTCCCTGTAAACTTGGCTTTGTGGCTGGTACAGCTGCAGCCCAGAGGAGGGGCGATGCAAGGAGGGATGTGCCAGGCTCCGCCAGCATCGGCATCTTGTCAGCCACCAGTTAATTGCGAGTATTTGCCTCGCGCTAGCTGCATTGCTGGATGTGGCGATGCCCCCACTCCTGGATGTCTCTGCAAATGGATCCGCGCGCACTGGGCTGGGAGCTCTTGCTTGATTAACGTTGCCGGTTCAGAGAGCAAACAGCATTAACCACGGTCGTCCCCTGGCTCTGGCCATGGCGCAGACACTCTCCTGCTTGTGGGCTGAGCTGGCTCTCAGTACAGCCTGTCGCCTCACCCATGCTGACACATGCATGAGCTCATCAATTCACTCCAGGTTAAAACTCGATGGGTCTGTTCCACCACAAGAAGTGCAGTTTAATGAGAAAATATCAGCAAAAGACACACTTTTGCTTCCTGAAATAGCCTGATGATGACAGTTTTGAGTTTTGGGAGGAGACAGGTGGAGGAAAGAAAAAGTAACAAAGAACTCAAACCAAAGGCTGAACAAAACTGGCAACTTTTTGCCTTTGAGAACCTGCCTTGGGATGTTAAAGCAGCTTTACAGAGTACAAGGCGGACCAGATCCTGCAGTGACACGCTTTGACTAGTGCCAGCACACCAGAGGGCTGTCATACCTCCCCAACAAGGAACCCTCCCTCCAGCTGCAGCCAAGTTTGACCTAAGAACTCCAGGTCACCACAGCTCCGTCAATGCTGCTTTCAAGCACGGTGATGCAAAAACCCTGTGTCAAAGCTTCAGCCACTTCTCCCGCTCTCCCCTGCTGAGGATCTCAAAGCACTTTGCAAAGAAAGACTCACAGGCCCCCTCAGAGCCCAAGAGGTAGCCCAGTTATAGCAGACAGGAATTTGTCCCCAGACAGAGGGGAGCGTTTGGAAATAGAGGCCCAGATATGCAGATACAGGACCAAGCACAAGATGAATGCCTCTGCTCTGCGTGATTGCAACTCAAGCTGTACCGAATTTCATGGCAAGGATAAGCAGACAGATTGTTAAGACACGTAAAGCATAAATTTAACTGCAAGTGTTCCTAACCTCTGAAGATCAGCCACCTAGATCTCTCCTCCGCAGCACCCCATGGCTTTTCAATAAGCCCTGCTCATATCAGTACCTCGAAGCCCTAATGCCGTAGCCTAGTTGATACCCGGTTAGTGGCTCCAAACGGACAGGCAGGCAGATTTGCATGGAAGGCTGGAGAAACCCTGAATTGAATCTGTTCTGGACGACTGAGCCGATCACATTAAAGACAATTTGTAAGGCAGATTTTTATAAGGGACTCCTTCAGCTTTTACAGCAGGGAACTTTTATTTCCTTATCAGAAAAAAAGCTAACATTGTCAGAAGGAGGAGGTAGTATACGTGGATGGCAACAAAACGAAACGGCATTGATCAGAGGAACCGGAAAGCTTTTCCAGAAAGCAGGTAATGTCTCCTGCCTTCTTCTCACCCTCCTTCGGTGCTAGGTACCAAACCACATTTTTCAACAAAGTCCACAGCTATTAATTTGCTTATAATAGAGGACCCCAAGTTCCCATCTCCACTTCTCCTTGATAAGCAAGCCTGTCTGCACTCAGAGGTTACATACGGCTTGTTAGATACGTACCCTCAGCTGATTTTGGCACAATGCATTGCAAACCTGAGGAACTGCCTGCCTCAGTACGGCATTCAGACCTGTGGTGTCTGTCCCTCTGCTGCGGCTTTGTGCAGCACCTAGCACAGTACTGTGCTGGTCCCTGCCTGCAGCTCTGGGGTACATCCACAGTACAAATAAGCCCACAAATGAATGAAACGAATGAATGAATAAATACGTAATATAGAATCAGGCATTCCTGCAAATGTGGTGCATTCACCGCTAAACTGGTCCAGCCGAAAGTCTCGCCCACACAGGCTGCAGGGTACTCGGTGATCACGGGCAGTGGTCAGGAAGGATTATCTTCCCGGAGCATTGCAGAGCTGGCTGTACCCTTTGCTTGGCAAGGCACCACTAGATGCACCACTGGCTTATCCTGGCAGAGCTGTCAGCAGGACAGTGCAAGACAAACTACCAGGCTACTGCAGAGTGGCAGGAGATGAGTTTGCCTGACTGCTGGCAGCAAAGCCTTGAGAACAACCAAAAATAGGATAACTGGGGGGAAAAAAGTGTCTCTTGGCAGGGCAAGGTGAGATGCCAGGATGCCCCTGCGGTCACCGTCTCCTTGGTGAAAGCAATTCCTAGTGGGACTGGGGGAGCATAAACCCCTTCTGGTTTACCCAGCACAGTCACCACAGCATTACTCCACCTCCAGCACCTTTCCTAGGGGTTGTGGGGAGGGTTGGGAAGGAGGGAAGACCAGGTGAAAAATGGCATGGAAAGTTCTGAGACTCCTTGTGAGGAGGCAGAGCTCAGCCAGGCACCTGCCTTGAAGCACAGAGGAGCGCAGGGAGCCTGAGGCTGTCCCTTCCCTCACCTCTTTTTGCAATGCACAGCAGATCCCTTTGTCCTAGGAATACAGAGGTGTACCCAGACCTGGTTTCTCATCATTCCTAACCTCTTCCCTCTCAGTTTCCCTATTTTCTTGACCACCACCTCCTCCCATTTCACCTCTGTCCTCATCCATTTTAGCTGGACCATCCAGCCACTGCTCTGTTGATCCCCCAAGCCCTGGCTGTTATCATCACTGTCTCTGCTAGCACTAAGGAACCCTGGGCCCCGGCATTTGCTCCGATGGCCGGTGCTCTGGCCCAGACCCTGCTAACGGTGGCCACAGTGGCAGCCCAGCCAGCCTGGCGGCTCCTCTAGGATGCTGCCCCAGCCGAGCCAGGAGGAGTGGAGGCAATTCCCCCCTGCCTTCACTGCAACTTCTCTCCAGCTGCAGATCCGAGTCCTGCAGACACAGGCTGCCTCTCACCCCTGCAGAAGGCTGGACACCGACCCGGGGTGTGTGTGTGTGTGTGGTGTGTGGCACATGTGCCCGCTGCCAGCCCCTCCAGCCCCAGCCCCCAGCCCGGCCTCAGCAAGGCAGACATCGGTGCTGTTTGCATTCCCCAGTTCATTCACAAGCGCGTAAGCCCAGCCTGCCGCCTCCCCTGCCACCTCTCCGACAGCCGGCTCCGGAAAGCCCCCCAGGATGGCATTAACCTACGCTGCACTGGAGCAGGATAAAAGACCCCCCCGGGCACTGGGCGAAGGGGGTCACCCTGCGCCCCCCCGCGCTGTGCCGGAGCCCCGGGCAGGACCGAGCCGGGGGGCAGCGGGGCTCACCTGCAGCTGCCAGCGTGGTGCCAGGGAGCTGGGGAGAAGGCGATCCAAACCTTTGCCCACCTCCTCATTTCTAGGGG
>JAVJGJ010000036.1:1075236-1089778 GCA_035590215.1 Microhierax caerulescens | reverse complement strand
GGGGTCGTGCCGCTTCCTGCGCCGGCGGGGCTGGGGGTCGGCCCGGCGCCTGCGGCAGCCGCGGGGTCGGGCGGCGGAGCCCCGGCGGGAGAGGGCGGAGGGCACGGGCCGGAGACGAAGGAATTGGCGATCGTTTGTAGCGCCGGGTCCTTACGGAGCAACGCTCCTGCACCACCCCCCACCGCCGGGGAAGCGTGAAACGCGGGACCCTACCGCAGCATCCCCCTCCGCAAACGTTCGCAAAACTGCCGTCAGTTAACAGTTCGCCGCCTGCCCGTACCGGCCGCCCGGGGACGGCCCGCCAGGCCGGAGCTGTTACACAGAAACCCGCCGCGGGTGCCGGGCTCCCCGCCGGGCCCAGCGCCGCCCAGCCGGGGGTCACGGCTCCCGCACCCCCCAGCTCAGCCTCAGCCAGGAGCCGGGGCTGCGGGAAAGCTGCCCCAGCGCCATGGAAGGAGCCATAGCCTTCCCCGGCGGAGCTGGCCTCTCCCAGGAATTAAAGCTCTTGTCCTGTGTGTGCCCCCCACGCTGGGCAGAAGGTTTGGGACAACATGTACAGGGAGATGGTGGCATAGAGAAAATAAATGCAAGGGAGAAATATACAGTGAAATCAGCAGAAATATTTCGCAGGGCGTGTGTTCCCGGCATTGCTAATGCGGTCCGGCAAGGGGAATGCGCGCGCTCTCCCCTGAAGACTTGTCCCTTGGCCCCAGCATCCGCACTGCACGCTCTCCAGCACTGGCACAGCTCGTTCAGGGTGTGCACAGGCCTCGGCGACTGTTGTATTAGAAAATGGTGTGCGTTATCGAACAGCACTGTAGCCCTGCCTTCCTGAGTGCCTTGGCAGTGCCCATGCGTGGCGAGGAAGGCAGGACAGAGTCCCAAACCTATACCTGGAATAGCCACCCGACTGAGGGGTTTAGACACCGCTGTGCAGTCATCCGTAAGCGAAAAGCCACAGAGAGGATTTCTTCTGGACTGGAAATTCACTGACACGCTCTGCTTTGGGTTTGAATCGGGATCAGAACTTGCTGTAAATTTACAAGTGGAAAATACTCTTTGCTTGGGCAAAGAGGCTTTACTTCTTGCATGTGGTGTTCTGGGAGACCTCATCTCTGGATCACAGGGCGAGAAGTCAGAAGGTTTGCAGGCTAGTCTCGTTTGCAGGCTGTCAAGTCAATAGCACAAGAGTGTAATTTTCATGCCATGGCAGCAGAGCTGCTGCTGTAGAGGAGAAGCGATGCCCCGACAGCCAGCACGGTGGGTCTGGAGGGGCACATCGCCATCAGCAGGGTAACTCCACTGTCATCCCGCTGGAGACCCCGGAGTCAGACCAGATCAACTCCCCCGTGTCAAGCTGTACCTCTGCAGCAACTCCGATACATCAGCTTTAGCAAACCTGCAGCAAATCCAGCCCAGGCGTGGGGATTTCTAGTGGCACTCTGGCGTGAGCCCAGCTGTGGTGCGGCAGCCTGGCGTGTGGAGTGGTGTGGCAGCCCACTCCCTGTCCTGGCATGGCTGGACACAGCAGGCAGCTCCAGCCCCATTCCCAGCACAGCCGTGCGGGTGCGAGCTTTGTTAAAATCCATATCCAGGTGGGGAAACATTTCACTGCAGAAGCAGCATCCCCATTCAAACCTTGCCATTTGCTTCTGAGGCACATCCAGCAAAGACTGTCCTCTCTCCCCTCCGCTTCCAGCCAGGCCATTAATTTCTGGCTGTCATAAACAAGCTGTTTCTCTGCGAGCAGCCCCTCTGCCCCCCTCCACCCGATGAGGCAGGCATCAGCCTCGTCAGCGTCAGAATCGGCCACAGGAATCAACACATCCCAGTGATGCTGATTTATCTCCCTCTAGGTTGTCAGCATAAATACTTGATAAATACAGATATGAATAATACAGGCTGAGTTTACCCTGTTGGCATTAATGAATCTCCTGTTGGTGAGCAAGAGGAGACTATTGCCAGGCTGGGCATGCAGTGGAGGTCTCTTGTGCATGCTCCTCCACCATCCCAGGGAAGAGAAGGGGGTTTTACTCCAAACAGTGTTTTTGTGAACCTAGAGTAATGCCCCTTGCAGCCTCTTTCGTAAATGCCAACTGGGCCTGGCTGCTGTCTGTTCAGAGGAATTTTGCTGCAGTCTGAGGAGTTAGCGATGTGAATTTGGAGGGACTCCAAGGGAAATGTTTCTGTCAGCCTGGAGTAGCTGCAGAGGGGCCAGTGAAATGACATTACTGTTCTGTCTCAGAGGACAAACCTCTCCTCATGGGCCAGTTCCCTCCTCCTGTCTAATTGTGGGAGCAATCGTCCTCCTCCATCCATTAGCTTCTGCTTTCTTCTGCAGGTGCTGGAGGGAGGAGGTCACCTTCCTTATGCTGAGCTCCTGGGAGATCGTGAGACCTGTCCAAAGATGCTGGAGAGGGAGGCTTTGCCCATCTCCCTGGGAGAGCTGCTGGCCTGGCACTGAGGACAAGCATTTGTCCCCATGGCAAGTCTACCCAAACTTTCACTCAACCAGCCAAAAAGCCATCCTCAGCCTACTAAATTCTACTAGCTGTTTGGTAGTGGTTGTTTTTTTGGTGGTTTTGGTTTTTTTTTTGTGATGGAAAAAAGATACTAGGAAAAATTTGGTCAATCTGTGGTACTTTACAGCCTTCCCATGAGGAGAAGGGATTCATGCAGGCCTGGGACTTGGGAAAGCCAGGTTTATTTGCCCTACCTCCTAGTGTTTGGGGATAATATGACTGTACTTCAAAGTTCTGTGAGACCCTGCCATCCTGGGTGCCCAGTAAGAGTTGTAGACTGACTTAATGAGTCATCTCTTTCCAAGCTGAGAGAAAAATGTCACATTATATTTTTGTTTGCAAATTTTTCAAACGTGCAGCTTGAGTTCTTGACATAAATGAGCTCACAGTGGAAACTGTGTTCAGGGCTGAATTTTCCATGGCTATGTCTTTGGTGGGGATTTGGTGACGTTTCTGGGTTCCAAGCCCCCCATCTCACAGAGTGACAGCTAAGCCAGCATCTACATGGAATTTCGTGGTAGTAAAATTCGTGGTAGTGTGTCTTCTAGAGATCTGTGGCAAGAAGACAGAAATCTTTTAGCAGTAGAAATAGACTCTTGAGTTCAACTTGTATTTCTGACACATATTTTCCCATGTAATCTTTTGTGTGGTGTTCAAGGGCAGATAGGGCTCAGTTATATATATTTTTTTGCTCTGGTATAGACAATTGGGACAAGAATTCACTTTGCAGCAGAGCTACCAATGCCTGTCTATGATACCTCTTCTGCTAGTGTATCTGAGCATCCAGATCTGGGTCTGACCTTTCTGCATTTCATGCCTCAGTTTACCACCACACAACGCATCACAGCTAACAGCGAAGTTTGGAGGCCAAAAGCCCTTAGTGGCTGGAACACACTGAGCCAGAGCTTGGATAAATGAATAGATGGTTTCCATCTGGAGCATTATGGGAAACTGGACCTCTTTAGAGGTGACGTGTTGTGAGATGGATAATAGCAGAAACAAGCTGTTAAGGGCTTTCTGTCCTTCTGTGGGCAGCAAAGGTTTCTTTTATCTTTTAAGATAACATGAGAGGAGTAGGATGATGGGCTCAATCCATTTATCAAGTGATTTTTTTTTAACGTATTTGAATACTTTTACAGTGACTGTTAATGAAACTTTGGTGACCCTGGGGCTCCTGAGGGAATCCATCTGCATCTAAGTGATGGAAAATGAACTCGTTAATGGCTGGGGCCCGCTCAGTCAATATAGAAAATCGATCCCCAGTGATGAAGGGGCTGTATGGGAAGGGGCTTGGCTAAGTGGGTTTTATCCTCGGGATGAGTAGGAATGGGTGGGTGGGTGGCCAGTGCAGAGCAGTGGCTGATGAAGTGGATCAGGTGGTGGCTGGGAAAATGCCTCATTTTCACTGCCAGCTGCAGAGATTTAGAAGGGCTTGCCAAACCAAGATACTTGTGCCTGAAAGACAAGCGGGAAGCCTGTGTAAGATCTGATTGCAGTCTCTACTTCTCTTCCATGCTTGTACACCACCTAGAACCACGGAGGGTCTTCTGTCCCTTCCTTCCCGGTTTCCCTCTTGGAAGCAATGTCTCTCCAAAACCACCCATCCCTGCGCCCATCAAACGTAATTTCCTGCTGTCACAACTGATTCAGGATGGGGAGGGAGGCTGGAGCTCTTGGAAGCACTCACACTGTGCATAATGTCAGAGGCTAAAGGCTGGCACTGTCAGAAAGCCATTGTGGAAAGCCATGTGGCTGGTGCCTAGGTCCTCTGAGAAGTGCTCTGAAGCAGTTTGGAACATCTGTCCTGCATCTAACAGCAGTTATTTTGGGGAAGGGCTTGCCCTGATCTTGCCTTCACTTGGGCTAACAAACTGCCATGAACTCCATTTCCAGTGACTCTGGGACACCGGTTCTCTGCCCTTTGCTAAGCCCCTTTCGCCTGCAGCTCATTTTGTTCCTCTGTGGCCTTTCTGCTCTGCAACAGGGACGTGTGTGTCCCCACTGCATGCTGAACTTGTGTGTGAGCAGGACTTGCAACTCCAAGGGTAATGGGGGTGGCAGGGGTACATCACTGAGGGAAAGATGTAAAGGGCCGAAGGTCACACCTGGGTATTTGGCAGTGTGCAGCAGGAATTGCCTGGGTGGCTGTGGAGACCCATTGCTCCTGTTTGAGGGGAAAGGAACGAAGGTGGGGAGCAGGATGACAAATTAGAAGAGGGGAGAAGGCAACAGGAAGCATATTTTCCTGTATTTGGGGATGTTGCATGTGCAAGCCTCCTGTACATACCATCTGTGCACTGGTAGAACCATGTTGGGTCTTTTAAGAGCGCTGATCCACCCTTTCATCTCTCATGCAGGGCAAAACACGTACCATAGAGCTGGGAACAGAGCCTCAGACAGAGTAAATTGGTCATGTTCTGCTGGTATCCACAGGGTGATGCTGATTTTCATTACAGAGGCGGATGGCCCAGCGAGATCAGAACAGCGGGGCTGACTATGCTTTTGCTCGGGGTCCCTTTACACCCGCCTCCTTTGCATCGAGGGGATCGCCCTGATTTAAGGCAGCTGAACCTTCTGGGAGTGTAGGAAAAAGGCAAGTTTGGAAATGCGAGCAAAACCTTTATGGCTCTGAAGCAGCTTTGGACGTCTGCAAAATGCTTTGAGATTTGCAGCAGCCAGTTGCCAAAGATGAGAAATTTTATTATGATGTGATTGGTGCTATGCCCTTCAATGATTCGCACATCCCGTGGGTCAGATCCTCAGCTGATAAAAGCTGGGAGAAATGAACTGATTTATGTCCACCGAAGATCAGCTGCAGCAAGCCCACATTATACCATTTGATGAAGAGTCTGCTCTCTCTCTTGTCTCTCCTTGCCTTTAGTCACTAAAATCTGGTTCATTAACAAACTCTCCCTAATCACGGCTCCTGAGCAGCAGAGCACTTTGCCCCGTGGGGCTCTGCATAAAGCTTCTGCCCAAGGATTGTTCCAGTGAGTCTAATGCACACTTTAATGGCTTTGCTTCTCCTTAGCCAGTTGTTGGAGGATATGGAGCAGTGATTCTGCAGAGCTCGCTGTGCCGGGGAGTCTCTCACGGATGGCTGGAAGTTAGCTGTGAATGGGCTCACGTCCTGAACGATGAAACAGTTGCCTTCTCTAAACAGAGGACAGTCTTTTAGCTAAAGGCATTTTTGCAGAGTCAGAAAGTGAAGTCTTAAGTGGGCGGTGAAGGTGATACTTCAGGTTTTAGGTGTGCCACGGAAAGAATTTAGGGGTCTTTAAATCAAATTAAGCTAATTTTTGTCCCAGGATTTGGCTGGAGATTTTTGCCGACAACAACAACAACAAAGTTTCCTGGAAATACAGTTTCCTGATCTGGAAGTGATGAGATTTTGGCTGTGCCATGAGGGAGAGAAAGATGAGTACTGGGAAGAGCAGGTTCAGACCTGGAAGCAGGATCAGGACACATGCTCAGCAGTGGCTGCTGATGCTCTCCGCCCCATGGGCTGTGCTTGCAGCCCCGCTCCGTTAGCGTGGCTGACGGAGACCTGCACCCAGCCCCGCGATACAACGCGAAGAGTATAATTTAAGCTGTTCTATTCCTATCCTGGCGTGGAGCCATTTGTTGGAGACGTAAGAGTCTCCCCCACACAACCCTCTGCAGCAGCGCTTTTGCCGTGGGGAGCCATGCACTCCGCTGAGGTGCTGGGGGAGCAGCAAAGCTGTGAGGAGCAGCCCAGCCAGCATTATCCTGTGGGCGGCTTGTTTTTCATCCTTCCCACACTCTCAGTGATGATAAGGCCTATTTTTCTCCCCTTCCATGTGCAGAAATAGCTTGCATTTGTCGTAAATCACCTCGGCTGCAGATGGTGAGTCACTGGTTGATCAAAGGCAGGACCCTTTTCTAGGTCTGGGTGGAAGAGTAAATGCTTCAATAAATCATTAGGAATCGGCAGTAAAGAGAGTTTCCCTTAGGTTTAATGAGAAAACCTCACCACCCCCGTCCTTTGTTCCCCCATGCCCCCTGGCTTGTGTAGTGTTAATTGCAAATTTTAGTGACACGCATAAGGATACCTGATTTAGGATCCCTATTGCAGCTATTCCTGGGCATCAGGCAGTAGTTTTCTGTCCTAACCAACAAGTCTGGACAGCAGCAAGGGGAAAAGTGCTATAGCTGAGGGGGGCTAGATGTGAGTGAGCTAGGACCAGGGAATTAGAAAGGACACAGAGGGTCAGCATGTGCCGTTCACCAGCAGGAAACGAGATAAGAAATAAGAAATGCGGAGTCCAACGGGATCAGCATCAGCTGGGCACGAGCGTGATGTGAGCTAGCCTAGTGGTGACGGGAGCTGGGATGCAGGATGAGAGAAACCACAGGTTTGTGACCTAACTGCATCAGGATCCAAGATACCACACTGTGTACCTGCTGCAAGGTGGGGTGAGGTGGCACGGGATGGGACAGCTCAGTCAGATGAGACAAAGAGCAGTAATATGGCAGTGGGGAGAGGAGAGATGGATCTGCCAGCTTCATGACTGCAGTGTCCCGCCCAGAAGAGAGTACTGGGTTACACGGGCACAGAGGATGGCATGAGAGCTGTCAAGAGAAAAGGGAAAGATGTGGAATTGATCCCATACACTACACACTCCTTTCCTTGCATGTCTCAAGCCAGCCTCACCGGGAAGGAAGAGATCAATGGCTCTTGAGTCAGAGACTCCACTGAAAGCTGAGCAGATGAAGGGTTTGCCATCTGTGAACAAGTTGTTCTGATTGAATTAGGGAACATTTAACATTTTCAGATAATTAGAAACAGCCACCCATCACAAAGGGAGTAAGCAGCAGCAGAGAGAAGGGAAGCTTTTGAAAGGCGATTGGAAGCTCCTTGACACATCAGCCAGGGGAGCTTTTCACACACAACTTCTGAGCATTTCCAAATGCTTTGTGTTCCTTACATCCCCAGATCTTGGGAGCCAACTGCCTCTCTCTCTTCTGTCTTCTCCATTATTTTTTAACTGCATTTTGTGTTTTTCTCCCAGCCAGCGCTCAGCCAGCTGGCTGTCTGGGAGATTTTAACAGGGTGTCCCCTTTGGTCCCATACTGGGCTGTCAGCTGTGAAGCAAAAGGGAAGGAAATTTGCGTTTCTTGATGACTGTCACCATCTCCTTGGCCTGGGGTTGGGCAGTGCAGCTGTGGGGAGGGACAGCTCGGAATGCAGAGGCTCCTGTGCTATCCTGACCTCTACAGGATAGACCTGGATGTAAAGCTGGTTAATATGTTTTCAAACTAACTTTATTACATAGATATCCTTGGAATATAAAAATTAAAAATTTTTGGTTACCGATTTCAAAAAAGAAAGTAAAATATGTAAAATTATCTTTTTTTTCCCCTCAAAAATAGCTTCCCTCTTACAAATTCCTCTTTTTTTCCTTGTATTTCCTTAATGTGTTTTCACATCAACAGTATTAAGAAAAGCATGTTTCTCTTACTTTTCTTTTGAGAGAAGAAGAAGCTAGTGGAAATTTAAAATTCCCCAAAACACAAAGAGAGATGATTTCCTTCCTAAATTTCCTCTGAAAAATAACTGGCATTTCTCAAGCAGCTCGAGCAGTAATTGCGCTTACATCAGTGACAGTAATTGCATTGCATCTGCTGCTGAGAGTTACCCAAGAGGTGAAACCATAAAGATGCAGCTGCCCTTCTGCTGGAAGAAGCCTCAGCGATGGCTCCTGGGCAGCGGCTGCATGACTTGACCCCGCTGCCAGCACCGAGGGCGGCTCCATGAGCAGAGGCAGCTGCAGCCGCTGCCCTGGCGTGACTGGGACTGCTGCACCTTGCAGCTTGTGCTCCTGGGCCCTCCTCCTCCTCCCTGCCATGTGCAGAGGGTCTGCTGGCCCGTGCTGGGCTCCCACCCTCCCACCCACAGGGAAGAAAGCCCAGCTGGGGAATGAACAGGCACTTGTGTTTGCATGGAGGTGGCTGTTCCCTCTTTCCTGAGCCTGCCATCCTTCCCAGGGGTGCCCAGGACTCAGGGGGTCGGGGGTCAGGTGTGTGGCAAATGGCAGTTTCTGAGGGCTCCGGTCACTGTGGTTCATGTTCCGGAGCAGCATTAACAGAGCGAGGCCAGATTCATCATCATGGATTCATCATCCATTCCGTCGATACAGAGGGATGTGGCTCCCAGCAGGACCAGGACCGGTCCCCCAGGCTGGCCAGGCCGGGACAAGGGGAAGGTGAGCAGTGCAGGGATAAAAGGAGACTGGGAGGGCGAGAGGGATGAGCTCGGGGTTGTCTTCAGGAGGTCAGCTCAGCCATGATGCATTCAGGACAGGACACATTCATTTGGCAGTGGGGTGGCAAAAAAGTGACGTAGCCTTTGCAAAGCATCCTCAGCTCTTCAAAGAACCAGAGCTGCATCAATGTTTTGTCCTTCTCGGACTGATTTTGGGTGACCAGCCCTGCTACAGGGAAGGGCTTGTTCCATGGTAGCGCAGCTAATTTTGCTCTTGGCTGGTACTGGAGCAGCATCTTGTTGGTGGTGTCCCATGGCAGGGTGCAGCTGAAAGTCTTTCTGAGCAGCGCCTACCTGGGAGTCACGTCCTGAGGGGAAACTTCAAGACTTGTCTAGAAACAGCTGTAATGAAAATGGAGAAGAGCTTATGGTACACAGAGCTAATGCTCAGCATCCCTACATTTTTAGGAGAAATAAATGACAAATCGAGATTTTTCCACAGGTCCAGACATACCAGCAATCCTGTCGGGGGTAACGCAGTGGGGAGCGGCGCAGCTTTCCGCGCCGCTTTCCGCGCCGCTTTCCGCGCAGCTCGCACCCAGCCGTGTCTCCCTGGTTAACCGGGGCCGTTCCTGGCGGCCCCGTGCAGGACCCGGGCAGACATCTAGTGGCATCTGGCTATAACTACAGCACGTATGGCTGAGGAGGGGGTGCCTGGGGAGGTGGTGGGGCGTTGTGGTGAGGGCATGGTTCTGCTCTCCAAATAAATAACACACTACAGCCACAGGGAAATGCAAGCCCCTGTCCCTTGCACTGGCATCCGTCTTCTAGAAGAAGAAAGGGAGCGATCTGTGATCTGGCAGCGTTATTTCTTGGAGATTTAGGCTGAGCACGAGGGAATCGCTGCAGACGGCTCACCCTACACAACCCCGTCCCACTGCCACTAATACTCCGCTGCTTGGTGGGGAAGGGGAGGCTGCGGGGGGCAGCCCCTGCCATCGGAGACGGCGCGTGCTGGGGGGATCTGCACGTGCCCACATCTTGGCTGGGAGCATGAGAAAATGCCTCCAAGGGGGTGTCAGACACAGTTACAGTGAAACATGATATTTATAACAAAGTGTGGGGGAAGGTGTCACATCACATTATGCTGATGCTCCAGCGCCAGAGATGCAGGGACAATGCTGCGGAGTGGGATGTGGTGAGGGCCAGCAGGCAGCAAGATGGGTTTGCTCTGCAAATATTGGTTCTTTGCTGGGGTCCTGGCAGCATGGCACACTGAGGCAGGGTTCTCCTGGAGGCTGGGGGGAAAGGCAAGCCTCTGATGGGTGCTGGCATCAGCTGGTGGTGTCACTTGGCACTTGCATTCCTGTGCCTGGCCCTGCTTTGCTTTCCCAGGGACAGTAGAGCTAGAGTCTACGGTGGTAAAGTGGGGGAAATAAAATCCAGCTATCTCAGATGTCCTTAAACATTGGTCTGTTTTTTTCTTTTCTAGATGAACATGTTCCATTTGCGTTTGTGTCACTGCGAGGATGTTGGCCCAGGAGCCCAACCTTGCTGATAGACCTTCCCTTACCAAGGTGACATTAAACGCTGTAATCTTTTGAATGAACAGTTCTTTAGAGAAGGCTGGGCTGTGTCACTGCAAGCATCTGGGATTGCACAACTCCGTCCCTAAAGAACGAGTCTCGGAAAGCACCAAGCTCTTTTGAGCCGCTGCAATGAATGGGCCAAGACCCAGCAAGCTGAAGCCAAGGGCCAGGTCTCAGAGCTGCAGTTTCCCCGTGCAGCAGGAGGAGGTCTGGGTCCCCCTGGAAATACCCTCACGCGTTGTAACGAGAGCAGTAACGGGAGCTCCTACACATACACACAAGCATATTTCTGTGAATTCAGCTCCTGCTCCTTCCCCCTGCCCTGGCAACGGTACAGTAAAACATGGATGCAATATAGCACAGCAATTGCAGCCTTCACCGGCCTCTTGGGGCTAATTGCCTGGGAATAGCTTTTGTCAGCTGCCGTTTCTCCCTCACTGTGAACACGTGAGCATCTCTTGAGAGAGCAGCCAGCACATGGGCAGACAGAGCTGGAGCCTGCTGCTTCTTCCCCTCTCCCTGATGAAGATATTTGGTGCAGTTCTGGTGGCCGGTAACCCCTCTGCCCAGGGTGGCGAATGGAGCCCAGTCCCCACATGCCCAGGCTCAGGGGAGCATGCAGCTGGGCTTTGCATACCCTGCAGTGGGCTGGGAGCCCTTCCTTCCCTCTCTGCCCTGCCTTGTAGCCGTCGGTGACTTGCACAACAGAGGAGGCAGCCACACCACCCTGCAGACCTTCATGGACCAGTTCAGCCTCTGCCCACTCCAGCTAGCCCTGCTGTTCTCCCTGCTTCTCCCCACACGCAGACAGCCCTGCCATCTCCTGTCTGGGGATCCAGCTGCCCGGTGCCTCAGGGACTGATGTTCTTTCCCAGGGTGGTTTAAGGCCAGTTTGAGCATCACAGCTCCATCCAGAAGTGGAGACCTTATCACTAATGGCATGTTGGTGCCAGCTTTTATTCTCGTGGGAGTGCTGCACTGACTGCTCTCACTTGGGTGCAAGCGTGGACACGGGTGACCTTGGCCCCTTTGCCTGCCCTTACGAGGCTGCTTCCAAGCGCCTGCAACGCTGAAGCCGCGGTCCCTGAGTGGAGATGGCAGCAGTGGCTGCGGAGAGGGAGGCAGGCTCTCCTGAGTGCCCGCAGGGGAGTGTTCCCTGCAGAAGGCACCGGCTCCTGCCCCTTTGCGAAGCGGGCTTGCACGGGAGAAAGCAACTATGAATTTTCCTAGGAAAAGGAACACTCTTGACCTCAGCCCTAGCCCAGGCCAGCCCTGAACTCCGGCAGGCTCCTCTTGCCGGCTGCTGTGTGTGGTGCTAATCAGCAGGTGGATGTGAGAAGCCCTCGCTGGGCTACGGCTCAGGCCTGGGCTCATTCACTTGAGGCACGGAGATCTCCACGTGAGGAAAGAGCCAGGATAAGAGGGGCAGGAGCACAGGCTGGCATGCAGTCCCAGCAGGGTGAAGGGCTGGAGCAGCTGGACAGGCATGGCCCATTTTTTTCCACTGCTGTAGGGGCTGCTGGTAGATCTTGGCTGCTTCTGGGAGGAGGAGGGCTAGTGGAGGTGCTGGAAGCATGCAGGTCACCAGGTGAGAGCTACTCAGGTTGTAGACTGTGTCTTTGTGGGATAGGGGTGTGCTGGGTGTGTACGTATGGTACTACGTCCATCTGTGTGGTCTGTGTAACACACACCCGTTAGTTTCTTTCACACAGCTGTGTTGCACGCCTACTGCGACACAGGCCAGCACACGCGCTGTCGTGGATGCTTGAGTGTGACTACACGGGGAAATACATTTACACAGGGTACACCTTTTCTGTGCTACATTTGCAGTGGGATCAGAGAGGGACACAGCAGCCGTACGAGCACAGAAAAGGGCTGTGTCCCTGCACACCACCTCCATGCACGGGTGATACACGTAAGCATTGTCCCTTGGACATGTTTATGCTGATGTCTGAATGCAGACGTCATGTCCACGTGGTGTGAGAGGCTGAGGAGGGATGGCATGTGTGTGGCTGTAAGGCATTGCATCTCTCTGCATCCCGGTCGGCAGATGAGTTTTTCTGCAGATCTCTAATATGTCACGTGTGAGTCAGTGTTTGCACAAAACCTAAGCATTTGGATAGGATGTCCCTAACGATGTGTGTGGGTTATCCTGCTGTATGTGCCTAACACGTGTTTGTTTTGTAAGGCACATTCTGCAGCCTGCGTGCTCCCGTGTGTCTGTTCGCTGTCCCAGCCCTGCCTGCGGTCCTGCCGGCTGCGCGCCCGCAGCAATGGCACAGTGCTGCAATGCAGCCAGCCCTCTGATGTGGCTACTCTGCCTCTTACTACATAGGCAGTTTAAAGGAGGTCGTCCTTGTCCAGCTAGAGCCGGTGACTAAGGCAGCCTGGCATTTACCCAGGATTTATTTGGACACTCTAGAGCCAGCTGCACACTTTTTTTGGTTTTTTTTTTGTTTTTTGTTTTTTTGTCTGACTGCATGCCCTTTTGGTGATTGCTTATAACCCCAGCGCAGAGAAGGGACCAGTCCTCTGCTCTCAGGGGAGGGAGAGTCGTGCAGCATCCATCAGATGCAGACAGGCCAAAAGGGAAGCAAGCAAGAGAGAAAAAAAAAGCAACCCTCATGCATTCATTATCTGTCCTGGAAATAGCATGTTCTTTGTACAATTCCCCCTTTGACTTTTTATGGAAAGATTTATTCTCTCCTTTCTCATGGCAGCAGTTCGCAGTGTTCCTGCAAGTTTGGACCAGCCCAAATTAACTGTGCATCCTCAGTGTCTGATTAGCTCTATTTGCTGTGTTTTTATTGACCTATGCAAGAGAAAAACTAGGTCAAGCCAGGCTGATGAGGCTAGATCTGGCTCTGTAATATAAATCAGTACAAACGAGGCCATCCATTCGCTGAGCCATCAAATCACGCTCTGGGGTGGGTCGCCTCCAAAGTGTCCAGGGGACATAATTAGGAACTTTCCCAAGCTGTCAATCAGAAGTGGAGCGTGGTTTGGAGGTAGAGGGTGGGTAGACTTTTTTTAGAAGCTTTTTCTGTGTCTGTGGTGAGGGGCATTTTATCAGCAAGTGAAGCACAGGCACCGGGATGGCTGCAAATAGAAATAGCCCCTGCCTGCCTGAGACTCCTGTGCAAAGTCTCCCCACAGAGAAGGGATGGAGGCAGCTAAAAAGCCTGCAGGTCTGAGAAGAGTTTTTTCTACTGAAGCAGGAGAGGAGGACAGAATCTTTTTACCCAGCTTCCTTGCTAGCAGACCTTATGGATGGCTTTTGTCATGCACAGCCAAAGGCGATACAGCCAGCCTCCGGTATGGAGAAGCTGTTGAGATTGTCTGCTCCTGGCAGTTCTGAATCTCTAACGTTGCCTCTCCTGGTTCGGTTGCATCAGAGTAGGAATCAGCCTGTGACCCAGTCTGCTGCTGCTGAGTTAGCAGCCCTGCTCTGGGGAGAAAGGAGGCGGCAAAGTCTGCGACAGGCTGATTTCAGATGCATTAAAAAAAACCCCTCCATCACCCTGGAAAAGCTCTTTACAGGGAGACTTAGGTGTCTGGTGCTGGAAGTTTCCAGGACAGGAAGCAGGGAGCAGCCTCAGCTGGTCTCATCTCGGGTGTGCGATGTGCTGGGAGTGCGATGTCACACAGCATTATCTTCACTTTCGGTGGGGCGGAGGTGGCTGGCAGTCGCTGTGAGAGCTCAGGGCTCACAAGGCCACGCTGCAAGGGGGGGCAACGGAGCAACACGGCAAAGCAGAGGGGGGTGAACCCCAAATAGATTGTGCTGGTGTAGCAAGGGGCTGGAAGAGGGGGTGCTGGGAAGAGGGTGGAGGAGGCTGGAGTGCTGTAAGCACAGAGGGCACAGCAGGCTCTCCCCGCTCATCGCCATCACCCGCGGGGCTGTCAGCAAGCCGCTGCTGCATTGGCCTCTGCTTTGTGGAGCAGCAGCGTGTGCGGGAGGGAAGCTCAGGTCAGCGTCACGTTGGGCTGCCAAGAGCCACACATGTGATGGCCAGGCAGCGGGGTGGCAAGGGGGAAGCGTCCCTGAAGAAGGTCACCTGGGTGCAAAAGCCAGTTGGGATCTGCTTTTGAAGAAGCAAGTGGTTTGGGCAGAGCCATGCAGGGTGAAATCAGCCGTGATAACAGATCAGGATGTTTTCAGTGCACGGGGGGAGGCAGAGCACTCAGCGTCTTCCAGAGTCTTG